>JARLTB010000021.1:5192500-5650000 GCA_030141615.1 Unio pictorum
CCTCGTAGCTTCCATAATGTTTATGGTGATAACATGCAGGTGGAACCGCCATAAGTACCAGGACAGTGACACCGATTATGATCATGAACTACCAATGTCTGATGTCCAGAAAGTGGGCTACGAAAATCGTGGTTACGACCAACGAAGCGCACCCCCTGAGTACAATAGCCAATACGACAGACCATATGGACAAAGTTACGTACAAAGTCAAGCATATCCTTCTAACTATGGCTCGTCTCAGTACGATAAGCCGTACGTCAAGTACCCTTCCCAGAGCGACAACATGTATCGGCCATACTCTCAACATAAATACTAGACTGCTAATGCGCACTTGTTTTATAAAATAGATTGTCATTTCTGGGTTTTCTTATGTTAGATGTTGACAGCTTAATTGCTAGGGTGTAGGCTGTTTGTCTTGAATTACTGTTGTGCATTAAACTTGTTGTGTTGCAAGAAGTTATTTGTTTAAATAGCAAACGAAGAATAGAGACTCCCAATTAATGCTAGCCTCCTCGAAAATGTAATACGTGTAATTGTATTGATCAGATTCGATTAATCGATTGGGAAACTATCCAGTCACAAAAAAAACTGTAAAAAGAATGATATTTCTGCAAAGACAGTTTGGTTTGTCATGTAATTCGAAGATCTTCAAATATAATATTATAATTATATTAAGAGCGTTTTATTATATAATCGAAAGGCTCTTAGCTGTTGCAAGTGATGGTGTAAGCTGTGGCAAGGCGTTTATCTCTGCTTGCCCCAGCGATATGGCATTCATTGTTATTGTGGGGCAAAACAGCAAAGAAAACTAAAAGAAACTAAATATTTTTGCGTCAAAGTTTGTATATGAGAGAATTTAACTACATTTAAAAGCTGATATTCAATTCCATTCAGTTGCCCTACCTGAACGTTTTAAAATAGCCCTTATTAATGTGCACCCACTGGACACTTAATATTCTGCGGTACACGAATCAATTATCTTCTTGGCGGGATAGCGAAGTGGGGAGGGGTCGTTTGCATTTAGTACCTAATGTGGTTATATTACATCATACATAATTAAAATACACACAATGCCTTGACATATAATGTCATTCATTTGTGTATGCCCTGAGTGTGTATGACGTCAAGGTGCGCCTGCGTGGTCCTATATCGGCATGTACTCTTAAGTAATGGAAAGTTGTTGAATACAGTTTTTAAAGATGTTTGGATGTGTATCTATTCTTGGATTGCTGTATTGCCCCTTGGTTTAATTGTACAAAATTTGGTACTATTTCTGTTGGAGGCAACAAATTTAATCAGTACATGAACGTGCATATATTCTTCTTGATTGAGGTTACGCTTCGGTGGCTTAGTTGTAAGAGCGTCCGCATCGGATGCGGGATGTCGTGGGTTCAACCCCCTACTGAGTTGTACCAAAGACTTACAAAAAAATGGTACTAACAGCTGCCTTGCTTAGCACTTAGCATTAAGAAGTTAGTGTTAGGACTGGTCAGCCTGGTGTCAGGATATTGTGACTGTGTGGGACATCAAGCTACATGTCTGCGGCATGATCCCCTAGTGCTAGACATATAAACTGCGTTAATGCAGACATCGTTGCGATAAGATTGTAACATTGTTAAAGCTACGTTAAAATTCAAATCACACAAGCTCACACACTCACACACACACACTGATTGAGGCAAATATAGATTTTGTATCTTATAATAATTTGAGGTATTCGTTTAGCAACATCTGCTTGTCTTTGCCAAGCTCACACAAAGACGCTGAAATTCCAACTGTGTATATTCAAGCAGTAATTCTGTCCATACACACTATACATACTAATATTGTTTAGCCGTGTCTAGTAATATTTCACATGTATTTAAATCTGTGCTATACTATTATACACATTAAAATGTATCTATTTGACCGTTACTTACTTGGTCACGATATTATTTTGTTCCAAACTAAACACAGTTTATTTCATATTTATTTGGAAAAGTACTGTAATTGTTATTCAGTAGTAATATGTGTCAATGTATGCTGTTGTAGACAACGTACCTGATGCGCCTTACAACATCCAAAGAAAGGCGATCATATTCAGATTGAAAACGTCTTCGATTTAAAAATAAAATTGATATGTTTATATAACATCAAATACTTGTATTTTAAGAAATTTACATTTCTTGTCTTAATTTTGGAAGTTTTTTTGGGATGCCTTGACCTACCAAGCTCTCTATAGCTACGATTGTGCTGATGTGCCATTAAATCATATAACTAAGGCAATATAATATAACAATGGCTGTCAATCATACTGAAATGCATTTTTATCAGGTAAAATTCGGCCAGTCATCAAGTGATTCTTGAACGTTGATCACATATTCTGTCTGGTGTTTTTTGGTATCCCCAGCGTCTAAGATGTGTGGTCAGATCGACTGTAAATGTTTTTGTTTTCATGCATTTTGTTCTGTGATTATAATGTATGTATGTATGATGGATGGATGGATGTTATGAAGATTTTTTTTATGTAAAGAAATTACTATACAATACAATACCAGACATTAATTTTATTTATATCATGATTCTTTTTTCCCCCGAGAATGGTAACCTATCAAACACATATCCATGTTTTACCATAAAAGACATTCCATTTTCCTTTTGGTATTTACATACACGGAAACCATTTATTATTGATTATTTTCGTTTCAGTTTAGTCTTTTTGGGGGGCTGTCCAACCTTCTGTCGTCAACAGTGATGTTGGGGTTTGCGTTTAGGTCATTTTCTCAAGCAACTGTTATCTATAGAATAACATGAATTGCTAGGAATATTAGGAGTACTTGAAAATCGGGTCATTGTGGCTTAAATTTCACCATTACGTGATGTGAGCTTGCCATTTGCTCAGTTTCGGTTGATTGGAATTTGCGTTTAGTTCGGGTTATCTGACTCTTTCTTACAGTCTTATTGCATGGTAAAAAAAAAATGAATTACGAGGAGTATCACTTTGAGCTGTGTTAACCTTTAGGTTAGTTTATCAGATACTCTTATCTGTCGAGTCACTTGATTTGTACGATGCATGGTAAAGAATATTATACTCTGAATCAAGACTTATTTACGGTGACCTATAATTTGTATTAGAATGACTCACATTAACACTTGTGTTTCTTCGTGTTTAGCTTAGTTTCTCAGACTCTGCAACCCGTAGTCATGTAACTTGGTCGTACTTTTATGAGAAGTACTGCACTCTTCTGTCAAAAGTGAGTAAGCTATATTCAATACTAAAGTGATCAGCGTCAACATTGCATGCAGCTCACTTGTTTGTATACTATAACTATATTTTATTCAGAAAACACATGCAAATTATATTTATAGTGTTACAAATGGGGATTTGGACTGTTTCGCAGTGTTTAATTAGTCTATGATCATCCGATTGCATGTCTGTGGATTTAAAATGACATTGAGCCGACACTGTAAAGTACACATGATTTCCCCTTTCAGGAAAGTAAAACAGCGCTGATAACCCCCCCCCCCCAATAATGTTTTGTAAAAATTAGTTCATACTAAATATGGACAGATGTAAAACTTTATTGATGCGGTTGCGGTTGTCTCGTCTTAAGTTACAATTATACCTATTATTATTCATGATATTATTATTATTATTATTATTATTAGTAGTATTATTATTATTATTATTATTATTATTATTATTATTATTATTATAAGCAGTATAACGGCCTGTTCACATGTACAAGTTTCAAATATAAAATATATTTGGGTACTATATCAACCATTCTTCTAAAAGACAAAATATTTGCAATTCTAGATATTTACTTTGCATCACAATTAAGATGCAAGAAAAATAAGCTAGGAAAAGGGAAAAAACAGATTAGGCAAGGAAACTTGTTGTCCATCTTTTAAAGATAACGTATTGTATAGAGTCGTTTACAAATCCAACTGCAAACAGCACATATTAGATCTGACGGCTCATTAGGTGCCGGCAGACGTTGGTCTGTTCAGTTTATATAGAGTAATCAGTAGAACAAGTAACGTTGACCCTAATTAACAGGCGCAAAATGCCACAGGTCTTATGTTTATATATATATATATATATATATATATATATATATATATATATATATATATATATATATATATATATATATATATATATATATAAAGTAGTCGTAGATGATTTCATTATGAAACTTGTAGACATAATAATTTTAATCCTAAATTCTGGCAATCTGATTTGATCAAATTGACTTGGCAAATTGTTGTTTTATTGTTTTCTTTCTTCAGAATCGCAATGATCATTTAATCATCCTTCCTACTTTAGTAATATTGTTTCATATCATGTAAGCATGAACACAATACTAAAACGATCAAATTTTGCCCAAAATGATTCATGTTATTTGTAAGTAATATATCTTCGTTATTTGTAAACATTAAGCTTATTTAATGTATAAATGGATTAAAATATTTCATTAAAATAAATAAATTTCACGAAAAGATATGGCTCGTTTTGTATTTTTTGTATCTTTATATATAAACACTAATGACAAAAACCACCAGTTATTTTTTCTTACATGCTATTGGAGCTATCCCCGGTCATGCATTAACTATTTGTTTTGTACAACCAGTCATTTCTTTTTCAATTCGCATGCACACAAAGAAATGTCGGTGCATGCCAAAACAATCCGAAAATGTACTTACACGTCATCACATGGCGACAAAAGCTCAAAATATAAATGATTAAACATTAAACCATATCCCACCTTTTGTAACACGAAGTGGAATAATTGTATCGACAGCGAATTTTTTTGTTTAAGCAGGGGTTAGAGTATAGTAGCCACCATTTTCATAAATGTCACATGATACCATTGGTAATGGGATTCTAAGTGGCCTTCACGTGATGTTTATAAGACATATATCGCTACGGACGTTTTGTCCATACTTTAGTTTTGAACAACACTCGGTGTTAAAACAATTTTTATTATTACCAGTCTAATGATCTCATGGCGTTTTAATAAAATATTAAGTATATATGGCTTTAACATCATACCATAGCATGTGTAGTTTTGCATATTGGTAAATCTCTCAAATGGCAATCCCATAAAATGCTCAGATTAAGGTTCGATAAAATAAATGACGCGAATATTTTTTTAGTCTTAAATCATTATGAGGCCAAACAATGCTGCACGTGCTCAGATTATCGACCGAATTACTTGTAGTCTGATGTCATAGGACATGTAAATAACAGTAAGAAATATAACAACTATGTGCTACAAATAGTTTAGGTAATATACTCGCAACCTCAAGGGACTGGTACAGGTGATGTGAATAATTTAGACAAAGGTACCGTTGTTCAGTCCGGTAGAAAAAGTTTCTTTCAGACAGGCTATTACTAGTGTAGAAATGGGTCATTTGTTTCTCTTAAACGTTTTGCATCGTGAACTTGGACCAGGCACGATGTTTGTTTGTTTGGGTCTTTTCTTGGTGAATAGGTAGCAACGACTTTGTTCTCCTAATTGTGAAGCATAATGTTTGATACTTGATTGGAACAGGTTATTTATACAATTTTGAATGGATGGAATCCAGTATCTAATTCGGATGCAACTAAAAGATTTCTTTATATAAATAATAACTGCGCCGCTATATAAATTACTAAACGATTTCAGCTACTAGCTCATCCATTCTAGCCGTTGGCCTACAGTTTGTAGACAGCCTGATGCTATAATTCGATGATCGCGGCCTCTATACCCGCTTATACCAGCTCGGGTCGTTCTCCTCAATATTCCATTAGAAAGACGCATAACTTCTATTTTCTCAGAATGATATAACCAATACTCAAATGTATCATTTAGTAAAAGCAACCAGCCTTACTTGGTTAAAGTTAGTTTTTACATGATCAATTCAGTATTAACAGGTTGTTGGCACGAGCGATTTTATGACATTTGTAATAATAATAATAATAGTAATAGTAATAATAATACTAATAATAATAATAATAATTATAATAATAATTATAACTTTGTAAAGTGCCAAATCTTTAGAAGCTCTAAGCTCCTTCCATCAATAATGATATGACTACAGAAGAAAAAAAGAACAAAAAACCACAACAAAACCCATGAAATTGGAAAACATAAAAAATGCCCAACATATTTAAGGTACAAAACATTATTAGGTCTTTAAATTTGTTCTTGCAGTCGAAAAAGGCGAGTTTTAAGAGCACTCTTGAAAGGGATCATTGTGTCTTTGTGTCTAATGTCAATGTGCAATTCATTTCACATTATTGGGCCCTGGTATGCAAAAGAACGTTGTCCACATGACTTCGTTTTCATAGTGGGAACAATGAGTATATGATTGTCAAAAAAGGAGCTTAAGTATCTTGCTGGTGTATACACATGGGTGAGGCCGAATAGGTATGATGGACTGGAGTCCGTCAGTGAAACGTAGCACAGAAACCAAATTTTGTGTTTGCATCCGGATCAAATGCATAGCCAGTTTAGGGTAGAGAGCGGTGGGGAGGTGTGCTCTGATCGTGGTACTCTAAAGATGATCCGAGCAGCTGTGTTTTGAACGTTTTGAAGTTTCCTGAGTAGATATTGAGATGAACCAGACAGAGTTGAGTTGCAATAATCCAGCCTTGAAAGAACTAATGAACACAAGTGCTTTGGTGGTATCAACTGAAAGATATTTGTGAATGGAGTTGATGCGTCTCAGCTCAAGATATGCATATGTTCATGACATGTTGGTGCAATTTGAGACTACGTTCTAGAGTAATACATAGGTTTCGTACTCACTGTGTGAATTTAATGTTGGTGCTGCTGATATGTAACGTTTGAGGTAAAGGAATGAATGAGAATGCCTTTGTTTTGTGATGAGAATGACCTCAGTTTTATCATCATGTATCTGCAGCTTGTTACATGTTATGCATGATTTCACATCAGAAATGCACATCTCTACTCTTTGGATGGTAGCATCAACTTTAGTTGGATGGCTAGACTTGTATATTTGGGTGTCATCAGCGTACAATTGGTGAGACACTGGGCGATGATCTAAGACACTTGAGAGCGGCTGAGTGTTTAGATTGAAGAGATCAGGTCCAATAACAGACCCCATGTGGAACACGTCAACATAGACGAACTGCGCTGGAGTTTATTCCATTTGCAGATACAATTTTTGTCCTGTTGACTAAGTAGGATTTTAATCACTCTAAGGCTGTAATACTGACCGCCATGTATAGCCTATCGTGTGCTGAAAAATGGCGTTAAACCCTACAACAACGACGACAACAACAACAACGACAAAAGACTATACTGAACCTTAAATTTAGAGAGAAATAAATAGTTTTTTCCCCATAACGAACAAGGCTAACGTGATACAGACTTATAAGGGTTTAGGCATGAATAATGTATAAACCTTTACCAACATTAGATTTCTTTTATAATAATGTCCAAATACAAAATCAAAATCAATAGTTTTATTTTCAGCCTGAATTATATCCGTGATTTTCCAATATAAATATTAAACAGTTTCCTAATGGTGTAGTGAAGAGGACACCAACACCATCTAATAATGGTGACATTAAATTATGATGCAATTAAAACGTCCTCTATTTGCTTTACACTAAATATAGTTTATGTCGATAAGCACATTAAACATTGCCTGACAGTTTGTTTGCCTATGTAAATTATACATGGTATAATTTTAACACCAAATGCTATTTACGCCAAAGTCTTCTTGATGTCAGTAAGAACATCTTAGTGGATGTTTGTATCATCATCGATATATTTATAATATTTTGTAGAGAATTACAAAATATCAACATTCGAGTGCAATAAAAAAAAACAAATTGCAATTAAGAAAACGTTTGTAAACGAAAACAAAACAAAATGAAACATTCTCCAACCCATCCCTAGAAACACAATTAGCAAACCAAACAAACAATATATAACAAAAACAAAACAAACGCAAATGAATGGAAAATAAAAGTTGTGAATCGATGGTGAAGTTGTAAATATTTAAAACTGTACACACGCACAACAAATAATATAATACATATCTGACAGATTTACTCAAAACTATATTAGTCATATACTCGATTGTAATATTAATGCATGCACAAAACTATACACTAATGTATAAAAAAAAAAAACCATCATAGCCGGATCAATTTGATTTCCACAGCACGAAACACCTGTACGCACGCATAACAAATACATTAGGAAATATCTGCCAGATTTACTCAAATACACATTAGTCATATACTCGACATTAGTACATGCACACAACTTGAAACTAATGTATAAAAGCAACAAAAAGCCCACCATAACTGGAGCAATCTTCTTTCCACAGGACGAAACATCTGCATTGTTTCTGAATGTATAATACCGTTCTCTAATGGCGATGCAATAAAATCAAATTAGTTGACTTCCAATTGTTAAGTTTGGCCTATCATTAAATTTAAATAATTGAGTCTTGTCCAATATTGACTTGAAATAATTGAGTGTTGTCTGACACTGACTTGAAAAACTTGAATTTGGTCCAACTATGACTTGAAATAATTTAATTTGGTCCAACATTGTTACATTGTAGAATTAACCAGATTTCAACATATGTATGTTAGACCCTGAGGCCAAAAGGTAAGAACATGTCTATCCAGTTCATTGTCATAGCCGTAAACTAGAGATTTGCGCGTTATTTTTCCAAAGCCAGTTACGTAACATTGTTCACAGGTAAGTGGTGGATTTCTGTTTTCGGAACAGGGGAGCATCAAAGAAGGTCGTAAATATCCTTGACAGACTGTTGTAAAGGGCATGTATGATCATTATGAACTGACATCCAATCGCAACTGAGTAAAGCGTGGCCAAACATCAGAATCTTAAATTTAATCTATTATCTTGAGAACTGAAAATGCCAGTATGCTATAATTATTGGTAGGAATGTGAAGAGAAAAAAAAAAACAAGCTACTCCGACGCCATTCGATATTGGCGTGAAATGTGTATATTCTGGGAATTACAAGGAGCTTTGGTACAGAAGCTTTTAGGGAAGAGATGGAATTATCCAGTGCAGTGGTCTGAGTTTCTGGGAGACAAAAGAGAAGGAAGAACAGAGGGACAAGTCCGAAGGAAGAACTGAGAGAGACATGAAAAAAGAAGGAAGAATCATACAGATGAGTAGGAATCCAGAACATTAGGGAAATTTCACACACTTATTCAAAGTATGAAATAGGCCGTCCATTGGTCGAGTGATTTGGATTTAATTGAATGTTATTTGAGAGATGACTGTTATTGAATTATATTAAATTGTTATTATTTGAATTTCACATTTTGTGTATTCATCAATTTGACTGTCGGCACCGCTGACCGGGGGATTGGAGCGTTGCATTTCTCTATCACTACTTCAATTTCTGACAAAAACGAGCCAGGGTGGGTCTTCTATATTAATTTGAATAAACTGGGAGCACCCCACCCCAAACTGAATAAAGTCAACCTTCACAAACATTGACTGGAAATAATTGCATTTGGTGTAACATTGACTTGAAATAATTGCGCTTGGTCCAACATTGACTTGAAATAATTGCGTTTGGTTCAACATTGACTTGAAACAATCGAATGTGATAGTAAATTATCAACATCAGCAATATTTCTACGCATTTCCTGCCTTACAATTTATAAAAGACACATACAAGCATAACAGTGAATGGCTATATATCCACAAGGAAAGCAATGCCTAACACTGCATAATCCACAACTATATATTCAAATACAAACAAGTACAAGTTCCAGTGCAAGTACAAATACAAGGCTTGAAGAATTTAGTCCGTTACTTTTATTTGGTTTAATTACAAGAAGAGTATTACCTAGAGACATTCTTAGTGTGATTGCTCGTTGTATACGACTGCTGGACATTGTCGTTTCTTTCTGAACATGCTATGTAAATTGTTTTGACATTAGATTGCTTGTTACTACCTCTATGATCCTATGATCAAATGTGTAAGCGAAGCAACAGAAAGATTTCACGAAGCTCGTGATCGCTGCAGACGTGTCGCGAATGGAGAGCATCGTATTAAAAGTACAACAGCATCATCATATATGTCGTCATTACGTTATTATTTTTCACTTTTTCTTATCATTGTCCTATGCAGGCTATTGTCATACTGTTATGAGATTTGTATTTGGTTTTTTGGGATACCTCTGTGTTACCTCGGTTTTAATTGCAGTTTTTAACACGCAGTTTATGCAAGTATTAGGAAATGCGTAGAAATATTGCTGATGTTGATAATTTACTATATCAAGAATTAGGAATATATGTTTATGTATCAGAATTCGTGATATTATTGTTGTTGTGTGTTTCAACCACCTCTTTTATAAAACATGCGTGAATGGAATATTTAGATGTGAGTGTGTGAGTTGACCTACTGATTGAATTGCCATTATGCAGATGAAATGTCTGTGAGTGTGAATTAATTCTCATGTGATTGAGCAGGTAGAGGACAGTGTACATCCCTTCTAATCCACGGGAATCTTTCCGAATGTAATAGGAAACGATCTGAAGATCAGACAGAGGAGAAGACGTGGATAGCATCTGGAATTCGGCAATTGTGCCAAGGCACAGGGCCTGCAGAATAGAAAATTGTGCGAAGACCCAGGTGCGGAGAACGGAAACTAGGTGACTGGAAGTACCGAAAAGGGATACAAGGCGGAAGTTGCAGATGAGTAACATAAAAGGGGCTCGATAATGAAACACTTTCACCTTTAATTTTGCACTTGATGAAATAACTGGCAATATGTGCCTGTATTGATTTAAAGAAACTACGATGACAAATTGAACTATAATTGTTAAATACTATGATATTGTTTATTATTAATTGTTATTTTGTTATTTTGATATTTTATACACCTAGACCGTCGACCTTGGTGTCTGGGGTCTTGGATAGCTCTGGTGGCACCCGGCTGAGTCTTACCAAAGACTTATAAAAATAGTACTAACAGCTGCCTCGCTTCGCGCTCAGCACTAAGATGTTACTGTTAGGACTGGTCGGTCTGGTGTCAAAATAATGTGACTGCGTTTGGCATCATGCTACATGTCTGCGGCATGATGTTCCAGTGCTAGACATCACTATAAACTGCCTCACTGAAGACATCGTAGTGATATGACTGAAAAATTGTTAAAGCTACGTTAACACGCGCGCGCGCTGGGACCTGTGAGCTGTTTATCTTTTAAGTATACGTCCGGTTACGGTAGAAGTAGAAACAGTTGTACTTTCCTGATAATTTTTCAAATATCTTCCGGTCCATGTTTGCATAAAACAAATCTACTTAATCTCATCACAGATTGATATTGTGGACTGAATAAGGATCTTATTGTTTCTACAGTACATACTTCTATTTTAATTCCTTAACAAAAATGAACATGGGCTCTCTCTCTCTCTCTCTCTCTCTCTCTCTCTCTCTCTCTCTCTCTCTCTCTCTCTTGTACATTGTTATTTAAGTCATGGTTTTAAGTGATCTGTAATACAGCCTGATTACTAAATCTATACATACCCATCATGTATTTTCTTGTAGGATACACGGTACTAATTGCATGGAAAAAGGGAACCAGTCTAGAAATGGGTGATCATATAATACATTATTATACTACATTATATATGGGTTTGGCCGAACAGGATTGGTTGATAATGTCAGTTAATGTTCTTTGAATAAAGATTCTTTTTTTTGAGTTTATCCTAGTTGTAACTGAAAAGGTAAATACATTATTTTATTGATTGAATTTCAGTCCTTTACCAGTCTTTAGTCTGAAACACTCATTTCTGAAATAAGCAGCTGACCCTTTGGTGCGGAATTGAAAGCACATATTTAAAACACATGTAGATCCAGAAAATGCTGTGGAGCATATCCTTTTCTCTAGACAGAAGCTGTCATCCAGGGGTCATCTATACCGATAAATATAGGTGTTTTTCATTGACACTCAGTAGTTTAAAGTTATTGAATTTTTAATATCATGATACTTGCATAGATTAGTACCATTATTCCTGCAACATTTGAGTCAGCTATGTGAGTATAATGTTTTAGTTGTCTCGTAAATTATACTTCATTTTCCTCCATAGTTTGTTCTGTAGCATCAGTACATTAAGATATTCGGACTTATATGATCGTTTAAATGAGGAAACGCATAACGTGTGACGAATAAATTTGAGCAAAAATGAAGTCACAAGACGATGACGGCACACGACGAGAAATAATACGACATAAAACACATTAAACGTACTGTTTTGATTTCCGCCGACATATTTTAAAACCTTTCTTTGGTTGTGCCAATCGAAACTAATCGAAATAAGCAATTCCACGTGTATCTACTGCGTATGCAACTAAATGAGTACATGGACCAGAAATTTCATTGAAATTAATGATACTGGTTTCAACACGGTTTGGTTGTGTTGGTAATTGATCACACATAAAATCACCTATTACAGTTTTAATATTTTAATCACTTAGTAGCATCAAGTAAATCAAAATAGGTCAGCGAAGTGTCTCGGTAAGTCTAAGATCTTGACCGTACAAGGAGTGGGAAGTTCCTGAAGTCTTAGACCCTTTCCAGGTTTTGGAAGTTTTTATTCCGTGACCTGTTGATATCTTTAGTGACATTCCAGAGGTAGGTCCAACAGTACGAAGTGCAGATGCTTTGGCAACAGCTGGGGCCGCATCTGCTGTCAACGCTTTTACAGTTGCAAGAAGTGTAAATATACTTCCAGTTTTGACTGCGCCTTTATTGGCACCCTCAACAAGATTAAACCTAACACCGGTCTTTGATCGTTTGGTGTCATTGAAGTAGACCAGAATCAATAATTTGATCACGTCCCATGAAATTCATCAAAGGTTGATATGCACGCGGTACATGGTTATTCTCAAAAATCAATAAGATATCTTCGGATGGTTCTTGATGTCCATATTTGCTCAGTGTAACTTCAGCAAACCAAGTTGGTCAAATAGCATTATGCAGTGTGTTTGTGATTATTTTTCGTTCAGTCTTTTGGAGAGCAACAAATATAAGTCGTGGTGCAGAAACAGCTTGTTATAATGCTATATGCCTTCTGAATAAACTATTAGTGGTACTTTGAACACTATTTGTGTTCAACGTCAACCATGATAATGTTGATTTACCACCTGAGTCCATAAAAAGAGCAGCCGTTGTTCTTCATTGAGCGATGGTATCATTCGTGACATCCACAATGAAAGGTTTGTCTGTGTTACGTAACCAACATCAGCATCATTACCAGCAACGCGCCAAATTGCATCATCTTCAGTAGTCTTTCTTACAAGTACAACTGTATGTTTGACTCCTAAAAGGACTTTTCTGACATTTCTGCGAAATTCACAGATTTGGGACTGTAATTGCACATGAACATCTTCAACGTTCATCTTTCAGCATTGATCGACGTGCTGCAAATCCTAAGTTGAATTCTGGATTAACACCATGAACTACCGGCCACACATCGCATCAGTGTCTTCGGCGATGTTTCTTGATCTCTTATATTGTATGTTGTTATGGTGGCTTGAAGTGTCTTTGGCAAACGTCATTGACGGACCAGCTCAGTTTGAATAATCATTGGAATATCTTGCTAGACTCAATATAGTCGTGGCAACGTCGACGTCTTTCTGAAGTGATTTAAAATTTATTCCGTCGATGATATACGTATCACTTTCGAACAACGCTATAATACGATTAGTAACAAAACCAATAATACATTCAGCTCCAAATTCAGTATTATATGTTCTCAGAATTTCATCTTCTATTTCAATAAATGCTTTAGCGGGTAAGAAATATCATCTTGTATCCTGAACTTTCAGCGCAATGCGCCCACGCTGATTTGGCTGTCGTGCGTCATAATAATAATATTGATAGTCACTTACAGATTCATCTCTGAGAATTGGTGCGTCCATGTCGAATGCGGGATCAGATACACGCTTGAACATTTTATTATAATAACACGACTACCACTTCCTGCTATCAGGCTAGCAGTTACATTTTTTTCTGACATTGTTCAGCACAGGATAGGCTATACACGGCGGCCAGTATTAATGGTGGAGAAAGAACTCGGGAAAACCTCCGAAAAGAATCACCTACCCACGAGAAGCTACTGACAAGATTTCTCACATACCCACATTGGCCGAATCTTAGACTCGAACCCACGCAGACAGACGTGAGGCAGTGATCCGTAACGGAGAGCGCTTTGGACCACTCGATCTCTCGGCCCTCCCAATACAGCAATGCATTATGACTATAAAAACTAATGATTGTATGACACATTCATGTATTTACTATTTTAATATTGTTGCTTCTATTTGTTTCATTGGAAATTGCCATGTAATAAAAACCAGGAGTTATTCGTGATGTTTTGGAAATTATTATTCTATCTTGAATAGTTGACATGAACACTTAATTTGAAAATCATGTATTTCCTTAACTTGTTTTGCACTTACTTTTTGAAAGTTGAACTCCACTGGACGGTGCACACTTAACTTGAAAATCATATATTTCCTTAACTTGTTTTCACACACTTTTTAGTTGAACTACAATGGAAGGTGCAGTTATTGAATTGAGAGATGGATTGGTTACTGCAACCTGTCATAAAGTTCAATGTATTATGATATAATGCTTGTCAGCGCCGGTGCAAGGCATTTTAGTGCCCTAGGCGAGATCAGATATATGGTGCCCCCTTCCACTCACGCCCTCCTCCACCCGCCCATCATGAAATAAACCCTTAGCCCAACCGGCTCTGATGCTTGTATTGGATTTTCAACAGATTTAGTAGTACCGCTTGGGTTTGTAGGGTCATTTGAACATTTTCTTGAGTAGTATCGTTTGAGTTTGTTGGGGTCTTTTGAACATTTACAGTTGCATGAGACAGTACTACATAAGAGCCTTGAGCAGACAATGCTACATTTGAACATACATTGGAAAGAATGTTACACGTTTGTTGTTTATGTTGAGTGCTGGGCCTTGTGTATGGTTTAAATGAAGGTCGGCGTCTATCATAGCATTCATAGCGATGGCACGAAGAAAGTGAACAGTATATCTTGCAGATATATGGGCAATTTTGCATGTCATGCACGAAACGGCTAAATGGTCTCTGTCCAAAACATCTGTGGTGTACCGTATTTGACACAATTGGGGATTTTTAAAGGCATGCTTATCAATATGACACAACACTGATTCAGCTCTTGGATTAATGCATATGAGGTAGTATTTTACTTACCTGACAGTGCCGTTTTGACCACCAGTTACACACAGTCTCTTGTCAGAATTTTCCTCCTTATCATTTGTTTACCTGATGATTGTTTTGCATAGTCAAAATGACATATTCAGCCCTGTTTCATCAAACCCGATTTCAAGACTGGTAGGTGTTAACTGGATGTGGAATTTTGATCCACGTGTAACATAGTGGATGGAGATGCATAACCAAACCCTGTATCTGAGTGTGATAGGATTATCTTGCATCAGGTACTGATTTATTGCATACATGCCTGATGGAGGAATAACTGGTTTGTGTTGAGTTCATCCTGATAAGCCATTCTTTGTGTTCAAGTTTAATTTTCCATTTAACATGTCATTTGCTTTATTAAACTCAGGGTCTGTAACAATATTGATTGAACGACAACATTCAACCTGAATATAGATAATTAATATCAGCACTGACATTTTCAAAAGTGTTTTTATGGTATTCCTCAGCTTGGGCTTAAGGGAGCGTCCTCTTATGTTGTGCTGACTTTGGCGGCTGCTTCGGCATAAAATATGATTACTATTTGTGCTAAATGTGCTGACTTCTGATAAATCTCTATATTCTTCTCTTTGCACCATTCTCAAATTCGTGCTTTTCAGCTTTTCAGTAACTATTTTTTAACATTTGAAATATTTAGATCATTGGGAAGAATCATTCATGTATATCTAGTTTACATAATTTGTATTTATATAACAAATTTGTTAATTTTATTTCGCTGTCCAAATATTAATTTCGAGATAAACTACATTTTATTCACTTGCAAGCATGTTAAGTCTCATTTTTTATAAAACTGAGATGAATATTTTTTTTCCTTTTTGCATACTAATAAATAGTATGTTACCTTTACATAATTTATCATTTAAGAAAATAGTAGATAAGAACAAATTAAGTATCGAGCAATATTGCTTAATGTTCCATTAATGAACAGTCCAATTTACTGGTTATTGTTATCATTATAGTAAATTATTGTAATTGTTGAATGAATGCATAAATCTACCTGTGAAAGTGTTGTAGTCCCATTGGCTGTTTTTCGTGGTAGATTGTGAGTACCTCTGTTCAGATATGTTTAAGAGATCTTCCTCATTACATGATAAGAAGCGTTCTAGTTTGTGGTCAGCCTGGTGATCGATAGGGAACTAGACTGGTGATGGTTCATTCAAACTAAATGATAACGCAGTTTGTGATACTTCTTTCATTTTAAAAGGCTCGTCAAATATGAATGGGTCAAAAGTTTCAACAACGTTGTGCATGAAATCTATCTGATACTTCAAAATAAGCGAAACATAGCCAAATTCTGGCATTTCAGTTTTAGCGTTGGATAGCTATAGTACCGTATACCGGTGACCTTAATAAAGCGCACTTCAAACATTATTATCCATATTATTCACAAATTTGAACAAAGAAAGAATGATTTTATTTTTAAAAACAGATGAGAAAAATCTCATGCTTTAGTCTTTCAGATAAAATATATTCAATTATTTTTAACATAAATTGTAAAAATGTTCTTTTTCTTTAAGGCTTACTTCGTGTCTGCCTTCACTGGCAGTGTTTATCTTCTATTCCACAAGTGACTCTATTTAGAGAAGTGGGTATTCTTAGATAAATAATTCTACTTACAAGTCATACAGAAATAAACCCATATGATTTTGATCAAGTGGTAACATTCTGACCAATGAAAATCTTACTTTCCTCTACTAGCAACTTGCATTGCAATTATTAATTATTTAAATGCACCACACTTAAGCAGCAGGAACGGTGACGACAAAGCTTGAGTGGGCGAGCGGGTAAAGAAAAACGCATAAAAAAACGAAACCTCAAGCGTTAAAAACAAAGTAACAAAATTAACTAACCCATTTAGAGAAGTATCGATCAGTTAGAGGCGTCGGTTCGGCGTTATTTACCTTGTATTTTCGCTTCTTTTTTTTCGCGAACAGACCCTCCTAAAAAAGTGTAAAGTTAACTGTCTCTGCTGCGTACAGCGCAGTACAAGAAATATTATAGCAGAACTTGACACTGGTTCTTCAACTGATTCGCTGTTATGTTAAATCAAACCCCAGATGTCTAGCAAAACAAAAACCCGAATCAGGCCAATTTACTTATCGATACTGAAATCATTTCTTTCTTACAGGTTTGCAAATGATCAACCATCATGAATGGGTATTGAACAAACTTACAAAGTTAATAATTCCACTTGTATGTCAATTCACAATTGTTTATCGAAAGATTTAATCAAGTTATAATACAAAAAGACGTGTTCAATCGCTACAGTATTTTTAAAACAGCCTGCAGTAGGTTAAAAGACAATTGAGTAAAGTGGTCGTTGATAGAGTGAACCGTGACATACAAGCTGCTGACACAGAAGTGAGTGAACAGCTATTAGCGTTAAGGTGTACCATTGTTGGAATTAGATCTAAAGAAATACAAACATAAAGTAATTCAAGAAGAATTAACACGGAAAAGGTAATAAAGAGCGTTGCAGTTAGAATGTATGATCGAAATTGTTTAAAAAGGGAACTTGTGCAGATAACATTACTAATGCATCGATGCATTTAAATATAAGATGTTGGCATTGTTCTGAGACATAAATCTCTCAAACCGGTGCAGCGTTTTAAGGTATTGTGCCAACAAATATAATTCTTATTGAGAACTTCTCAAATTGTTGTTATAATATTTAAGCGCAGAGTACACACCACGCACAATGGATGACTTATAACACATATTCATTAAATCAAACATGTTCAGATTCATACAAGTCTCGTAGGAAATTAAATTTTGAATATCGCTTTTGTTCTATTATTATAAGCACAGATTTAGCTAGAAGTAAAATCGCAACCCACCGCTTCTACATTAGAGCTAAATGTAAAGCAACAAAAACAAAGCGAAAACTTAGATTTTACTGTGTAAATAAAGTACGTACATGCTACTTTGAAGAGAACAATGCTTCAAGCACAATACAAACATGATCATTGATAAGAGTGAAAGACATTATTATTTGCTTTAATGTTCCATCAAAACATGTCAATGATGATGCTTCCATCATATTCATTTTTTTTTTACAGTAACATATAACAGTAGGATCAAAATCTAACGGGTTATCTTTGACTGGACAACAACTCTTCTAGTTATTTGATCCTACAGAAGCCAATGAAGAAAGCACCACAAAACGACGGAGTATAAGCAAAGCATAAATAAAGACTTCATTGAAACATAGGCACAGACGCCTAACTACTGGTAAGATTTAAAAAACACGGTTTGGTCAATCAGCACTCGAACGATGGTGCTTTGAACCTATACGCATATACCCATGGTGATGGGACACATGATTTAAATGACAAGCCATAAACTTCCAACACATAGACACCCTAAACGGAATAATTTGTTAACCAACTTTCAATGAACACATACAATAAAGGATTTTTTACTATGCAAATGTACTAGGTTTAGAATGCATTTTAACTGTAGTTTTGACGGCTTAAAGGTTTTGTTAGTTAGAAGTTTGTCTTCCTTTATGCAGTATATTATATTGTTGTAAACATTACAAAAATATATTGTAAAAAAATATTGTGTTAATTAAATAAACTCCCACATCATTTTTTATTGAAAAGCAGAGGAATCCACTAAAACACATGTAATCTGGTATGTTATTCTAAACTCTAGTTTAGGTCAACATTCTCAGCGAAAAACAAAAAGAATGAAACACTCTCCGAACCTATAAAGCAACAATTAATAACAGCAATGACAATTTTTATAAAATATTCGTACCACTACATATTCTGGTGTAATAGATGTAATGCAGTGATTCAGTTCGCTAACACAATTTCTCACAAAACACATTTTAAAATGCAGAAAGTTCAAACGATATGCAGAAATACTCTGAATAACTTTAATCAAAACAGAAAGTTAAATCCCAGATCAATTCATAATTGAATGGACAATAATTATTGGTATACATAATAATGTTTACATATATAATGACCACTACAATAATACAACTCATTTAAGATCTAATACATACAATACTAATAAAAAAAATAAAAAATATTTCAAGACAAAGTAAGTATATATGTAGGAACTGAACAAAACAAGCCATAATTAGTGAACTGAGCTTACTTGAATAAGATATGTCTGTTCATCTTATACAAGGACGTGATGACTGCGTCATTTCCAATTAGTTTATAATTCTACAGAGAGATGCATCAGTGTCAATGCGATATCATTTTACAATTAGGAATGATTTATCACCCCTCAGTATAAGCTACAGACTGACCTCAAGGAGAAAAGCCAAAAATGAACTAATAAATGACGTTATACATAAAATGTTCACAACAAAACTATCAATAAACATATAGTAGGACCAACATGACACATGTCTTCCTCACCATGTAAGATATTATTTCAAGATGCTTACGTTATAGCCATTATTTTGGTCAGCATTTGCTGTGCAAGTTTTCAGTGACAAATACTTTCTTTAATAAACATACCTTTCACTGACTTTTAAAGTATGTGTGTAAGACAGAATACAGGTGTTTGAAAACCAAACAATTGTAGGTGTGGCTTAGAACGTGTCCAAGTTAATAGTATCGTCAAGTGGTTTTTCAAAATGTTTGTGACAAATTATGTTGCATACACCATGAATAAGCTGGATTCTTCGTTGTCAACCACACCCTCTGATTACGTCTTTTACCCAGAGTACATTTTAATTGCAGCTTATCTTCTGCAATCAGTAACAAAACTCTTTAGATTAGTGGAAAGCTATGAATCAGGAAGTCCCCAGCAGAATTTCTAAAACTTGATATGAAAGGAAATCTATCATACATTTCACGTAGTTGTTGAAGCGTCGGATTCGACATCCAAGGCAACTGGTTCGTTACCGCCCAGGCCCACCTGTCAACTGCCTCACCATGTCCTTGCGAGACTCACTTTAATCCCATTTCGTCGTCATGACAAAACCAATGCTGTGTTAAAAGTGTCGCATAAACCAACGGACACACAACAGGTTTTTCGACTTCTCCATGGTCTTCATACCAAAAATGTTCAATTTCACAGTATTTTTCCAAGTTAGTTTATACAAATTTCAGAATACTATTGATATTCTGCATGATACTGAAGGAAATAATGTAGAATGAAACTTCTTTGACGTTGCTTTTATAACTTAAATTAACCCGTATCTTCGTTTGCATCAAACTCAAAGTGAAATGAGGGTGGGTGGGTTTGCAGCGTTAAACAACGTTTTGAATGTACATCATGACACATTGTATATAAGTTATGGAAAAAAAAACCATTAGCTTTCCCCTATCAAATTCGACCTGTGCCGAAGTCTAATCTCGTATTCCAAGTGTTAATCGTGCGTGTGTTTTTGTGTATGAATGTCTTGTTTATCTTAATAATATACCTCAAAGTCTTATTCAGTGAAGTCAGGTAATTTTGTGAAATATTTCACCATAATTCACTTTTGAATAATTGCCCTTGTAGTATGGAAGAATGTTCAAACCCATTTACCGTAATGGCAGTACTAAAGCAAAACATGAAAATAACGTTTACCTTTCTTGTATGCTTTTACTATTTCGTAACAGACGTAATCTTTGAATTAATCTAATCTCGTAGGTGTATTGCAAAATTAGCATCCGTCAACATGACGACCTCAACTGCCATTTCATACTGACATAATTCTTCTATATCGCACCGGATAGAACATCATATGACATTGTGACACTGAGTTTAAATCGCCATTTGTTGCTGTTGGGTGTATGTATTATCAATCAGCTTTTGAGTACGTAGCAAGAAGTGAATGTGTCAGCACAATCTGGATTTCCCATAGGCATGGATTTTGTCTCTGTTCCATATTCACCTTTTATAATTGGTGTCGTAGGTCATTTGTAACTATCGTGTATATTTGTATATTTTTTTTTACGCGCAATGATGTCACTGCCTAGAGAATCAAACAAATTCTCTGCGTGTCTTTGTCACTTTAAAGGTTCTTAAATACGCAAATGCTACATATAATTTATATCAAATTATCCATTGACAGCATGTCACGAAACTCTAACTGCATACTTTTTCTTGTTTCACATATGTGCGAGTTAAAGAGCATTCTAACCCAAACAGTAGTAATTCATGCCATATACAATACAAAACACGACCCAACCATCCAGTATAATTTTTCCTACCTCAAACTGCACAATACGCATATCTAAAAGCCTAGGGAGTTCCTTAAGATAAGAAACTAGGGAGGTGCTCGGTATTTCTGGAATACCTAGCATTTCCGGTCGTGTGTGTTTTATCAAGACACGGTTTCAATGTACCGGGTACCTTGGTAGTTTTCGCTTGTAAAGAATTTGCGTAAATTCCCAGTTAATTTTGTTATGAATTTAATGCTATTAACATGATGGTTCCGTTTAACTTTACAAAATAATTCATATTCCTGTTTGTTATATTGCAAAACAGTTTATTCTTCCCAATCTAATTTAAAATATAACAAACATAACTACATTCATCATCCTTTAATCACATGCTCAACATGTATCACGTATGCCAACGTGGACGTCAAATGGACTATTGTGAAAAATCTTCCGTTAAAATCCCAAATTTTAAAAACAATTTCAGAATAATAAAAGAATATAATTGTCATGGTTTAGTTATTTGCATGTTTATATTAATACCTGAACGATTCCTTTGTAAGATTGCAAATCATCCAAAGATTTTCAGAAGAGCGGTTGTTTTTTTTTTTTTTTTTAATTTTACTTGATCTCTCCAGTCCATATTTTTTATTTGTTGAGTCCGTGTGGTTTGTGTTTACCAGCATATCTGACAAATCTCTTGTCCGGTTGTTGGCATTCCATTCAATGTTTCAAAGCCTGTTATATCATTAGTATAGATATCATAATGTAGGTTTCGGTGTCAACACTTCCTATTTGCATGACAAATCTCTTGAATGTCCGTTATTGTCTAAGCTTAATTAACTTTAGTAAGATTTTAGATTACAATTTATACAATTAACATACACTTAGCAAATGCATTCCCCATAAGGTCATGGGAATTTAATATGCATGTGTGTGTTCGTGTTAGTTTGTGTATGTGTGTGTGCTGCAATTACCATTTGATGTCAGATGTTTTCTTTTATCTGAAGATAATTTTTTGTTTCCAGATAATATGATGAATACTATGTATATATTTTCCGAAAAGACATATCTTGGATGTTTACTAACATGCTTTGAGAACCCTTTTCCTTCTTTCCCGCTGATGTCTGTCCAAGATAATTTTGATTGCGTGCAGTTACACACACACACACACACACACACACACACACACACACACATGACATTTATCTTTACATACATTCAATCAACCCAATTTCTATTGACTTCTATCTTTAAGCATATTTGACTCTACCCATTTCTATTGACATTTATCTTTACATACATTTCATATATATATATATATGAATATATATATATGGGTGGGTGGGTGGGGGTGTCTTTTAGGTAAGTATAAAAAGATGTAAAGGTGAATCTCAGTAGAAATAGATGAATGAAAGGTATATAATGATAAATGTCAACAGCAATGGGTAGAGTGAAATATCTGTAAAGATATACTGATGAGGATAAGTAGAAATGGGTAAGTGTAAGGTAGATAACGATGTAAAGATTTCTCTCTCTCTCTCTCTCTCTCTCTCTCTCTCTCTCTCTCTCTCTCTCAAAGCGTCAGAAGATTCGATATAAAATGTATGAAATAAATGCCCAGTCCTTTGTTAATTTGTATATCCTTCTTTAGATGAAGAATAAGGGCGGCTAGTCAATTGTTTCTCCTTAAAATAACGTCAATGAATATATATATATATATATATATATATATATATATATATATATATACGTGCTGGCATTTACATGAATCATCCGCGCGCAATATTTCATAACTAAGGACAATTAAGAAACTTAGTTTGATTTTCTTTTAGACGGAATTATATACCACTTATTGTAGCTATTGTGCTTCTGGCAAAAATTTATAATGCAATAGTATCTTTGTTTTAATTTTTTTTAAAAAGATTTTAATCACGGTTGTCTCGTCGAGACACTCAAACTTAGAAACATTTCAGACTTGACCTCTGTCTTAGCTTTTCCAACTGCTCTTGCAAATGGAGTCAGTGATATGACAGGAGAATAAGCACCCAGTCTGACTGGTTGCTTACGAATATATCATCATAACCTGGAGGTATCAGCCGTAGGCCTATACACCTAAATGATAGAACGTCAACGATGACTAATAGATTGACAAGCACGAGATAAACTGCCGAACCCAAATAAAAACACTTTACTTTGAATCAGTAAATAGTGTACAACAGAAACATATGAAACAGCCAATAACTAAAATATGTCCTGCGGTCAAACTGGACATATTATTTATACCGTGACTCGTGTTTAACTTGAATCCATCTGTGAACAACATATACCTTGATATTCCGTTGTATAATGCGTTGTAAGATCAGGATCTATGTTGTTTTATCAGCTTATTCCTCAGAACAAACTGTTGTTTCCAGATCATCCTGTTATGCATATGTTACGCATGGATCCGACTTGTACGCGAGTGTATACCTCGCAATAGTATTGCGTCCGTCATGGCCCGTATATTCCCACAAATAATGTATCACAATGTTTTGGTAGAAAAGAAGACACATTTTTACTAGATATCTAGGAGATATTTCTGGTACCAAGGACTAATGGGCTAAAAACTGGACCAAATACGAACAGTCCAATACTGATTAGTCTAAAAACATCATAGAATTTAACTTTGTTTTTGACGTTAAATATTCTATCTTGGATTTATCAAATACTTATTCTACAACGGTCAGAGCTACACAGTGAATGTGACTGTGGATATGAAATAATGGTGACTATTGGGACAACAAAGTAGACCATACAATAATAATAATAATAATAATAATAATAATAATAATAATAATAATAATAATAATAATAATTTTTTAAACTTACCATTTTTGTATTCATTTAGCACACAAAAAAGCAAATTTCAGAAAAAGTCCTTTAAAAGCCAGAACTCTCTTGCAGTACATTTCCTGGAATACCCACCCCACAGACCAAAACATCCCCCCTCTCCCAAAAACAAGCCTCCAAAACAAAACAACATAATCTTCCATTTCAGCTTGTAAGATGGTAATGCTTTAAAACAATTATTTAAAAAGAAGGGAAAACATGTTTTCCTTCCAAAATTGCATCTACTCATCTAATTAGTATAGTATGTTTTCTCTTGTAACGCAACTTTTAAAAATAGTTTTTATATTTTAAACTGAATCTCATAATAAATCTTTTCAAATTCTTCGTTTCATACAGCTTAACCGGAACTTGTCATACGAATAGTCTTCAAACGATTTTATATGCGTCAATAAGGCAAGGTATGGGCGTTGTTGATTAATTTCATTAGTTGCTACCATGAAGCATCCGGTACACGCAATGACTAGAGTAGCCAGTCTAAAGAGATACATCAAGTTTGCATTTTCATTGATTGCTCCATACGGTTTTAGTATCGTGGCTGGCAGAAGTAAATATGTTTCATATCTAGAACTTTTTTTCTCTCGTGTTGGATCCTATGGAAATGCAGATGACAGTTTGTTTGCCTCTCTGTCATCCTCTTGAAACATGAATGTTGCTGGTTCTCATGAAACTGGATGGGATCCACCCCTGACGACGTCACATCTTGTTGTTCCGGATCCGGCTTGAACGCCTGAAACTGAAACAAAAAATGAATTTATAACATTAAACAAGTAGCAGATATCCATAAAGCTGAAACGTTGAGATATATTCAATTTATTGATGAGTTTCGTCAAGGACGTTAGTTAAATAAAAGTTGTGCCATACGGCATGGAAAGTAGGTCAGGTAATTTATTTTAAGCAAAACAAATCGTTTAATCTTGAGATGGAGTTTTACGGCTGTGTTTACGTCTTGTCGTTGGTGTACACATTTTATTGCAAACAATGCAATCATAATGGACTAAAAGGCATAAGAACTGATTATCACCTTTCACATTCATAATTTATAATGCAAAAGGTTAAAGAAGGCAGGCATATCTACCAAATTAATTTCGTAATAAATATTATAAGAGCGATATTAAAAAGAGAAATGAATTTAAAAAAAAGAAAAAAGTCTGTCTGTTATTTGGATTTTTAACGTAGCTTTAATAATTCTGCGATCATATCGCTACGATGTCTGTAGTGTGGCAGTTTCTTCTGATGTCTATAGTTTTAATATACGTATGTTTTACCAAGTTTACTCTCTAGAGATGTGGTCAAAGGGTACTACATTTATTTTTCAGTTCTGCATGTATACTTGATAATGTACTACCACTGTCCCCAGCATTTTTAAAGTTTTATATCGTTTGAATATTATCGGGAGGTGATATAACGAATAAAATCTGTTTTGGCGATTTTAAACGTAATTCGATTTCTAGAACGAAGGACATTTTATTATACAACATATCTGGATTTCCAATCAGATAGAATATTTTACACGTTACCTGTAGCCTATATCTGGTCACTTAGATACGGTTTGGTATGACCCAACAAATGTAGCTTTCTAGTGCCCCTCAAGATATGGTTGACAGAAAAAGTTACTTTATTGTTTTAAAGAACTGAACGCATGCTAGTTACCGGAGCTGGATTACCCATTAAGCATAACTAAGCACGTGTTTAGGGCAGCATCGCAACAGTGTCACTAGAAAAAAAATTAATATTAATTGTTGATGATAAAATTAAACAATGACCATTTCGATCTGCATGATTTTGAATGATAGCAACAATGGCACTTTTCCACCTTTTAGCTTTTTTTTTGTTTTTGGGACAGATTCCTTATGTTTGGGGAATACAAGGTTTAATTAGCACCACGCTGCATGCATACAGATTATGCTCTCTTTACTCTGTTCCGGCAGAGACACAAGCGTACAATTCAAAGGTTTGCCACTAATTAGTTTAAATTTCTGTCCGGGAGAAGTTTCATCAAACACTTTTGATGTTTTAGTACGAAATTCATATTGTGCGTAGTAAGGTAGAATGACGTTATTGCCGAAAGGATATGTCTTCCCTTGCTCGAGCTCGCTTTTCAATGTAGAATCAGTGGTATGATATCGGATATTGAACTAAACGTTTTACTAAAGAAATCGTCTGTCCGTCATTGGGAAAATGCCAATATATCAGATTACACATATCTTTAACTGGAATGCAAGCTGTGCTTTGATGACTATATATCAATTTGCAAAATACATACTTGAATACAGCCTAATGCTATAATAATGAATCTGAACGTTTGAGAAATGTGTACTAGCGTATAAGAAAAAAAAGCAAACGTCGCATTGATTGGTATCAGACTATGCCAATAACCAACAACAATACTACTCCTTTGCTTTGTTTGTTTGTTTATTTGTTTTAGGGTTTAACGCCATTTTTCAGCACACGATAGGCTATACATGGCGGCCAGTATTAGTGGTGGAGGAAGAACCCGGGAAAACCCCAGAATTGGCAAGCTTTTAGCTTTCTTTTGTTTCTGGTTCACACTTTGTAAGGAGGATGGGGGTATAGGCACCATAATATTTTCAAGGAATTGATCGGGCATTGCCTGATGTGGCTGTTTAAGTCAAAGTGATTGCTTATAAACACTTAATCTCTTGGGCAGGTTTGACTTTATATCTTAAAGGCCAAATGTGGTGTTTTTTTTATTAGGTTTAGTTTTGAATCTGAACAACTTTAAATCTACGCATCCGCTGTTTGTATAACATTTTGTTGCGTAATTCGCACATTTGTGTAAACATGTCTACCTTGGAGCAATTCCGATGTTTTATCAACCTAGCAAGATAGACTCCCGCTAACATAGAGCTAATGGTGTTGGAGATTTAAGAAAGATTAGACAGAAAAAGCGATTTTAAAGTAAATTAACAAACGGATATGACAAACGGTATTGCATACAGTGTATCAAGTAAAATAAAATGAATAACATGCATTGTTGGTACGAATTACACACAGTCACTGATTCAGGACAAGAGTTTCGTTTCAATTCACACATTTTATCTCTTCCGTTCTGAAGCAAAACATGGGACTACACCAACATGTTTACAATTTATTAGATGTCCTCTCTATCAAAACGTTTTATTTATAATAAAAAAAAAGATAAGTAGCGTAATATACAAGTATTGAACTTCCATATAAAGTTGAGAGGAGACAATAGATAAATATAAAAAATATTGAAGCATCATTTCACAAAAGAGGAATAAGAAAGGGCAAAAATAAAATATTAACATAAAAAACAACACAGACAATATGAACTTGAAGAAGCGGGAAACGTAAAG
Organism: Unio pictorum; assembly: GCA_030141615.1. Lineage (NCBI taxonomy): Eukaryota > Metazoa > Mollusca > Bivalvia > Unionida > Unionidae > Unio > Unio pictorum. The sequence continues at coordinate 5,220,110 of JARLTB010000021.1, forward strand.
ACGATAAATCAAATTATAAAAGTTCAAGAAAAATTGTGTATATTGAAACCCACATCAGAGATAAGTATACAAAATGGATTCAAGACACCCCAACTGCCTCAACTAATATTGCGTGACGGCTATGGCTCGCCAATTCCTTTAAAATGGATGAGCTGGAGAGATCGTAGGCTGAGATGGACAAGGTGAATTCCAGATGGCAGGCTGGAATAATCGATACGCAGTTGTATAGGGAACTAAATAATGGAACATTTGTCAGGAAACTAAACATTAAGGCTTTCAAACACATCATAAAACTGTATTCTTTGAACCCTAGTAAAAGTCACTGACCTTAGATCATTTAGCTGCATTCAGAAGACATACAGAGGTGACGTAAACCTGAGGTAAACATGAAAATTATAGTATATAAGCAAAGGCACATATATTGTTTAATATTTATCTATATATAATTTGTAACATGTCATTATAAAGATTTTGTCAAAATCTTTAGAAACGTTGATGGCAGTCAACTGATGATAATAGAAGATGCACATAATATATTATAAACATCGGTTCCCGAGGTCATTTCCATCACAAGAAACGCAGATAGGAGAAAACGTGATATGTTAGAAACTTCTTTATTTTATCGCTCGATGTTTTTTTTTATTAACTGGAGATTTTGATGCAAGAATTAAGCATTTTAAAGCTTTTATCCCCGAGGATGCACTTTATTTTGTGTAATGACGTAGATAGGTTTTACAATGCAGGAACATTCAGAAAAAGATAAGTGTATAACAATTTTGGTTATATATATATATATATATATATATATATATATATATATATATATATATATATATATATATATATATATATATATATATATATATATATACATATATATACATATATACATATATATACATATATATATATATATATACATATATATATACATATATATATATATACATATATATATATATATATATATATATATATATATATATATATATATATATATATACATATATATATATACATACATATATATATATACATATATATATATATATATATATATATATATATATATATATATATATATATATATATATGACAAGGACTAAACAAAGTTAAAAAACGCAAATATCTGGATAAACTTATGCGTTGCATATTATTATATCGTGTGAGTAATGTTTCCTATACAAATGGTTATTCTGTATTGCTTTGATGTTATTTCACCTTGTACTCTATATATTTTGTAAGAAGGACGTGTCTGCATTTATTGATGAGAAATAAAATGGACATTCAGCTTAACATTGTTCTTACTGAAGATGTGTCCAATATAGTGTATAAAGCTTGAAGGTGAAAAAGATAGGGAGGGGGATCAGAACGATTGTCTCTTAAATAAAAATGTTTAAGATCGCCGCGAGTGATTGGTTAAGAGAAGACGGTTTCAGATCGCCGCTACCCTATTATTCTTGTAAATGTATCACTGATGCAAATCGCCATCGTGTAACGATGATAAACAAGCTATAGATAAAAACAATTGCTGGTCCAAAATTGATTCATTAACCCACCTCTTAGATATAGAAACATATAAATCGCCTACAGAGGGATCAAATTTCGACTTTTATCCCCGTGTTGTTTGAAATGTTGTTTATGTTTGGCAGTGAGAAAATGGATTACCTGGCTACTCCTTTCCGTGGATTGCTGTCAAAAATTGTTTGCTAATGTAAATTCATTAACTGCTTTACGCTTTTATTGTTATACACCTGAGAAGGGTGAATTTTATAGGAGCGGCAAAAATGTGGATACTCATTTATACTTCATTTCCAATCAAATCACAGCTGCTCGGGTCATCCTTAAAGTATCACGATCAGTGCACACCTCCATGCTGCTCTGTACCCTTCACTGGCAATCCATTCGATCCAGAATCAAAAACAAAATTTGTTCTCTGTGCTATGTTTCAATGACGGACTCCAGTTCAACATACCTATCTGACCTCACCCATGTGTATACACCAGCAAGATACTTACGCTCATTTTAAGATAATCGTATACAAGTTACTCCCACTATGAAAACGATGTCATCTGGGCAAGGTTCTTTTGCATACCAGAGCCCAGCATCTTGGAATGAATTGCCCATTAAAATTAGACACAAAGACACATTGATCAATTTCAAGAGTGCTCTTTTAACTCACCTTTTCCGACTGCAACAACAAACGTAAAGACCTAATAATGTTTTCCTACCCTAAATATTTTCAGCATTTGTTTATGATTTCTAATTTCATGGTGTTTCTTTTGTAGTCATGTCATTAAATATGTTGTAAAGCGTTTAGCGCTTCTAAAGGTTAGGCGTTATACAAAGTCCTCATTATTATTATTATTATTATTATTATTATTATTATTATTATTATTATTATTATTATTAATATTATTACTATTATTATTAGTAGTAGTAGTAGTAGTAGTAGTAGTAGTAGTAGTAGTAGTAGTAGTAGTAGTAGTAGTACTATTACTATTATTATTATTGAACCCTTTTAAACAGCCAATATTTAACCTATAATCTTACAGAGCCACCAAGTCATTATAGCAAAACATTAAGTTATTACTACATGCAAGGGACTTATGTACTAAATATTGAAAAATAACTTGAATTTTAAAGATTATTTGATATAGCTATCGAATATGGCATCCATTCCTCCAATGAAATTTAAGATTTATAACCATTCCTTTTTAACCTGTAATGTGTGTGTGTGTGTGTGTGTGTGTGTGTGTGTGTGTGCTATTCACAAGTGTACATTACATTGAAAAATAACTTGATTTATAAAGATTATTTGATATGGCTAACGAATAAAATATCCATTCATCTCTGAAATGTAAGATTTTAAACCAGAAATTATCTGTAGTTTGTGTACTCTGGAAAAGTGTATCATAATATGATATTATATATAACCTATGTAGATAAGTAGAAGTGGCGAATGAGTTTTACAATCTGCCCGTCAGACCACATTTTTTCAGGAGGCATTCGCTCATCTAGTCTATGCGTTTAAATTAAACCAAAATTATTGAAGGTTTGGAAAGTAATCACCACAAAAGAAAATTTTACCCGTGGGAACCATGTAAACTTCAGACCCCCCCCCCCCCCCCAAGGAAATAAATTTTCACACCTTTATCCCTGGGACTAATTAATTGATTTCGAGACTGTAGGTTCCTAACCTGCATTATATATTTACTCTAACTGGTGCTTGACATAAGCCATCCGTAAGGCGCCTTATGAATATTATAAAAATAAAGTTCTGTTCTGTTAGTTTGTAAATACTCAGTCAGATAGTTTGTAACTTAAAGAAAATATACCATTGATGCACAAGAGAGTTTAAAAGTTTTTTCTTTTTAAAAGTCTAGTTACCCACTGAACGACCAGACTGAAATTTCCGCTTGCACGTACGCACGCACGCACGTACGCATGCTTGTATGCTTGTATGTATGTATGTATGTATGTATGTATGTATGTATGTATGTATGTATGTATGTATGTATGTATGTATGTATGTATGTATGTATGTATGTATGTATGTATGTATGTATGTATGTATGTATGACTGACTGACTGACTGACTGACTTTATTTCCTCTTCAATAGAGATTACATCAGATTAATCAAATTCAGGATAATACAAAATCATGAAATACAACAGAAAAGAGTATATAAAAAAAATTGAACCGTATACCAGTGTAATTATCAATATTTCTACTTTAGATGTCATTTTAATACAAGCCTGTCAATCTCACTAAAGATTTCAAAAAATTTCAAAAACTAGGGGAATTCAAATTTTAAAACAAACGTTTTTAGAAAAAAACTTCTAGCCAAATTCCGATTGATCCCAGTCTCGGACGAGGCCCCCAATTTCTATGTTACGTGCTTAGGCTCGAATAAACAGTAACATAGAAAGAGTGAAAATAAAAAGCTTGTAAAAACTTAATAAACAATTTATTGAGCACGAATATTTTCCAGAAAAGAAAAATAAACTTACGGTTTTAAGAATCAATTCCAAAATTAATCCAAAAAAAATCCAAAATATAATCCACTAGAGAAATTGCAAAAGTCCTGGTAATAAAATGTCCAAATAATTCCCAGTTCGAATCTTAGTGAAGCATCCAAGATTGAAGACGATGTCACGTGATGAAGTCAGTTCTGGTCTTTTGAAATTCAATGAGCACAATTTTTTATTTTCCAGATAAATAACAAAATAAATCCTCTTGATCCAAACGAATTGAAATAATTTCCAATACAAGGTAATTTAAAATAACTCAGAACAATACAACTTAATATTCTAACAGCCCAACTTCTACAAAATTGTTCGCTCCAAAACATAATTTATATACCTGTTTTTACGTAAACAAGGAAGGGGTCACATGATCTTCTAGAATCTTTTAGAACAAATTTACGTTAAAAAATCTCGTACACACCGTATGACCCAACTAAAAATAAAAAAATGTTTTTAACAAAGCTCCATAATGTCCATGGAATCAACCAATCATTTTGAAAGCTTGTTTACAACTCTGAAGCCAGGTCAGAAATGAGGTCAACACCTGGTGTTCATTCTTAGAGTACAGGTCATCCCACTTTCTAAAAAAAAATTCTCCCAATGAATGAATCTTAAACTTAAAATGTCAAATTTGAATCTGACAAACAAACAATTAAAATAAAAAATAAATGACTTAAATCAAATATACGTAACAGTATGTATGTATGTATGTATGTATGTATGTATGTATGTATGTATGTATGTATGTATGTATGTATGTATGTATGTATGTATGTGTGTGTGTGTGTGTGTGTGTGTGTGTGTGTGTGTGTGTGTGTGTGTGTGTGTGTGTGTGTGTGTGTGTGTGTGTGTGTATGTATGTATGTATGTATGTAAAATAATTAAAGCAGCATGCAATGTTTCATAAATGACCCATGCCCGTGTGACAACGTCAAAATATGTATATCCCTTTGATGTACTTCATTTTATCGTAAGGGTGAAGTTTTCATATCTAACTCATAATATCCAACAAAAACACGCAATCTGGTCTTTTTTGCACGGTCAGTCAAATTTTTTGTAACTTAAAGCAAAATGCACAATTCAGTTTTAACAGGGTTGACCTTTTTGTAATTAATATACTTATCCACTGGACAAAAAAACGAAAAAAAAATCAGCTTGCATAATGTACAAATTTCACAATGAGAATGAGATTTTACTTAGGTTTTCATATTATTTCGCTGATTGAAAGCAAAGCCTAGGCTGCATGCATGGATATTGAACTTGAGATCTAATTATATTAAGAAGATTTTCCTACAATAAGAAGATCTGACAGGATTCATTAGAAGTCTATATTCTGGCGACCTTTGTATTCCCGGTTCATTGACATTTTTCAAACCTGTAATCAGTGGATTTCGTTTTAGATAGTTTCATTGGAGACTTGATATTCCAAATTACATTTTTAATTTCACAAATGTGAAAGGTGTAATTTGATTAGTAAATGAAAGGTCAACATAGCATGACCCGGGATTGACCTCCGTCAGTTCTTCGTTCCGGTCGAGGTTGCGATATTAATTAGACGTCCAATCATTTTTGGTAACCTGTATCTGTTTAATGTCGTATTATTGAGTTTTCTTGGAAACTTTCAATTCCTTATTACATTTTTCATTTTTATATATGCGAATTTTGTAGTTTTAATTGAGATTCAAATGTGTACACACACACACACACACACACACACACACACTTTCAAAATACACAAACACATAATGCGCTGTCAGATCTAGGTCTTTCACATTTTTGCAGCTAGTTACTAGTGATCGGTAGAACAAAAAAAACAACAGCACAGATACTCAACTACTGGTGACTCATACGACTAGACCAGGGTCTATTATTTATATTGTTGGACTAGACATATAAGACAGTTGTGGACTAGTAGTATTATTATTGCTGTTGCTGTATGGTTTAACACCATTTTTCATCACAAGATAGGCTATACATGGCGGCCAATATAAATGGTGAAGGAAGAACCAGAGAAAACCGCAGAAAGAACCACCGACCCACGAGAATCTACTGGCAGTGGACTAGTATAACTGACCAGCCTACTCCGCTCTGTTACAGGAAATTAATGCTCCTTTTCTATATAGAAAGCCGTTACAATCGAAAGAAAAATAAAACAAATACAAAGTGTCAAGTTAAATACATTCGAATATTTAAATATGATGATAAGGGACCCATCCTCAAGGCCGACAACTCGTGCAAACGTGACGTGCTTAATCACAACAAGCATGCATGTCAACCATATTTTTCAAAATTAAATAAGATCCAGTAATGACAGTTCAGCCTTGATAATTACTTTAGATAATAAGAATGAATCACGTTTTACTTTCATTCCATGTATGACGTATCATTTGTGAAGACACGAAAATACGGTTTAAAAAATCAATTTATTTGCTGCAAGTGATTTGGTCTTCTAATTAATTATTTAGTGAGGTATGGTGGAAACTAAAGATCAATTATCAGAACTGCTTGAAAGGAAGCGCGAGTTTTCGAAAAAAGCATGAAGAATACAGAACGAGCAAATTCATTAAGATTAATAATATTTTGTATGTACCTGTCCCTTGATTAACTGACATACTAAGTATATTCATTTTAATAAGCAAACTAAATCTACTCTGTATAACCTAACTGAATATGCTATAATTTAACAAAAAACGTCGCCTGGAGAAAACAAAGTACTATACGAAACAATGAATTGCGGCTAGGTTGTGGTATGGTGTGGAAGAGGTATGAGAGAGGAAAAACGATTGACATATATAAACAAACATATTCATTACAAAACAATTACAATTATTAAAATACATTTAGTGGACTTTACGAATGGTATAGGTGATCACGGTGTTTTATCGGGGAGAAGATTTAAACCTCAAACCTCGTTATCAATAGGTAACTTTACTGCCGTAGGGTACTAACCGAGCGTGAGGGGATGGGGGCGGACGACAAATGCCCCGGGCTTCAGAGGTCTTGGTGCACCGAAACCCCTTTGGGCCTTCACAGTCGTCCGGGCGTCATTTACCTTTCGTAGGCCACTGCTAGCATGGATATATATTGCCAAAGATGCTCCAGTAGGAGGTTGTGATACAAGTTTTTTTTTAAATTTTGTTTTCTATTGTCTCGTCAAATTTCTCATTAACTTACTATTGAATACGACTACTTTATAACATTAATTTAAGTTACTAAACTTTAGATTTATTTGTTTTAAAATCGAGTTGCTGTTAGAATATAAACACGGGCACTGTGATATAAAACGTATGGCCCTTGCATGTGTGACATATCAGAAAATATATAACACATTCATTAAATAACTTCATTTTATCACAGGTTTTCTTATCTCTCTCACAAACATGCACAAACATGCACAGTGCACAATGACTAGCTGATGATGCAAATTAAGTTTTTTTTGTATAGAACTCGATCTTTCAACTGACTATATGACAGATTCGTTATGCTTGAGGAATACAAGGTTTAATTAGCACCACGCTGCATGCATACAGATTATGCTCTCTTTATTCTGTTCCGGCACAGAAACAAGCGTACAATTCAAAGGTTTGCCACTAATTAGTTTAAATTTCTGTCCGGGAGAAGTTTCATCAAACACTTTTGATGTTTTAGTACGAAATTCATATTGTGCGTAGTAAGGTAAAATGACGTTATTGCCGAAGGGGTATGTTTTCTTATACGCTAGTACACATTTCTCAAACGTTCAGATTCATTATTATAGCATTAGGCTGTATTCAAGTATGTATTTTGCAAATTGATATATAGTCATCAAAGCACAGCTTGCATTCCAGTTAGAGATAAGTGTAATCTGATATATTGGCATTTTCCCAATGACGGACGGACAATTTCTTTAGTAAAACGTTTAGACCAATATCCGATATCATACCACTGATTCTACATTGAAAAGCGAACTCGAGCAAGGGAAAACATACCCAAACGTCCCATTGATTGGTATCAGACTATGCCAATAACCTTACAACAATACTACTCCTTTGCTTTGTTTGTTTGTTTATTTGTTTTAGGGTTTAACGTCATTTGTCAGCACACGATAGGCTATACATGGCGGCCAGTATTAGTGGTGGAGGAAGAACCCGGGAAAACCCCAGAACTGGCAAGCTTTCTCACATAACTACATTAGCCGAATCTTAGACTCGAACCCACGCAGACAGAGGTGAGACGGCAGTGATCCGTAACGGAAAGCTCTTTAGACCACTCGGCCACTCGGGGCCCCAATTCTCCTTTGCAACACCACCAAATGAAAGTCCTGGCAAGGAACAGCGCAACTAGCGATAATACACACACACTCTCTCTCTCTCTCTCTCTCTCTCTCTCTCTCTCTCTCTCTCTCTCTCTCATATATACTTGATGAAAATATCCCGTCTACAATCCGTACTGGCGATAATACTCTCTCTCTCTCTCTCTCTCTCTCTCTCTCTCTCTCTCTCTCTCTCTCTCTCTCTCTCTCTCTCTCTCTCTCTCTCTCTCTCTCTCTATTCGAGTGCTTCAAAAGAATTATTCATCTGGCTATTGACAGTCTTAATGGCAGCATAATACATAACAGAAGTATTTACCTAATGGTGGTTACCTTAAAGGAAAATATTAGGAGAGGGAATGTTGGCGATACTAGTAAGCTTGAAATATGTTTGCTCTGTTATTGCTACAAATACGACAACAAGAGTACAACCAATGTTGCGATCAATATAAGGCTGAATCATTACTTGGTATATGCCCTCAATATATCCTTAATTGTCGTGATATATAATTTAAAAAAAACAGCTTACATGATGTTAAGAATTTCATTTTGTTTTGTTGCATGTCAAAATGTCAGTTATTTCTTTTCTTCTTAAATGACCATATGTTAATGCCATCAATCAAAAATAGCTTTCTCATCGTACGCAAATTGCACTATTTTATTTATCGCCATTGATTCCAAAAATCTGTTACTTAATCTTTTTGTCTTTACTGTGGCATACTGGTTTTCTCCAGCATGTGCGTTCCTTGTGTGTGATAGAATTTTCCATGACACTTTCTTTATCCCATTAGCACGTTTGTTATTGCTACCATCAGCAAGTTCGACATAGTACGTCTTAGCTCTGAGACAAGCAAATTCCACCACTGGAAAATAATGATTCTCATCTTTGAACCTTGTTGTCACTGTATAAGGGATTGTATAGAACGATACGCGTTTCTTTTTCGATGGATCGCTACTAGGCTTTCAGCAAATACCTTCATCGCGGAAAAAAACAAAATATGCAACCAATCTGTTAACTATTTTTATGATGACCATATTTTTTATATTTCCAAATATCTGATCAAAGAAAGAATTATTCATCAACTTAAAAATTTGTTTAAAAGTTAGTTGTCTTTTTATGTGTTCAAATTGATGTAATATTACAACCATGTTGCTTGTTTATATATAATCACGTGATGAATATTAATTAGCTGCAATTCAAACTCAAGCTTTTGATTAGGATTTATATAGTAAACAACATGGCGTGTATTATCTGTTAGATTTGGAATCAGCTTTGGGACATTAAACTTCCAAATATTTAGCTTTCCTTTGAGTATCAGCTCCATGAGAACTTAACATAAATATATTATATCTCAAATATATTATCTGTTGTAAACGGACAATCCGTGTGCAGCTGTTGAAATCGGTCGAGATACGCTAGATCGACTTCCAAAATTATAACCAGTGTCATCGTTACTCGACAACACTTATTTGATAAAATATTCTGCCTGTATCAATGAAGATACACTGACAGGCAACTTTTGTTACCGTGCCTATATCAGCAGGTGAATTTAATAAGTAGACAATATGATTGCTATTTTGAACATATGTTTAAAGTGAACGGCCTTCTAGACTGTCAATTACTATACGTATTAGAATACGTTTGTTGAGGTCGTTTCATGTAGCATGTGTATGAGAATAAAAATATCAATGGATTGAGTGAAAACGTATCAAAGTGTTCACCATAATAGCAAGTGCATCACATATTGACGTGTATTCTTAATCCCGCCCTATTCCCCTTTCTCTCAATGCAGTTTATCTGAATTCTTCACAGGTTATAAAACTCTCTTTGTATGTAGCAATACTTTCAGAACATCTATATATCCATCCATGTTTTCCAACATGACATATTTTCATACAGATTGATTCCTTAGCGCTACCGATTCCAGCTTTCCGCTTCAATATTCTGCGGTATTATGAAATACTTCAGTATTTTAGCCAGCGACGCCAAAGAAATACAATTCATCAACCCGTTGCAAACCAATAATTTAATTCATTTCAAAGTAGTCTCTCTCGTGTTGGCGTGTTGGCTGCTGATGTGCGCGTCTCAAGTTATAGCTACCACACGTTCAAGTGTTTTTGTTGGTGCAATTTCCTTGATGATTGCTATAACAGGCTCCAACCCATTGGGTATCTGAAGCACAACAGGCTAATGTAGCGTAGATGTAGGCACTGGTGATCTTGTCTGCAATTTTGTGTCCGACCACTGTTCCTTTTGCTGCAGCGGCAGCTTTTCCTGCGTCAAGGGCAAGTGGAGCAACTCGTCTATGTTAAGCCCAACCTCAAAAAGTCTTGAATACAGTGTTGAAAAAAATGTTCTTTTGACACCTTTTGGATCTTAATTCGTCTTGGATTAATTTATGCAACCCAGTTGCGAAGTTTTGTCTAACATCTGCGGATGCAGATACATCTAAAATGTCATTCGCTTATTGTTAAAGTTGATATCGTCTGCAGAGTGACCAGTTATTGTCATGTTGATCTCTTGTATATTATAAACAGGGAATATATTTGTATCAGGGGAGTTCCTAGTGGCATGTTTAGAGCGAAATTATATATGACGTGGAAATGGTCTCTTCTCGACCCTCAGCTATAAACCGTTTTTGAACAAGCTGTTTATAATGTTGACAGGGAAGTCTCCATCGTGAAATCAATCTCTCCGCATGACCCGTGCTTTATAATTAAATACGTTTCTTATGCTGTCTTCGATTGAAGGGTTAACTCTAAACGCAACTTTGAGCGTTTTCTGTGTTTTCTGCGAAGCAAAATATTTTGAGCGATTTATGTCGACGCTCAAATAGTTTTGTTATTGGAGATCATACTAGTTTTCCACATGAAAACATATTTACTATTAAAGACGAGTATGGTCTATAGACATTTATTAATGAACTCAGAGTGGAACTCTCCCTGCCAGATTTGTTATCATTGATGGGCGAGAAAAATAGTTCAATCACAAATTGACCAGTATGAGTTAGTCCGAATGTTTTGCAACATTATGGGATCAAACGTATTTGAAAAATACAAATGGACTAATAAATAATCTCGTCGATGAATACTTCTACTGTTGATGAAAATTTTGAGACAAAATTTTTTTTTACAAAAAGTTTAGACAGTCAGAATGAAATAGACCACAGAGCTAGCTGACTACAAATATAAGGATTATTTTGTTGGGAATATAGATTTTAGAGACAATGAGTCATTGCAGTATCAGATATTCAAACGTGATTTTTACAGAGCAGTTGATACACATTTGGACGACATGGATACGTTATTACAAATTATGGCTTTGCCGTATAAACATTATGGACTAAGCGCTACCCCAATCGCAACTGCATCCCAAGCAAAAGAAAAGCAGATAAGGCTCATGCAAATGAAACACCAGAGTCAGTAAAAAAAAAAAAAAAAAAAACCATGAGGCATACTAGAACATCTTACATTACACATATCATAACATATATCTTATGAACAAACTTGCATTTGCTCTTGAACATGTTCGAAAGTTGACAAAGATCAAATAGTTTTGCTACATTTAGCGATAAGCTTTTAAATACACAATGGCGCTTTTGATAGTGTACCAATTCTAGATGCTGATACTGCAAGTCATACTTACAAACGCCTGTACGATATAACAACCTATGCGGGCTATTAGCCGAAAAATATAAGGGCGCTGATAAATCTGATAAAAATAAAATATTTAAGGAAACGTCTGCAGGTGACTTTAACATTTTGTAAAGCTTGTACAAAAATACGAACATTTGTCATCAGTATTACTTTTGTAAAAGCTAACATTAAACAGGAAAGCGATTGTGGGTGATTAAACAGAACTTGCAACTGTTGATGTTTCGGAAATACAAATTTGCTATATTGCTAGCGCACCAGAGCTACAAAAGAACAGCGAACAGAACTTGAGAAAAAAATCCATTACATGAGACTTTTTATCCACAGTTGTTTCTGCAGACACAACCGCAGCTGTACAAGAATATAATGCTTACACCTGAAGTTATACAAACTAGAGCAGCCAGAGGTGGAGAAAGTGATTGCATAATCTTGTTTTATATTATTAAATATGTGATAGATTTCAATCACATTAGTTAAGACATGCAGCCAAAACAGCGCGAAAACTGTATTGCTTTTTACGAGGATTATCACAAGCCATCCTATGGTTTTAAACGATATTACATGCTTTATCACCGCGTACTATTTTTTTTCCGGTGGGAATTCCGTTTTTGCTGGTAAATACCGGAGAGACTTCTACTGGTGCCATGTTGAATCCATTTTTGATGACTTTTTCTGGCGTTGGAATTGCAGCGCACACTTCTTCGAAAATAGAGCCAACAATTTGTAAACAAAGGCTATGTGCATGTATACTTATATCAGGTACATAGAATGTCTAAATCAGATCAAAGTTTGTCTGTGTGGAGCAACGAGCTGCATTGATGACTTCGCTAATTAATTACGCGTGGAAGATAATATAGCGGATCTTAGTCTAATGATGGTTTCTAGATATGAGAAAATGTATGCAAAACATATCAGAGACACAACCAGACGATGGCGATTATGTTATGTCACACATATCAAAGTTTGATTGAGGTAAAATACAGGAGACGACGGCAATATTACTCATAATTGATTGAAGCAAACTATTCCCAGTCACAAAATATGTAGTATTCCTTTTAACTCGAATGCTATTTTATAGTTACATTGAAGTTGCCCTTATTTTTTCTGCTAGTGTCCAGCTGATGTTATGGGCGTCTCTCACAAATCTGTGTGCGAAATTTAATGTAATTCCTTTCCTAAGTAACAAAGTTGAGTTCAATGCAAATGTCAGCAAAAGGAGCTTCATTAGGTAGCTTTGGTTGGTTCTGCAAAATCATAGTTATTTTGTTCAAACTTATGTCATGTAACATATTGTGCACTTCTAAACGCATGCAGCACAGCTGACTAAAGTACCATCAAATCCGGTTTTGAAAACAATTCCTACAAAGCTCTCTTCCAACGATATTTATTGCCCTCTTCTCCTATCATGCGGTGGCTGCTTCTTAATTATATGGCACCATCGACATAAATATTATAGTGATCTGGACTGTCTTTGGACTTCTGGAAAATAATCCTGAGGGCAATCGTGACAAATATGAAGGCTGTATTAAGACTATTGATAAATGCTATCCTTTTGAAGACATCTTACAGACACCAGTTCAATAAAAACCTAACCGTGACGACATAATTATAAATATTCTTTAACATTGTCCAAAATTAGACTGAGACCAGTGTTTTGTCTGGACACTTGCTATTGATTGCATCGATGGCGTCAGATATATTTTTGGGCTGGCCTGATTTATCGATATAGTGTATTTATTTTCCCAGTCAAGGTTTTTCTTTAGAAACGCAGTCCCATCTGCTTCGGTAGATTCGCCCAAGTCAACAAAATCATTATAATTACCTAAGAATCGTACGTTTAGAAACGTGGCAGGATCTTTCACATATTTGTGGTAATATCTGAAGTGAAATTTGTTGTCATAGTTCGGGCAAAGTCTCAGCTGTTCTATTGAGCACTTGCGAAAAACTGTCATAAAGCAGACCGTATAATGTGCCCACTGAGACTACACGTCTTAATAATATTTGTAACAGATAATATTCTGGCAATTGGTCTATGTCTCCAGCAAAAGGACAAATTAATTCCAAAGGAAGAATTGTATTGCGTAGACCACGTAGCAGTACGGGCTATATATGAAGCAGGCAATAGCATGAAGGTAAATATCCTCGCTTTGGACGTTTACCCCTAAGGTGATTTCTACGGATTTTCTGACGACTGTCTTAAGCAGTGTTCCCTGAAGTTTTTTCACCAGATTTTACTCCAATTTTCTTCTGATACCTCTCCGGCTACTTTGCTTTGTCTGATGCGCTAGTAAAACCGTATCCATGACGACCCTCTGATACATCATTATACAAACAGGTTTCATTCAATTAGAGGCTTTGTGTAAAGTGATATACACACAACAAAACATTAATATATAGATTTGCTGAACTTAAATTCACTTTTAGTTCCCTTATCGACATGGTTACCATGTACAAGATTGCAAGATGATTATTTATTTAGGCTCTCTGCCCTAGATGCATTATAAGGGGTCTAATGATAACTTTGCCAACATTTAAGTTACTATGACATTTTCCAACTTGATGGTCAAACATGAAATATGTAGTCATACCAAAACGTGACTATATATATATATATATATATATATATATATATATATATATATATATATATATATATATATATATATATATATATATATATATATATATATATATATATATATAGGCAATTACACAGTAGCAACACGATTTTCAAGTTTTCCAAAGCAACCTAGCTCTTCTGCAGGGGACGCAACAACTGAACAACTTGCAGAAGGAAACCAAACGAAAGCTAGAGAGACTGTTTGACAGGAAACATTCAAAACGAGTTAAAAGACTGATAAACAGTCTGATGAAAACAGTATCAAGATGTATTTGACCAAATTCCAACTAAAACATGGATTCGAAACGAAGACAATAGGCAATATTTATATTTTGGAATTGTTTATCTGTTTGCTAAGTCACATTCTCAGCAAATAACATTAAAAAAAAATAATACAAATAATTTTTCTGTTGAAAATAAGATTTCCATGGATGTCAATTACCTCCAACAAAATAACTATTACTGAAATTATTATTTGGATACCAGAAACCTAAACTAATGAATATATACATATACTCACTACTAAACACTGCATTTCTTTTCTTCCATAGGTGACATCGAAACGCCTCCTTGAACCCACGTCGGAAGTTTTCATTAAAACCCCCGTATAGTATGGGATTCAGTGCACTGTTAGTATACGCAAAATACAGAGCAATGTACTTCACTGTCTTCACGTACTCTGGAGGCTAGATAAAATACACAAAACACTAATCAATGTCGGTTAATTATATAGATGGAAAGATGATGTAAATAATACCCCAACTATCAAATACGTTTGTGAGCTAACAACCTATTAGCTATTATTTTTAACTCACAATTAGGATCTGAATTTAAAATTAGTTAAGAAACATTACGCCTGGACGACGAACTATTCATTACATTTACCCAACCACCCAGCCCATCTAAATACCTACGTGCATGCATAATTATATAGTAGTAGTAGTAGCCATCATTAGTATTTATTTTCGATTCATCCTTATAATTTCTGACCGGATTGAGAAAGCGAGTCAAGATTTTGGATTGATTATGTCCGTCTGACGTCAACATTCTGGTTTACTTCGACACATGAACCGTTATATATTGCTTTAGGAAAGCAGGCACACCCATCACTGTATCTTTACTCCCAAGAGTTATCATGTATTCGTTACAGGTAGTACTGAACCCGGATACCTTTCGTATCCCCAAACAGGTTAAACTAAGAATAATTCTGAATTCAGTCGTGGGAGTGACACTTTCAATCATATAACCTAATATATAAAATGTTTTATTATGCACCTATCAATCTCTTACTAAAGAAATATCCAGAATTGTATTGTCATTCCTTGAAAGTAGGAAACGGTTCGTGATTCCTCTTGACTCTACTCAAAAAAATTGTTATAACTACTTTTTTGCTCGAGTTTTTATAGTCTCAACTGAAGAAGTGTAAACAACTGTGTCATAACCTCAATTGACATGCAAAATGACCTGAATAACATTCTCAATGCCACGTCTGCATAATCAAGTTTTAACAATTTGCCCAATCTCTCTGTAAAGGACTGTAAAAAATAATTATGTTTATTCCTATGCCAATTCCTCATCGGAGCCTCTCACATTGTCCCGCCCTAAACAACTAAACCTCTCCCTGCTTGGTCTCGGTTAAAAACTTTCATAGCCATTCAGAAACTAAATCTAAAATGTACATGGAAACCACATATATGGGCTTCCTGCGTCCATGTGTCGAATAATTCGTGTGATTAACATATCTTATTTTGAAAACGAGTCACTGTTGTTCTACGCGGTTATGCTCATAAAACTACCATATTTATGGGTATATCAGTGGATTAAAGTGTAATTCTGTTCATGGGTTAGGTAGTTTGTATTAAGAGGTTTGAAATGTTAAGTAGTCTCTTTTGTTTAGCAGCTACCTATATATTACATATATACTGAATTATTTGTAAACTGATAAGGTATATAGTAATCCTGCTATCACAGAAAATCGATATAGATTGCTTGATCACGTCTTCTTCTCATCATCAGAACATCCGGATCACGACTCGACGCGTCTTGTCTTGTTACAGTCCGAATTCTCTGATGCTTACAAATGGTGGAGATTATTGTGAAGTCACAACTACGCTTGACGAAAAAGACGTCAGCCAAACATGTACGACTGGGGGATTACTTTTGCATAAATGAACGTAGTGAACATTAAATATCAGCGTCTTCGCCTCGAGAATCCACAAGACAACTGCAACAAGATCCTAAAACCAATCCGAACACTTCACTTAGCAGAATTATCCAGGAACAACACAAAATAAAAGTCTTTAAGACTGCTTGCTCTTCAAACATGTCCGACTATTGCAACTCTGACACTACTAACATCTATCAAGCCCCTTTCATTAAGATCCTATTCATACGAACGAAACACGAATTATCTTTCACACAGGACGAGATGCGTACACTCCTGCTTTAACAGACGTGTCTATTGTCCGACGGCGACAGACCAGCAACAGCCGTCAGGGACAGTTTTTGGCAGTGATAGTGATTTCTACTTCTCGCCTTATAAACATTTTATCTATGGAATTCGCTTGTTGATTGCTCCTTTGGGTACCTTCATTTAGAATTGGTTTAAGAGTGCGAATGTATCTGGACAGTAACAGATTCTCACACTCAGGCATGTCTTTCGCTACATCAAGCTTTCTATTATGTACTTTTACATAACATAGGTCGTGTAAGACATTTTTGAGAACAGCTCGATAGGCCATTAACTACTCGGTTATTTGGTCTTAACTAATTCTTTTTAGAAAATGCATGCAAAATAATATCTTCATATATTCTCATATGCTGTTAAATAAAAGTTTCGACGTACTTTACAATTGCTTTGAAATTATTGTTTGGACATGCTGATCAATATATTCGATATTTTTTTAGCGTAACTAGTTACACCTAAAATGGCTCTCAATCGCTAAGATTACCTTTTCTAAAGTTGTACAATCGCAACGGATATATTAGTAGTTGTAGCAGCAAATGGAAAATTATATCAGGAACGTTTTCAAGAATATCTTTCCGTGAATAATATTTTAAAAAAAAAAATCAAAACTCGTGCGTTTGTGTAGGATTACATAGATTTCAGTCTCGAAAAAATGTTTTAATTTTGTCCGTTCCCCCTCCCTTTTTTTCCTTGGCCTCGGAGCATTTCCTATATTAATTAAACTCAAGGGTTAGATCATTCTCTTTAAGGCATTGTGAAATTTATTTCTGAGTATTGTGGTCGCTTATCCATTTATTTCTGAGTATTGTGGTCGCTTATCCATTATTAGTGTGGTCTCATGTCTCGTGAAATTTTAATTATATTGAACATGAAAAATAGAGAAAATAACGTTATATTAAAAAATATTTCAACAAGTATATTATTGGCAGATACGATGATATTTTATTTTATAGACCGGGAATCACTTAGCTGGCTTGGCTGTCAATTTTCTTTAATTCTCTAAACATGCCAAAAGATAAGTTGTGCAATTTGAAGCGGACTCCGGGAAGCATACACATTTATAACTGGGTGTATTCCTGAGATTATATTTTGTTGATTACCTGCAGTATCGAACCCTATCATATCAAGCATTCACGCAACAATGTAACAACCTTTCCAAATTTTCCTCAATGGATTGACAGCTCTCTCTTCACTGCCACAACGAAGAGGCATGCACATCGTCATGAAACTTCACATTGTAAGTCTTCGGAGTGTCCTCCCAAAAGATTTGTGTTGGGAAAATAGTGATGCCATAATTTGTATGATAAACTGAAGGACAACACTAATCCTTATCATTATATTTATGCTTCGATTACAGATGTCGTTGCTTTGTTGTCATGAAACGCAAGGTCATGTTAAATACGTTAACAGTGTTTAATTGCCGGTGTCGCCGATGTCGTTTTCCTTGTCTTGCAGAGATTGAAGTTATAAGAAAAATACACCAGTCTTTTATAATCGGAAATACTAAATTTAATGTCAAAAGGGGTGTCACTTCTGAATGGAGATGTTTACCGTAACGTTCTTCTCTCTGTAAATACTAAATTTAACGTCAAAATGGTTATATCTTCTGAATGGAGATGTTTATATTAACGTCCCTCTCTTAGCAAATACTAAATTTAGCGTCAAAATGGTTATATCTTCTGAATGAGATGTTTACCGTAACGTTTTTCTCTCTGTAAATACTAAAATTAATGACAAAAGAGGTCTCTCTTGTGAATGGAAATATTTCCCTTAACATTCTTCTCTCTGTAAATACTAAAATTAACGGCAAAAGGGGTCTCTCTTCTGAATGGAAATGTTTACCTTAACATTCCTCTCTCTGTAAATGTCCCAAAGTAAGATGACTTGTTGTGGAGTCCAGCATATGATGAACACAGTCATAACTATCACCAGCATCTTCACCACCTGCGGTCAAACCAAAACAAGATATTATCACTAGTACTGGTTTTGGACTGATCTATTAAGATTAAAACCGAAAACAAATTGCATATGAAATATAGATCTCTGTGAAAATTAAGTCGAAGAGAAAAAAGGACAACTTTTGAATAAAATAAATGTAGATTTATAAGCCCTGTTTGACATTATTCATGACATTTTCTAACCTGATAGGCCTTTATAACTTGTACGTAAACACGAATCAATAAAGTCTATATATGAGCGACAAATCTTCACTATATGTGTATATAAAGTTAACGAGCATTTTCACACACACACACACACACACACACACACACACACGCGCGCGCGCGCGCACACATTTCCAAAATGTCTGTGCCAGGTAAAAATGAGGTAGGTAGCAAGGTTTTAAGGCATTTCAGTACAAAACTGACAATGTGATGCCGTTTTAAAGTTCTTAGCATGTAATTATAAACCCCTCAGGAAGATAAAGTCTCCTAAAAGTATGTCATTACTTGATCCTTATCACATGCTCCCCATTTTATTAATTTTATATTTATTCATGTCAACTACTATTGCATAAAAATGTTATTTAGATTCCGGAATATAATTTTAACTAGTGATTGATGCAATTCTTTTGCTAGAATCTTCCTTGTTCTACTGATCTATTATTCCTCCTCCCCACACACACATAAATTAAAATAAAATAAATTAATTAAAACTATCAAACAGATTTGAAAGCTAAATTATTGGCAGTAGTTCCGGTCTTTATTTAGGGTAGCACACGCACACAATCCAAGACACTCATGTAGAGCATTCAGTTCTTACGAGTCCCGATGACATTTAAGTTGAGCATTCAGTTATTACGAGTCCCGATGACATTCATTTTGAGCATTTATTTTGAGCATTAGGTTTCTACGAGTCCCGATGACAGAGACCATTAGATCCTCACGAGCCCCGATGACATTTAAGTTGAACACTCAGTTCTTACGAGTCCCGATGACATTTAAGTTGAACATTCAGTTCTTACGAGTCCCGATGACATTTAAGTTGAACACTCAGTTCTTACGAGTCCCGATGACATTTAAGTTGAACACTCAGTTCTTACGAGTCCCGATGACATTTAAGTTGAACACTCAGTTCTTACGAGTCCCGATGACATTTAAGTTAAGTACCGATGACATTTATTGAGAGCACTTGGTTCTCATGAGCCCCGATGACATGTATACAGAGCCGTCAGTCGACCTCAGTTGCATCCTAAACCTATTGTTTGTCTGTGAATAATCAAGACAGTTTTTACTATATCACACATTTCCATCAATGCTGCAATTGAAACAAAACATCGGTGTGGGATGCATTCTTTCTTGGAGTTTCTGAACTCCGATGCACTGAAACACTTACTTTCGTCTTTATTGAGCTCCATGGATAATGGTACCTCACATTTAATTTGCAGACTTAGTTATCTGAGTAAACCATACATGGCAAGTGTCAGTTATATATTGCATACTAACAACCAGACGACTCACGTATCTGAAAGTTCGTGTAATACGTGACTTGTTTTGACGCGCTTTTAATCACTCTGTTGCTTGTTACACTGTTGTACATATGATGCGCGAAAAAATCATTCTGTTGGGAATCTAACTCTCCATGGATCCTCCTTCCTTTACAACGAAATTGTCACTTCCAATACATAGAAACCTCCGAATTTGCTCAGTATTGGTTCATGATACGGTTGAAATGCATGTCACGGTCACTGAACCCTCTTTGAGCGGCCATAACCGCAACGACAAGTGGTTCTAAATTATCTACCGTTGGCAGCCAATAACAACTAGTACTTTTAGTATGTTCACTTCAGTGCCCACGAATGTAGTTCTAGTCTATTTTTATAACAGTTTTTCCTCTCTCATTTTGATGGTGATAGATAAAATAAATTTCTGAATTAATTTTAGGTACGGATTTAACAGTAATTGTGTATTCTTGAGAATATGAACTCAGAGAGTGGTTCCCTGCGTATATTTCGGCGACAGTGC
This sequence comes from Unio pictorum, assembly GCA_030141615.1. NCBI lineage: Eukaryota > Metazoa > Mollusca > Bivalvia > Unionida > Unionidae > Unio > Unio pictorum. Next base: position 5,241,133 of record JARLTB010000021.1, read on the forward strand.
ACAGTGAGTAATAAGGCCTTGGTGATGATCCGGAAGTGAAATTGTGTTCTGTTTACAAATTGCTCTATTTACAATGCAGACTATCCAAAAAATGCCGGTGAACCTTTGACAAGAACGTCACAGTGAAGTCATCTTTTAAGTTATTTTAGATTAACATATGATTTGTATTCATTGTCACAAAATGGAAAAGGTCAGTACTGAGAAATAAATGTAGAGAACATATAGTAAATTTAACTGTGCTGTATGTCCAGTTTGTCTGGTACCATGACCTCATATGATGCTCCAAACACGAGGACACCGTTGAACGGGTTCGGGTCATACCTGTTACTTTCGGTTCAGTTTTATCCGATTAAAATCAGATGTCCTTTTTCTAGGTGAAGATCTGACAGCGATCGCTTAAGGGGCGTGTTCTGGTGACATATTAATTAAACTAAAGAAATGTAGCTTTCGAAAATCTGAAAGTGAATCAAATCATTCGGAACATATTGAAGCTAATCAGCCACGCTACTCATTGTCATAAACTAGAAGTTATTTGATGTCATCAGATTGACTGATAACAATATCAATGATGGTGCTAACATAGGTCACCAGGACATGACCCTTAAGCGATCGCTGTCAGATCTTCACCTATGACGACCGGATATATGATTGTAATCAGATTTAGTTTAGTGCCCAAGGATGTTGCATTACTTTATTTGTAGAGCTTATTTTTTTCATGTCTCATTTTGATGCTGATACATTAAATTTCTTTTTCTTGCTGGTGCAAATTTTAAAGTATTTTTTAATTCGTTAGAATATGAACTTCATGGTGTGATTTTCTGTGGGTTTTTTTTGGCAATTGTGATTTTGTTTTGGTTACAGGGCCTAGTGAGTAATGAGCCAATGCTGCTGTTCTGGACGAAAAATCGGTGACCCGTTTCACATTGCGCTGTTTACAGTCGATCCTCTAAAAATGTCAAAAAAACAAACCGTATATTCACCTTGCAATGCACTTACGAATAATATATGATTTATTAGGATTTGGTCACGGTACATTTGTGTAATCTGGGTCAGAATGGAAGTTACCTGTCGGGAAATTAAAGATGGCGCAAATAATATAAAAATGCGTGGACAAACGAGAAATATCATTAAATCAATTATTTTAGGTGTGTCGCTTGCAGCATTTTTCTTGTATTAGTCACAATTCTGTCAGTTAAATACGTCACAAGTGTTTGTTTTTAGTACCATTATGCTGTGTTGCAATTTTGTGCAAGGAAGTGTAGGTTGGATGTAAGGGGGATACGGTAATATATTGCGAAATCGTGTAGTTGTATATTTTGTGTGTTTGCGTCTTGACAATTTATGAGTGAACGTTTGATCTGTGTTTAAATAGCAAAATTGTCGCACCTGCAAAACTTGTGCAACTGATTCATGTAACTTGATTTTGATAACCTTGAACTATAAATTTCAACATCATGATGATGATATAATACGCTGGAAGGAATGATGCATTCGTGTTTCTACATATGTTTAGCAGCAATTCTATAAAGAAAAGCTACATTATTTAACAACAAATAATATCCAAGACAGTGAACTAAGCATTAAACACTAGGTGGACGTCTTGGAAATTGTCAGAGCTGCGAGAGTAGTATTTTGATACAATCATGTATTGAGTAAGCAGCAGTTTTATTAAGTTATACACAACCCTAGTGTTCCTGCATATTTGACCAATCATACATTTCTAAAGTACAAGTAAAACAATGTTAAACTGGTTCATTTTTGCTTCACCTCAGGTATTATATATGACTAATTCAAAATATCATCAACGCCTGATTATTATTATTATTATTATTATTATTATTATTATTATTATTATTATTATTATTATTAACTTTGTGTCTAATTTCAATGAGCAATTCGTTCCACGTTGCTGTTCCCCGGCATGCAAAAGATTGTTGTCCATATGACTTCATTTTCATAGTGGGAATAATGAGTATACGATTGTCAGTAGAGGAGCTTATGTATCTTGCTGGTGTGTACACATGGGTGAGGCCAAATAGGTATGTTGGACTGGATTCAGTAGGTGAAATGTAGCACAGAAAACAAATGCTTTGTTTGATTTTGGATAGAATGGATAGCCAGTGAAGGGTACTGAGCGGAAGAGATGTTTGCTCTGATTGTGGTACTCTAAGGATGATATGAGTAGCTGTGTGTTCAACTTTTTGAAGTTTCTGGAGTAGATATTGAGACGAACCAGACAGAAGTGAGTTACAAAAGTACAATCTTGAAAGTACTAATGAACACACGAGTGTTTTAGTGGCATCAACTGAAGGATATTTACGAATAGAGCTGATGCGTCTCAGCTCAAGATATGCAGCCTTGCATAAGTTCCTGACATGTTGGTACAATGTGAGAGTACTGTCCAGAGTAACAACTAGGTTTCGTATTGACTGTATGAATTTAATGTTGGCGTTGCTGATATTTATTGTTTGAGGTAAAGGATGTCAATGAGAAAGTATTTGTGATGTGATCAGTACGGCTTCAGTTTTTTCATCATTCTCATGCAGCTAGTTACATATGATCGGTGATTTCACATCAGAAATGCACCTCTCTACACCTTGGATGGTAGCATCAACTTCAGTTGGGTGGCTATATTTGTATATGTGGGTGTCATCAACGTACAATTGGCGAGACACTGGATGATGATATATGACACTTGAGAGCGGCTGAGTCTATATAATGAAGAGAATTGGTATGATAACAGACCCCTATGCAAGACCACAACATTGATCAACTGGGCTGGAGTGTATTCCATTGCGGACACACATCCCAAATACATGTTGAAGATGGTAAAGTAATATATCGTTGCCTAATGTGTAAAATGCTGCAGAAAAATCAAAGCGGTTGAGGACTCTAATATTTCAGCTATCGAGAGCAGAGAGAATGTCATTAACTACTTTCAGAAGAGTAATTTCAGTCCTGTGGCAAGGCAGATATGCAGACTATACATTGCTAAATTGACTGCTTGAATTCAGATGAGATTCAAGTTGAGTTAGGACAACGTTTTCTAAGATTTCTTTATATGAATGGGAGATTTGAAATTGGGCGTTAGTTATTTAAATCGTTATTGTCGAATGTTGGTTTCTTCAATAGAGGCTTTACGATGGCAGTTTTGAACAACGATGGGAATCCCCCGAATGAGAGGTATGTATCGATTTAAGCACTCAAGCAGCAGTGATGTTTGAATTGGATCAAAGTCACGTGACTTCGTTGTACTCTTATCACGACTGTACGCACTAAATCCATAGAGCCAGGTTCAAATGCTAATAACGGTTGCCGCTGAAAAACTGTATCGCAACTGCATGGTCACGACGAGTCAACTGAAATTGGTGTCATCAAGCTTATCTCTAAAATTTCGTACCTTGTCACGGAAGAAATTTGCAAACAGATTTGGAAGGTCGGCTGGAGAGACGGTAGTTGGAAGTGGTGTACATTTGTTCCTTGACATTAGCTTGCTAGTAATCTCGAAGATTTCGTTGCAGCTGGAACTTTCCGTGATCTTAGTACTGTATTGGGCTGATCTCGCTGCATAGACTGTTTGTGACGTTCCTTTTAGCGGCTTCATCGATTTGCTTAAGAACTGTGAATCTCGTGGAAAGCCAAAGCCTCTCAGCTTTACGGCGGTCTCATTTAGAAGTGCAAGGCTGGTCCCTAGCACTGCTTTACAACGGAGAACACTTTTGAATTGATACTCTGCACTTGGTGACTGGGGCATGTTTTTCAAGCATTGAACGCAGGCAGTTATCTAGTTTTTCTGCTGTAGTAGGTGAGCAAGTTCTTAGTTTTGCATGGATGTCATGCATTAGTTTGGTTATATTTATCATACGGAGGTTTCTCTTCATCTAAGTAGTAAATAAAGGTTGAGGGTTAGATACTGATACGTCCAGATGGTATTTAATGCAGCAGTGATCTCATGCAAGTTCGTGGGATACAAGGGTGGACCGTAGAATATTGTCACCAGTTGTATAAAGAATATAGTCTAAATATGACGATATTTATGGGTGGGTCGGTTAACTGGCTATTTAAAGTTGAAAACATGAATGGAATCTATGAGTTATGATATGTATGGATTTCCAGGACAGTGAAAGTGAAAGTTGACTCTCCAAAAATAATCATGTTGGCACCTATCGATTTTCCGTGCTCGAGCAGATTCGAAAACTGCTCCAAAAAGAGAGATTCAGTCAGCTTGTTTTGTCTACTAGGAATAGGGAGGTAGAGGCAGAAAAAAAAATGGACAAACATTAGTTTTCGTATGAGTGTTGCTTGGACTAGTTAAAACGATGAGTAGTAGAAATTGAAGAATATGGTATGGTTAGGAGTCTGACCATGGACTTTTTTTGTGATGGCAACAATTTCACCTCCGTGAGAGTGGAGGGGAAACGACTTGATGGAGTAACCGGTTGGTGTTAGATTTGCGCACATGTGCCAGGAAGAAGACGTCGATATTATGATCATTGATAAAAGTAACCGGTTGGTGTTAGATTCGCGCACATGTGCTCATCCCCGATCATTTTAGCTATGTCTCTATCAGGAAGAAGACATCGATATTATGATCGTTGATAAAAGTAACTTTTTTATGTACACTTTTCCGGTGGTCCTACTGATTGGGCTTAAGATATAAATCTGTTCTCTGAGCATGAAAGGGGGCCCCAAGTGGCCGAGTGGTCTAAAGCGCTATCCGTCATGGATCACTGCCATCTCACATCTGTCTGCAATGGTTCTAGTTTCAGATTCGGCCAATGTAAGTATGTGAGAAAGCTTGCCAGTAGCTTCTCCTGGGTCGATGGTTCTTTGCAGGGGGTTTCCGCCATGTATAGCCTATATTGTGCTGAAAAATGGCGTTAAACCTTTCACCAACAAATAAAATCAGAGCATGAATATAGTAGTAATATTAATATTTTACTTTTCCAGATTTCCACTCGTGGCTATCGCCTCATAACTAGCAAAATAACAATTTTCTAAACAAAATAGGTATTTGATGTACGGCAGAAAGGCTGTTGTATTCGAAATGGTAGAAACTTAAAGTAAATAAAGCATCTCTGACAAAATTAAAGCACAATTAGGTGTGCAAACTTCCACAACACCCCACCCAACACCCAAGGCATGTATAAATGCTGAATAATCACAGCATTATATAGCGACACCTTTAAACAAAGACTAGTGACTTGTTTAAATGATATAGTTTTGACTCATACAACGAAACAGCCATTGGCGACACAGATGCAAATAGCTGATGTATAGCTATTTCTTTATCGTCAACGCACTTTTGAATTACTTCTGCCATATCTAATTGCTCGGCTAGGCTCGTCACCACAAGCAAAGGTTATCAGTCATTGTAGGACAGGAGCTAACTGTGCAGGGCATTTTGGGAGGCCAGAGAACCAGGCTTCAACACAGTATAATTTCGGTTGTCTCCCTTTCTCAGCGTGTATATTATTTTTTACACAGATGTCTCGATCGTATTTTTTAAATTCAAACGTGTAACATTAACTGGTTTCATACGAAAATGTTGTCATTGAGAAACATGTATCTACACGTCAAGCTGACTCGTACTTCATATAATCGAAGGCTTCCGTCTTGATCCTTGCCAGCCGTGGCTTTCTCAACTCATTACATCATACCATACAATGACATACAGGTGTAAACTAAAAAAAATTCAAAAGGCACGACTTGCTGAAATCATGATGAAAAAAAATATTTAATACTCTCTCTCTCTCTCTCTCTCTCTCTCTCTCTCTATATATATATATATATATATATATATATATATATATATATATATATATATATATATATATATATATATATATATATATATACAGTATATATATAAAGAGAGAGAGAGAGAGAAAGAGAGACAGACAGACAGACATATATCACACACACACACACACACACACACACACACACACACACATATATATATATATATATATATATATATATATATATATATATATATATATATATATATATATATATATATATATATATATATATATATATATATATATATACATTTTTATTTATTAATGTTCTGAGAATTCCTCATGTTAATAAATTAGGGAGGGTCGATTTAACAAAATGAATACATGCAACCATAAAGTCTCGTGAATACTGTATTTTAAAATCTGCTCATGTTGACTGGTTACTTATTATCTAAGAGAAATATATGTTCCAAAAACCGAATGCCATAAACAAAATGGCAATCACTAAAATCTAAAGAGGATATAAAAGTAAATAGAAATGACAGATACCCTATATTTGCTATAGTATTGACATGTAGATTCGAGACCACAACATCCAATTGCCGTATACAAAGTCAAGAACATCTCTGCGAACGCATCCGTCAATGCCTCGCAAGTTGTCAAGCTGAACTTCACGTCCCAAAAGTAACATTTGTTTTAATTATGTAAGTATGCCAAACTTGTATCCAGTTCCTATTCTTTTAAACACTTTAAAACAGTTCGAGAAATATGGACCAAATAATCCTCATCGGGTTAATATTAGGTTACAAAAAGCGTTCCTCATCCTGTTCAGCACACACAATACTAATTATATGGAAGAACTGTGAACCAGTCTAGAAATGGGTAAAAAAAAAAAAAAAAAAAAATAGCAGAGTATATACCGGTTTGATGGTCCATAGCTGGTTAAAAATGAAAAGTAAAAGTTTAGAAAAAAATATCTTTTGAGAGCTTTTTTATCCGTAATTTAAAATAGAATATAGACAATATTCTATTGATACATTTTAGTATTTTTTCAGGTTTGACCTAGGAGTACTCAATAATGAAAGTAGCACCTGATTCATTTCGTGCAGAATCAATAACATGTTTGATGCACATGTATATATGAAAAAAATACCGCTGCTCATATTTTGCTCTACATACAAAATCTTGCACCAATGATAGTTGTGCATTGAGAAATATAGGTCTGATCATTAGCATCCAGTAATTTTAAGTTATTAAATTTTGAATATGATGGTGTTTCCATATGTTTACTATGGGAATTGAATTAGTACCGTGATTCCTTCAACCTGTCAAAAACAATAGTTTTCTCTATCGCCACCAATACGTTTTGGGAGTTTTATTCTATACTTTTTATTTTTATGTCATGTACTAGGATTGCCAATTGATTGCTTGTCATTATAATCTCATTCCATTTGTCGACGATATTTTACGTCGTTCATTTCATATACCACGCCGTGAGAAGGTATCGGATTGTTGTCTGATTTTGCCTGCACATTTTAGTGCAAAATAATGTAAGGAAATATGTCTTAAGTAGTTTTTGACCTGCTAAAATTAATCCACTTGACAGAAAATCTGCCTAAGGATAATATGCCCATAAGACAAAGATTCTCCATGATGAAATTGGGACTGTAGTAAAATGTTTCTAACATTGGTACACGTACACACGCAAAGGTGCAGGCCACATACAAAGTCACACTTCTAACATACAGAAGTAAACCAATCTGTAGTTTCAAAGAACCCATCTAGTTTACTAGACTTCAATAGTGTGGGAAGAGTCTTGAGAGCCGCGTAGATAAAATTTGTCATTAGAACGTTAATGACACTCTAAGTCTGATAACCTTATTGATACATGAGAGAACATACAGCTGACCACATTTTGTAAGTACACTATGTATACACATATAGCAAACCATACTGTAAGTACAATATATAAACATATATAGCAGACCACATTGTAAATACAGTATGGTATTGGTGTTGTTGTAGGGTTTAATGCTATTTTTCAGCACACGATAGGCTATACATGGCGGCCAATAATAATGGTAGAGGAAGAACCCGGAAAACCCAAGGAAAGAACCACCGACCCACGAGAAGCTACTGGCAAGTTTTCGCATATACCTACATTGGCCGAATCTGAGACTCGCACCCAGTGATCTGAAAAATAGAGCGCTTTAGACCACTCAGCCACTCGGTACACGAGCCGAACAACACTTTTTACCTTCATGAAGAAAACCTTTTGCTTGAACAAGAATTAGTAAGGCAGTGACGTCATTTTGAATTTATTATTTTTTCGGGGGGAGGGGGAGTTAAAATTTGATTGTGTGAGATGCAACGTATATAGCTGTAGGACTGACCCGAGTGTTTCTTATCCCACGGGCCACGTCCCTGGTATCACAATTTTAACTTCAGTCTCCTACTTATTAGTTAATTCATAACTAAAGTTCTGAAACTGTGATTGACACCTGTATAAACTGTGATTGACACCTGTATAAACTGTGATTGACACCTGTATATTTCATTTCACTTAGACTCGTTTCTTTATAGGAGGGTTTACGTCAACATCGGTCATAACCCATCTTCTTGATCAAAGCACTTAACTCCAGTTACCTCCCCAGTAAGTAATCTAGGTATAATGCTGCTGTGCCGTAAAGACCCCCCCACACACACACACAAACACACACACCACCTCCCGCAAAAAAAAAAAAAAGAAACGAAACCCATCCTTCGGTGTCCAACTACGTTGCATATAGAAAAAGAACCTGTATTACCTTTCTCTTAGACCTGTCTTGAACGAATGCTGTGGAGCCCATTCTCATGCCGGGTACCTTCCGTATGACCATTTTGATGACGATCAAACTGTAAGCAGTCAACATAATAGCAATTGGAATGAAATACATTATCACCCCCTCCACCGTGTAGTAGATGGTTCTGCCCGGGGTGTGTGAGTTACACTGAGTGTCGACGTAAACCATAGGCCACACTTCATCGCATTGAATCTCATGGCTATTCGCCCAGAAATATTCGTACTGATTCCGTACCACAAGATGCGGCGATGCAACACCAGCTGATAGAAGCCACGTTGTTGCCATAGCGATTCCTACCGCTAGTTTTGACATCTTCGCCTTGAGGGGGAAGACGATGGCCAGGAAACGCTCTATTGAGATAACAGTCAATGTCAAGACGCTGGCTGTGACAGACATTACTGAAAGGAAAATTTGATTCTGATATGTGATAGAGTCAGTGACCATTTGCATAAGTACTTATATTTATATGATACTTCTGGGAGCCCTATCTATCTATCTATCTATCTATCTATCTATCTATCTATCTATATATATATATATATATATATATATATATATATATATATATATATATATATATATATATATATATATATATATATATATATATATTTAGTTACATATATTTACACACACACACACACACATACACACACACACATATGGCAAATATTATCATGGAAAGATGTAGCATTACGTTTTACTCCCCATTCTACTACTACTTCCTCAACTACAACTACTACTACTACTACTACTACGTATTATTACTACTACGTTTTTATTTACTTTTATTAATAATACTACTACTATTACTAGCGATGCTGCTGTCCTTTTTAGCTTGTGTCTTGGATACCTGCTTTTAAGAAGAAGAAGAAGAAGAAGAAGAAGAAGAAGAAGAAGAAGAAGAAGAAGAAGAAGAAGAAGAAGAATAAGAAGAAGAAGAAGAAGAAGAGGAAGAAGAAGAATACTTCCAATACGTGTTACTAGATGCAAGAGAACGTATAAGTGTTGACTACCTCTAAGAAATGTATTATTTCAATGGTCCACGAAGGCCCAAACCGATGTGTTGGTTACCTCTTGATAGTCATATTGCATCTAAAAATATACACCTTCGTGAACAAATATCATGATATATCATATGTTATGCGCTGTAAATGAAAACAAGAATAATGTACTATAGCCATTCTCACCTTGTATAAAAGTATTGACCTTGCATACGAATTGTCCGAAGGGCCACTCGCTTGTTATCTGGTTCCCTAGATGAACCCACATGCAGAACGTGCCAACCATCAAATCGCTGATGGCCAAATTGAGAAGAAGGCAGTTAGTTGTTGTTCTCATCTTTTTGTTTAGCACAATAATCAGGACTACTATGCTATTTCCCACAAGATCCACCAAAAACGAGACGACATAAAACAACACCTTCAATGACACCTCCCAGATTGGTAATGGCGGGGGTATAAGTTCCCGGTCAAATGCCTCGAATTGGTGTGGGTCTAATGTCCCCTTCACCTGTTCTCCGGGGATGCATAGTTCCGCCATAATTGAACAAATTGTATGTGGAAAATAACGATTATTATTATTGTTAATCCTGCCGTTGATAAAAAATAAATACTTTGTAAATGCTCAAACGTGTTCTAATAAAATGAGCACTTCTTTCAATTCAGCAATATGTATATGATCTTCTTACTTTGCATACGTCTGAAGAAACCCTTTGTTCAAGAATCATTGTGGTGATGAGCTCCCTGAAGAAAAAGAAAACATACTGATATACGTAGTTCTACAATAACTACCTTCGTTCCTTCTTGATAATTCCTAAAACGATCTATTCCAGTTGCAGTTGTGAAAATGGGCAGCGGTAAAGTTTTATTTGAGGCTTCTGTCCTTTATGTTAGATGACGTGAAGTATTGTTTGCCAGCGTAATGAGCAAACAGCGATATAATTAATAGAATGTCATCGATATTGCAATTGTTGGATGAAATCTGTCATTGTCAGCGAGGTAAATCCCACTGTTGAATTGGCGAAATTAATTTGCCCCGCAGAGATGCAGTTAGCACGTCATTTATGAGAAATACGTCAACGCCAGGTATTTACCATGATAAAATTGCCGATGTTTTGAATTTCACCATTTTGATTTCGTTCAGATCAAAATGTTTCAGATTTCATCTTAGTTCAATGTTTTGAAACATTTTTAAAAGAGTACTATTCAAGCATATAAGAGTGCAACTGTGTAATGCAGAGTAGCATCCGTGTGTGTGTGTGTGTGTGTGTCGCTGGTTGGTTTATTTGATACAAGTGGAGAAAACAATTGTTATAAACCATTAGAAAAATAATGACCGGTAAAGCTACCAACAGTGGCTTTTTCAGCTCATTCAATATGACAAGGAATAACAGCATCCATATAAAGTTGCAATCATGTAGGATAAACGATTGCTGTGAAAAAATACACAATATGTTAATAGGTCTGCAGTACATTTTGTTTCCTCCCGATTGGGCGGAATGCAGCGTTCATTCTGCAAATACCTTGTACTCTTCAAATACACCTGCAAATGGCCGTTGTAAGACAAGATGGCGCAACGTCACAAAAAAAATAAAAAAACAACATCCTTCTACCGTGTCACCGCGCACGGAAACATTATAATGATGCTCTTATATAACAGAACTACACAAAGTGCTAGTAGGGCTTTGGTAATTTGATACTGCTGAAAAAAATTGTTGGTTTTATCTTGAAATATGGAAAAATGGAAGGAAGGGGCCACTAACATCATCATTGTGATTTGAATTAATTTCTGCCAACCATTCGATAGTCTGAAGATAATTATATCATCCACTAAATTAGTAAGGTTAATACTACCTTAATACCATACTATGTATATCTAGTGAGGTTAACACACACTATGATATCAAATCAGATTAATTCTACCTTAATACCACCACTACGTATATCTAGTGTGGTTAATACTATTACTATGCATATCAAGTGAAGTTAATACTACCTTAATACCATATTACATATATCTAGCGAGGTTAATACCATTACTATGCATATCAAATGAGGTGAATTCTACCTTTAATATCACACTACATATATCTAGTGAGGTTAATTCCATTACTATGCATATCAAGTGAGGTGAATTCTACCTTAATATCACACTACATATATCTAGTGAGGTTAATACCATACTATGCATATCAAATGAGGTTAATACCATACTACGTATATCAAGTGAGGTTAATACCATACTACGTATATCAAGTGAGGTTAATACCATACTACGTATATCAAGTGAGGTTAAAACTACGTTAATACTATACTATATATATAGCTAGTGAGGTTAGTGCTATGTAAACACAATACTTTGTACATCTAGTGATGTTAATATATATATATATATATATATATATATATATATATATATATATATATATATATATATATATATATAAAAGTCATTAAAATGACAAAATTCAGATATTAGCTTTCTTAATGCTATTGGTCCTGATTGAAATGTTGGAACTTTGAAGATAAAGAAATTGTAGATGTTGTAGTGTTTAACGCGATTTTTCAGCCAGTATACATGGTGCAGAAAGAACCCGGGAAAATCCCAGAAAGAACCACCGATCAACGAGAAGCTACTGGCAAGCTTTCTCACATACCCAAATTGTAAGAATCCACGACTCGAACCCACAAAGACAGAGCTGAGATAGAAGTGATCCGTAACGGCGAGCGCTTTAGTAGACTTGGCCACTCGAGGCCTTTGAAATTGAAGAATTTTTTAAGAATTTTTTCACTGTCTTACTGCTGAGCTAAACGCAGCACGAAGTTACGGCGACACCTGTATCTCAGTCTATCGGAGAACTACTTTCAGCAATTTGCTTGAAAACATTAATACCATGAATGTAAACTTATAACAACAACAACAAAAAGAATAAAAAGGGACGCTATCAGTAAGATGGACTTACCGTACGATCGAAACTGAAATATAAAGTTACACTGACACTAGCTCGAACATCGCAAGTGAAAATCTGAGATAACCAATTCAGAAAATCACGATGTTTTTCATGTATATACTAGTCATACTTTCAAACGACTCCTTATCTTACTAGAAAGACCAAATTGAAAATCTAGCAACGTCGTATATATATATATATATATATATATATATATATATATATATATATATATATATATATATATATATATATATATATATATATATATATGGGTGTAGTCCTAAATCAAGTAACAGAAAAATTCAAAGTCAAATAAGTTTTGTAAAACTTAACGAATAACCAAATTATCAAAGTTTCAAATGAGCTTGTGAGACAAAAATACAGTATTATGTAGCTAATCCCCAATAATCATGATAAATTTTAATGAATGTCCAAAAGAATGAAAAGCACCGTATAATTTCAAAAACTAGAAATGTGCTGGTCGGAAAAGAATTGTGACATTGTCAACATGGTGTCGTCCAGAACTCCTTATAGTCGAAATAAAAGCACTTGTCAATTTTCATTCAATAGTCCAAACACATTTTTTCCACTGGAATAATATCTAACTACAACATAAAAAAAAACGTCTAAAGACTTGCGACAAAAACGAAAGAAATGAGAATGACTCCAAATATAGGAACAAATCGGATTGCTCGGTTTCTCTCGTTAAATACAGAGTTTATTACGACTACATTTCAAACGTTTCGGTGGCCTAGTGGTTAGAGTGTCTGCCTTGAATGCGGGAAAGTGGTTCGTTTGATCCCGGCGAGTCATAGACAAGACTAACAAAATTGTATTTACATTTGCTGCGCTCGGTGCTCAGCAATAAGAGGTTTGTGTTAGGACTGGTCGGCCTGTTGTCAGGATAATGTGACTAGGTGGGACATCATGCTACATTTTTGTGACATGATGCCCCAGTACTAGGCATCACTATGAACTGCCACACTGCAGACATCGTAGCGATATGACGGAAACTTTGTTACAATAGCCTTATTGTCCATGCGCCGCTACCCGTATGGCTGAGCGTTCGGTGTTTTTGTGCTTTACATTCTTCATAAGACCCGTCTTTCATGTTTAAATCGAAATGTGTCTTGCATTGATCTAATCAATAGAAACTCAGAACAGAACACAATCGCCTTATCAATATTCAAAGATGATTATGAATTACTTCAAAAGGCACATAACTATATTTTGTTGCAGACACACTCGGCAAAGATATGAGGAGTTCATTCACTCGTTAAATGCACTTTTACATGTAGTCAATCTTAACTCCGTCCAAACGGCAAATATGTGTATTTGTATGTAATACTAATAAAATATGTGTATATTATGTAAGCTTTATCAATTATACACCACTCGTTGTATGCATTTTTTATTTAAAGGAATCGTGACGAGAGAGAGAGAGAGAGAGAGAGAGAGAGAGAGAGAGAGAGAGAGAGAGAGAGAGAGAGAGAGAGAGATTTTTTTACGTTATTACCCGATATATTTCACCATTAGCTACCAAAACTTGATATTTTAACGACAAGATGCGAACTATGCTTGGTCAAATTTCTTTATCAGCGATTAATTTGCTTTTTATGAAATTAAAATTATAAAATGCCAACAGTAGATCTAATTAATTTGTAACAATATTTAGTAGAGTTGAAATATTTTTATTTGAGAAATCGCAAAATGAAGTTTATCTTTTACCATTTGAATTTTCGTTGTGTCTTACTTCCAGATATGCGTCATAGGGGTCGTTCATTAATTATGTCAACTAAATGGGGTGGGGTGGGGGAAGGGGTTTGATGAAGTCTGACAATTGTTGACATGGAGAAGGGGGTAGTTCAAGATAAATTGACGTCAACAATGTTATTTTTTTAAAATTTGGGAAGATGATAGAAACTAGAATATAAAGTCTCGATTTTTTCATGAATTCAAATTGTTATAGTCAATTTGAAATCTGGTAAACAAGTAAAAAAAAATGTATTACAAATTATTTGTAGACCTTTTAATTTCTATAATTCTATTGTTATCATAAAAATCAGCCGTATACAATATTGTCAGTTTGTAGGGGGGGGGGGAGTAAAACATTTTGACTTAATTTTATTAGGGGGTCACTGAAAAATTGACAGTTGTTGACAAGGGGAATTGCATAATTTTTTTTTACATAATGTAAGTCCCCAAATATATTATTAACAGTATGGAACAGGTGGGTAAGTCGATTGATTTTCATTTTATTCGTGAGATGCATTTGACAAACGTATAATTATTCTGAAAATAGGGTTAAGTAATTGAAATAAATTACCTTAAGTCCAAAAAGGATTTATTCCAGAAAGAAGTTTCGTGATCTTGACAAGGATTTTCTTCTAAACCCGGAAATGCATTTGTTGAACTGTTGCTTAAGCACAGTAACTATGACTTCGCTGAGATGAAAACACAAAGCCTAGGCACTTCTCTCAGGCATAAGCCGCATATTATATTAGATTTAGGTTTATTCATGGACTGCAATATGGTCACGCAGTGTCATAAATTGACTGCCAAGTAAATACTTCTTGATGGAACATATTCCGAGTTCTAAAAGGTTCTTGAATGGAAATTTTCATATTGGTAGAATTTAATGATCTTGGTTTGGCTCGATGATCTGGTGGCAACAGTTTTAAGTGATCACATTTTGCATCATGTTGTGGTAAAAATACATTGACGTGAACCTTGGTGCTGGCAAAGAGATTCTTTAGAATACATTCTAATAAGCCGCAGTTGACTCATTTTCAATATAACTATGTAAATGGGAGTAAAGCAAGTATATATATTTAGATATCTAACATGAATATACATTGTAAAAGAAGGAAAGATGTTGCGGTACATGGTTTGGGTCCTCTTCTTTCATGTAACCTAGCCTGGCAATTTTGTTTATCTGACCCCTTTGGCGATTGGCCTGAGTATCTGCAGTGGCGTCGCTAGGGGGTTGCGAGGGTGCGGACCGCACCGGGTGACACCATCTCAGAGGGGTGACACCAAAATGAAAATAGCAAATTTTACAGAGCACACACTGCTCGGTCTAGTCGGATTTCATAAGCGGATAACCGATCATAGTTAAATACATGACTAGCAGGCACATGGTGCCACCATGCAGTCTGCAGAGCGTCTGGTGCTTATTTTAATGAGATTCAGAGCTGGTCGGAGCAAAATTTGGAGTTATTTGCGAACGCGTTAATTAATGAGGTGATCATCATCATGGTGGAAGTCTGGAGGGGTGACACCATGAGTTTACCGCACTGGGTGACACCAACCCTAGCGACGCCGCTGAGTATCTGGCTACCTAGGGTGGCACGGCAGTAGGATACTGTCCAATGAAAATCAAGCTATCATTTTTAAAAATATTTCTACTTGTTTAAGATTGTCTTCATCGAAACTTAAACAATGATTTTCGATCATTCACAAGCGTCATAGATAAAGGATTTAAGCAACAAGTAAACAGGTTGAGAACATTACTAAATACATGAATCTATGGTGCTAAAATAGTTTTTATATATATATATATATATATATATATATATATATATATATATATATATATATATATATATATATATATATATATATATATATATATATATATATATATATATATATATATATACACCATATGTACTCGCTTATAAATCGAATGAAAATGCAAACTACAAAGATTCAGTTCTGCCTTAGCACAATGCACTTGCGGATCAGATCTATGCCGTTTGTTGTACTGATTACTCCTAAAAACATATTCACAAACCCAAATCTGCTGGCGCATGATACGATGATAGCTTTGGGTCTGTGCAATTTGTAGTAGAACTCGACATTTAGGTGGGTACATATATTGAATACTTTTTCCCACACTGCATTTGTTTTGAATTGATTGTTATACCAGAATGTATTACTGTTTTCATTATAAAATATGAAATTATTTCACTTGTTCGTAATCTTTCTTTGGTCATTTAAACGCGTTTTGGATATTACAGATTTCTGCATGAGGATCAGTGTTCATGGGTACTAGAGGTTATCGTCGTCGTTGTTGTTGCTGTATGGTTTCACGCCATTTTTCAGCACAATATAGGCTACACATGGCTGCCAGTTTTAATGGTAGAGGAAGAACCCTCACCCACCCCAAAAAAACACCGACCCACGAGAAGCTACTGGCAAGCTTTCGCACATACCCAAATTGGCCGAATATGAGATTCGAACCCACGCAGAAAGAGGTGAGATGGAAGTGATCCGTAACGGAGAGCGCTTTAGTCCACTCGATGTCTTAATGTGCGTTATGAGTAAATAAAACACAACTCAAAACTCCAAAATATTACCAGCACACTCTTCATTTGAAACGGAGGAACCATTACTGTTGCTAAGAAATTAGTAACAGTAAATTACTCTTCCAAGATGGATTTGTTGATAATGATTAGGCATTGACATAGCGGATTAATTTATAGGTGACCAAACAAATGATTGTCTTAGGAATTTGTTTTAGAAACCATTTGTTATGATTGGTCGAGTGACATAAAGGCGTACAGACTGGACGTAATGTGAATTTAGTCACCTTGATCACAATTCTTGAGTCCAAAATTTTCTGAGAGAGAGAAGGTTGGCTTCGAAGAAGCCTAGGAAAGAAATTGTGGTTTCCTCGTTAAACAAGAAAGGAACCATGTGTCTGTCTTGTGAGAAAGACAGGATTTAGTGCTGGATGCACAGGTTCTAAAGATAACAGCATTTAGGAAAGAGTTTTCCGAGGGAGAGGAGACTTGACAGTCCCAAGACGGAGTCCGACAAAAGAGAAGTGACGAATGAAGTCGAAAAGGAGGAAGTGACGAGTTTAAGAGTAAAATATAGGAAGTCCATGAAGGACGAGGCAGTTTGATCTGGAAGACTGAAGGAAATAGGAAACGTTGGAACACGGTCAAGAGGAAGGTGATACAATCAGTCGTGGACATTGCGCTCTTTTCAACTCTCGTTATGATGATGAAATATGTCCAACTTAGACACTGCATTAAAATCCTGTTGATATCATTTAATTTGAATTGAAATTACAAGTATTAATTTGATGATTAATTTTGTCATTCTTCTTATCTAAGGGGGCTCGTATTGCATTATTTCTTCCCAATAATGACGTCCAATTATCTGTTGATACTCTTGGGAAGTGAGGTCATTCCCTAGATAACAAAGCTAATTCCAATTACCTACCCCTCTTACTAGTCTAAGAGGGAGACATTACGCACGCACGCACGCACGCACACACACACATATATATGTATACATATTTATATAAGGACGGTTAGATAAGTACTAGGTGCGCACAGAGTAGATAGTAGTTATGTTAGGGATTGAATGTATAACTTTGTCCATTATATCTATTGGGTTTAGGCTCCGTATGAAAATGCGGGCAGATTGGTTGAGTTCCTAGGAGATAGATAAGATGCACGTCTTTCATTCGAATGTATCATCCTTTCTCTATCAGTATGCGATAAGTAATGACCTTTGGTGTAGTAACCGACTTTAGTTATACTCTTTTACACTGTCATTGCTTAGTTCATGATATTAATATTTGATATTGACTTATATATGATGAATGCAACAACTGTGATAAGGTACACGCTGCCATACGTTTTGCTATGTAAAACATTTGTTTAGAGTTACACATGAAAACAAATGTAGCAACAACAACGCCGGATTAGAGCACCGTGGAGGCCCATAGGCAGTCAAACTTTTGGGGCCCCAGACCCACGGTCACGGTCTCATGGGGGCCTCTGGGGGCCCCTGATGGGGCCCATAAAAGTCGCGGGTCCCATAGGCAGTTGCCTACTCTGCCTAATGGGTAATCCGGGACTGAGCGACAAACTTTGATACATGCATAACTTTGTTTTAGTTAGAGAAGCAAGTATATTATAACACCTTTTTCCAAGTGTTTACCTATACTTTAGTGTTACATGCACAAGAGAGGTTATACATGGCGGCCAGTATTATTGGTGGAGGAAGAACCCGGGAAAACCCACGGAAAGAACCACCGACCCACGAGAAGCTACTGGCAAGCTTTCTCACATATCCACTTCAGAGGTGAGATGGCAGTGTTCCGTAACGGAGAGCGCTTTAGACCACTCGGCCACTCGAAGACGCTCAATGTGCATAGGTTGACACAGTACATGTCATCATATTCACTTCGTCTGAGGAAACAGCGTATCTGCTGTATATTTCTTTAGGTATTTCTCAAGGTTATTTTTTATCACGAGTTTAACTTCCATGCAATACCAAATTGTATATATCATAATGCAGGTTAAATGTGTTACCCCATTTGAAACTTAATGCACTTTACAGTTACTTATGAACTCAGACAACGGATATACATTGATAAACAGAGGGGATTCTGAATTATTTCTAAGAGCCAGAGGCAATGAGTGTACTACTTTGAGAATATTTTGTAGAAGTAGTGTGATACCCGCAGACGAAATCTTTGATAATATGTCAACTACCTCCAAAAATAGCTTCTCTTTAACAGAACTGGAAACTAAGATAAGAGCTGAAAGGACACACAGTATTCTGGTCGATCCCAGTGCTTTTCAAATTCTAGCTGGCTATGTAGCAGACGACATAGTAATATTCAACATTTCAGGATTTTCATGTGATCAACAAGCCGTAGTCATTAAATAAAAGTACGATTCATGAAGATGACGGCAATTTTAGAGGATTACAATTTGACAAATTATTCGATAGATTATCCTAACATAAATTTAACGTCGGAGTTGTCAAAGTTTCTGGAACAAATCGAAGAGAAACCTACCGTCTCTGAAATTACATTAAAGATTTTGTTCTATGTGATTTCAATGTGTGGGGCTTTCTTTGGAAATTTGACTGTAATTTTGGTGATCGCCTGCCATCGAGTACTGCGAACAAAGTTCAACTTCTATATCATCAATTTAGTTACAGCTGATCTTCTCGTGCCAGTATTTTGCATGTGGGTTCATCTAGTGTCCAGTCTGAAAAAACAATGGCCTCTGGGGGAAACATTTTGCCGCATTCATACTTTTGTACAAGGTAGGCGAATTCACTTGTTATCCCTTTCTACGTCAGAGCTGTATATCAGGCTCGATGCGCCCATCTGCGGGTCGTAAAAGGCGACCAATGGATTCAGGCTCCACGGTAACTCAGTAGTTAGCATGCCGAAAGGATGTTGGTTCGAATCCTGTCAAAAGGATCAACACATGTCGCCCATGAGCTAGCGATTTTACTCCAAATATCTCGGTTCTAAATAACTTACGTTGTTTTGCTGTGCCACAGAAACACGAAACAGAAGACGTCAGTAACTTTTGTGCAACACAAACCGTTTGTAAACGTTGTGTGGATTAAATATTTCTTAAAAACGGAGTTCACACTATAGTCACGAGACTTCTTAACTTAAGTACTAAAATTGAACTGACTAAAAATTTAAACATTTTTGTTGAATATACCTCGATCAAGAATACATTCATAATTAAATAAATTTAGTTTTATTGTTTGATCTATTAATCTGAGTTTTCATAGTCGTCAGACAAATGTAGTTTTAGTTTCTAACTGTCGTATTGAGTCTGATTGAATGACTGATTTGTGCTCGGAAAGTCTCGTGACTACGGAGCCTGTTCGTACGGAGAAAAGGTTAAGTAAACTCCAAATTAAGAACTAGAATAAAAGTTCCTCGACGTAATTTAAATTTTTTGTAAAACGTAAATTAAACATGTTGCAATAATCCTAGGACAATCCTATCTATTATGGTCAGAGTCACAACAACTGTAGGGTAATTATTTAATAACTAAACCTTCCATTATACAAAGGTTTACATTACAACATTTACAACTCCATCGTTTACCCCACATCTAATATATTTCAGGCCATGAAGAATGTACAGAATGCCAAACTAAAATGAAAAAGTATATTGTCAATTTTTAACAAATGTCTTTAGCAATGGTATCACATATTTTTATACTAAAATGTATTAGTTACATAATACTAATTTCATCATTCTTTTCCAGTTATGTTAGTTAGTGTGAACATTTTTACGCTGGCCATAGTAACAACTGACAGATTCCTTGCCGCCTTTGCACCAGGAAGACTCTATATAACTCAGACTTACCAATGGGTTGTAGTCACATTCATATGGATTATAGCTTCGTGCATCTCTTTGCCTTGGATTTTATACCAAAAATACACCGAATTTGATTGGCTTGGAGAACATCAAATGTTATGCGACGCAAAGTTTCCGTCCGAAGCATCTCGTACAGCATACACTTTGATTTTCTTCATTATAATGTACATTATCCCTATCTTAGTGATGTTTATATTCATAATCATTACACTATATATACAAGGACGAACTCCGAGACCCACATCCGTTCCAGAAGTGACGCAAGCAGAAGAAATGCAAAAAAGGGTAAGTAAAAGAAAGATATTCAAAATGGAGGATGTGCGTATTTTGCTTGCAAGTGTGTGTGTGTGTGTGTGTGTGTGTGCGCGCGCGCGCGCGCGTGCGAGAGAGAGAGAGAGAGAGAGAGAGAGAGAGAGAGAGAGAGAGAGAATATGTGCTGAAACCCAGTCTAACTATTTAAAGACTTACAAATAAGTTCTTTTATGCCATGCCTTGTTCTGGTCTTTATTATTTAAAGCAACCTTTTCTGAATGTAAGTCATTATGTATCAGTAGTAGAACGAATCGTCTAGTTTTTGTTCTTTACACAACTTATCAGTATATTTTATACGATTCAAATGTACATATTTGTTTCATTTTTGTGCTGGAAACGCGCGCGCACACACACACACACACACACACACACACACACATAGAATTATAATATATTGATTGATCATCTATACGCGTTCTCTAAAAATTGTATTCTCACAAACTATATAAATCGTATGAAATATCTATCTATACACTCATTTTGATACGATGTGAAACTCGTTCATTTCTGAAGCTTTTGAATATGACGGGTTGTTGCAGATTTTATGCTATTAAACTGTTACACTGTTTTCTACATATTTGTTTTTGCAGGCGGTGTATCTCATTTTGACAGTCCTGGTGGTATTTTGTGTGTGCTGGACACCACAGCAAAGCCTTCTCCTATGGGACGTATACAGGGATAGGGACAAGGTAAGACTGATTGAGAGATGCCGTTTGTAGGAAAGCAAAACGTGTTTCTGTGTTATTTGCTTCCCAAACTCCAGTCCTTCCTGCACATCTTTAAACGGAATCGAAAATGTATGGATTGTGCAAATTATTAATCTTCTCCTAAAGATACTTTCTCTTTGAAAAAAGAATAAATTTTATTTATTCCTAGAAACAAACTAAAATACGAAAATAAATATAACCCCATGACCAAGTACGTTTTATGTATCTTTAATAAGACTGCAAATTATAAATAGACATATGTACATCAACTGCGGTACCTTTCCCCTGGGTGCTCGTAATAGTTGTGCTAAATACCAAACACTATACTCACGAAATAGAAACAATAAAATTAATCTGATCTCGAAAATTTTAATTTCTGTAACACACTAGCAAAAAATGTTTGTTTTAAATAGCCTCTCATTTTACAATAATAAACATGAATAAACTGCACAATATTCCGCTTTGCAAGTTTAAACTTGAATGTGATGCATTCTATTTTTCTAATACATTTATTAAGACTAAATTCTGGCAATGGTATGTGTCTACGTATACACACAAATGATTCATAACTTGTAAGCTATTTGCGTAACTTCGTCATTTAGCTTATGGACCCATCTTCAAAATAATCCCCTTGGCATTAAATTATCCATAATTTTAAAGAAAAACAACAGTAGAAAACAATAATAAAAACCGTCCCTACTCGTACAGAATTAATGTTCTGTCAGGAAAATAGAAAATCAAATTAAGCTTTTCCACAGCGGAAGGTTTATTGGTATTGTTTGTTTTACGTAATTAAAATATGCCCACGGTGTAATGAGTATCACAGTTCATATTCAGTTGTCTATTTCATTAACACACTTTTGTATATAGAGATTAATGGTTGCATTTATTCAGAGATAACTGTGTACAGAAATATATGTTTATCGTAATATGGCATTGATATCGATGGTTTTCCGAACCAATTTTTTATGTTTGTACCAATATCATAATAGTTTGAAAGACTTATGATTGTCGTAACATTAGCATGGAAAACCCCATTAACCATTTTGTTTCTTTTCTTTCTTTTTTTCCTTCTTATTCAAGTGATATATACGCTTTGTATAATTGCAGTAAGTTGTTTGTTTTTAATTATATCATTTGTGATACAATACTAATCCGTATAATTGTTTTGTATTACGCGAAATTCAATCCTAATGACATCGTCTTTCGATAAAAAGAAATCAACGGTGACTTACATTCTCAATATTCTAGTAGTGTCAGATTGGGAATTTTACCTCTTTTTCTTCTTTTCTATTTGGGTTGGTGATAAAAGCCGCACCCTTTATACCCCATAATTGGGCAAGCAAAATAATTAAATAAATACATAATCCATGAACGCAGACAGAACGTCTACGCTATAAGGCTAGTAGAAAGTCAGCAGTGCTGTATTGATCGATGCTTAGCAGTCTTGTGGCTGGGCAATTGCATCCATCCGCAGCATATTAAGGCACATTTGTTTTGCTGCTAAGTTTCCCTGACTTTGGGTTACTATTTGCTTTTAGTAGAATTTCAGCAAGCTATTATTTTGACACCAAAAGCTATACAGAAACACCGAATCCGAAAGCTTATCACAGACACCGAAAACAAAATCAAACATAAATACATCGAAGTAAATAGCAAATTCCAAAACGCGCCCTATTATATAACAAACAAGAGCTGGATAAATATATAGTAGCATGTATATAGATAATGGAGGAAAGGTAGCTCCAAAGTTCTAGGCTACCATGCAAACCACAAATGTACTACTAAATGCCACTATATAGTTTACGTTCCAAAGTGTGGGTCCTCGTGCGCGAACATCAATAGCACTATATATATATATATATATATATATATATATATATATATATATATATATATATATATATATATATATACTGCAAGAAAACGCATAAGAAAGCAATGTGGTACCAGAAATATTCACCGTTGATTGTCTACAAGGGCACGAGAGTCGCACACATTTGCATACGCTCTCTGTCAATGACGTATACGTTTGGATACATTCGATGCAAATATATTGTGTGTACAAAAAGCAGCGTGCTCTATATAACCGGAGATGTTGGATCTGACAGCGCAATTGTTACCGACATCTTGGAGAGGTGCCAAAAAAGTAAGCGGCAAACCGGAATGTGTATTTTGTATATAGTTGCTCTTCGTAGCAACTGGTTTCATAGTACGATCGACAATATATCCGATTGAATCTGACCAAAAAAAACGAGTTTTATTTGCAAGGGAATAGAAACACATGTCACGTTTCGAATATACCAGCTGTTGCTGTATTTGAAACAAACGTGGATGTGCAGATTTCGATCGACGACTACTTGCCCCATGGATATTGAGTCCATTGACTACGCACGTGATTTCTCTGGTGTTCCCGATCAAACAGGTTTCTTACAATAGGTACTTGACCACGGGTTTCGAATGCACAACGACGACACACACGTGTGTGATGCAACACGCACGTTTCTGGACAATGCAAAAAGTGTTGGAGAACACACTCTTTCGTAGCTACGACAACCCCGAAAGATACAAAATACGGTGTAAACTTTAAAATACAATAATTTCAATTTAGAGCCCATGCGTTTTCCACAAAAAAACACAGGGGAATGGCTACTTTGGAACAAGATACGAGTCGAGGATGTACCAAACGAGTATCAACGAGAAAATATATATTTATGAAGAATTGTCGAAGCATTCGATACAGTAATACAGCGTGTGGGCTCGCTTGATCATATGTCAGCAGTATTGGAGTCCATATGCCAAGAATGGAACGCCATAAAATAAATTGATACACGATTGTCGATTTCGATGAAGGGGAATACATCTGCCACAAACATACATATAAAATTAGAGACAAATCATTCTCCAGTTGGTTTCTGCAATTGTGCAGCAGCGGTTGGAACCGGCCAAACTATTGGGAAAGCTCTTTTCATGTGTATACTTTCTTGAGCGCAAGTTGGAACCATTCGACGATCTACGTTTGTGTCTAGCACCTATCCGATTCCAACTGGGTGCAGCACATACAACACCTACAAAAAAGATCGATCAAACTAATGTGCTAGTAGCGCAGACAAAATAAAAAGGGATGTCCAAAACCGTGCAAAGATCTGGCATTGCCGATTTACTCTCGTGTACAGGATATATGGAATCCAGAGGCTCTCCTAAAAAGCCCCTCTAGGGTTCGCAGTCGCGCAGTTTATTAGAAAATGCCGCGCAGCAATTTCAAAATTCCTCACGCTATGTTTGGTAGCAAATACATATGCCGCGCAGGTAGTTTCAAAATTACGCTGTAACAGGAACAATATCAAATGTTACGTTGGCTGACCAGTCCAAATACAAAAGGTACAGTGCTGAAAAACACGTCCTGCAATTGTACTACAAGCGGTCCGTGTTTTGGATCCCTCGGGAATTTTCAAAAACAAACACGCATGCAATGCTTTGGGCGGTTTTGCAAGAATTTCTACAACAGCCACATACTACAAATCTTTTCTCTACGCCAATCCACCATAGGAATATGTTGTGGTTGGGAGGTAGGGTGTTGGATGGAACGAAAGCAAAGCAATTATTTATTAACGAGCTTCCAAACAAGCTTACAGTGGTCGTACCAAATTTCGTAAACAAACATGAGAGACCTTTTGTCGATCGCACGACATATTTATTTGTAGGCAAGCCAAACAACACCTAGGACATAAGTGGGTCTACAAATCCAAATCCAGATGTTCCACGTGTAGACAACTGTCCTTGTAGTTCGTTGACACTTCCTGCACAGCCTGTAGCAAACAATCTGCGTTGACATTTTATAGTAGTATTGGCCATACATATTCGGGAAACAGGTGTTTGGTCGTACTCGAAAACAAGGTCGAGCTCATGCTTGGTTATTCCACTGTGGTTATATATATGTGTGTGTGTGTGTGTGTGTGTGTGTGTGTGTGTGTGTGTGTGTGTGTAAACCAAGAAGACTAATAAAGACAGCCTAACCTTCTTCCAACTGTACCTTTGCAGCTATTTACTGTCCACTCATTAATCATCATTGACCTAATTGAAATAAAGATTTTAAGTATTAAAATGATTAATAATCACCGTTTCCTGAATGAATTTAACATGGAACACAGTTTCATTGCAATCCTCTCAGCTTTCCGTTACCTCTCCTCTCCTGAGAGAAAAAGACTTCAGTATCGACTACAATCTTGAAATTAAACTTACACCATGTAACCTACAATAATAGGGTTTATCGTAACGGTATGTGTGCATTTTCCGTGCGATTTATCCACAGTGTTAATAAAATTAATGATACAAAGTTGCCAACACTGTCGACATTATACGCACAATTGCTCGGCTACATTTTAAGCAAATTGTGATGTTTTTGTTTTTTTATTTTGTTGTTTCTAATACATATTATATCGAATTAATTAATGTGATACAAATAACGCAAAAACGAAAACAATCAACTTATCAATATTCAAATGAAATTGTAAATAGCAACAAAGGGCAAATAACTACATTTTGCAGAGGACACACTCGGCAGGGATTTGAGGAGTTCATTAGTCATTACACAAATGCCTGTAATAAGTCTTAAACTTCGTCGCGCAAAGACAAATATATGTACTTGAATGTGATATAACATGACATACTGTTTTAAGGAAGAAGGTAATGCACTACAAACACAGTTAACCTCTTGTACACTGAATCTGATTTGCCAGGCATTCATGTACTGGCATATAGAAATTATTTAACATAGAAACTAAGTGAAACAATGAACCAACAATATATAATTAATATATTGACAGTTCATCTAAGTCATTATTCTGCTTTAATTAAACTGTTTAAAGACTATAAAGTGTCTCTTCCTTTCTCACTCTCTCTACCCACCTGAAATGGTGTGGCTAAACTTTACCATCATTCATAGGTTCAGAGACGCCGCCGTAAGTCACAAGTGCAAATCCCCAATGCTCGCATTTTCATGGATTGTCGCTTGGATTTAAATGTCATGTTATTTTTAATGTACGTGGTATAAATATATAGAATATATGTATAGTGTGTACCAGTGATGTATCAGTGATATACCACGAGATGTATACATTTTCATTACAAGGAAAACGAAGCTTGCCGAGATTCTTTTTAATGTAAAATGTATACAACGAGTGGTATATCATTGATACAGCGTACATAATGTACATATATTTTATTTATATGACACACAAATACATATATTTGCCCTTTGAACTGAGTTAAGATTGACTACAGGCAGCTGTGTATTGACCGAATAAATGAACACACATCCCAACTGTGTTAACTACAAAATGTAGTTATATGCCTTTTGTGACAATTCACAATCACCTCTGCATATTTATAAGTTGATTGTATTCCTTTTTAATTTCTTTTCTTCTTCACATTGATTAAATCAATATAATACACAGTTATGATTTAAACATTAAAGATGGTTTTAATGATAAAAGTACAGTAATGCCAAACCGCTCAGGTAGCCTAGTGGTTAGAGCATCCACCGCGGTAGCCGGAAGTCGTGGGTTGGTCCCTGGCCATGTCTTACCAAAGACTTACAAAAATGGTACTGACACCTGCCTCGCCTGGCGCTCAACATTAATAGGTTTGTGTTAGGACTGGTCGGCCTGGTGTCAGGATAAAGTGACTGGGTGGGACATCATGCTACATGTCTGCGGTATGATGCCCCAGTCCTAGACATCGTTATAAACTGCCTCACTGCAGACATCGTAGCGATATGACTAAACAATTGTTAAAGATACATTAAAAAAAGAACACCTAATACAAACACATGGTGGGCCCCGTGTGGCCGAGTGGTTTAAAGCACGTTTCGTTACGGATCACTGCCATCACACTTCTGTCAACGTGGTTTCGAGTCTCAGATTCGGCCAATGTGGGTATGTGAGAAAGCTAGCAAGTAGCTTCTCGTGTGTCGGTGGTTCTTTCCGCCATGTATTGCCTATCGAGTGCTGGCCATGCAGATGAAAGCTTAGCCATTCATGTACCGGTGTATGGAAATTAATGTGGAATAAAAACTAAGCGAAATGATGAACCAGCAAGAGGTAATTAAAATATTTTAATATATTTATAGTTGTACCTTGTCTCTAAGTCTGCTTTAGTAACAGTACCTCTGGTCTGTTTGACAACTTTTACCATCATTCATAAGTTCAGATACATGAAGGGATAACAAATGAAAATCTTCTAAGCTAGTCATTTCATCGATTTTAGCCCCGAGAGAGAGAGAGAGAGAGAGAGAGAGAGAGAGAGAGAGAGAGAGAGAGAGAGAGAGAGAGAGAGAGAGAGTGTCTGGCCTTTGGACCAGTATTGGATATTTGAGAAACATCAACAACAAAAAAACATTACAATCATCGCAGTATGTGTAACGCGTAACCAATAAATGTACCGTATAATGTTAGCAACTTTGTATCATTGACAAACACTTGATAAATCCCATGGAAAGTACACACATATCGTTATGATAAACCATATTATTGTAGTATACATGGTTTAATTTCTATTTCAAGGTTTTCATTTCAGCCCCAAATTTTTTTCTCTCTCTCTCTCTCTCTCTCTCTCTCTCTCTCTCTCTCTCTCCATGTCTGCCTTGTTTTTCCGCTTTGCTTGAGAGGGGAGGAGGTACAGAAAGCAGACAGGATTGTGATGAAAATGTGTACCATATTAAATTCATTTAGAAATCGGGGATTATTAATAACTTTTTATCATTACTTTCATATGTCACTGATGATGAACGCGTGGAAATTGATAATTGCTCTAGAATCAACTGCAGATGCTGACGAGAATGTTTATTTATGCTTATTATTGCGCCATGGGCAGATTACATTTTGACATGCCAATACAATTAGTATATGTTGTTGTAGGGTTTAACGTCATTTTTCAGCACACGATAGGCTATATATGGCGGCCAGTATTATTGGTGGAGGAAGAATCAGGGAAAACCCCCGGAAAGAACCACCGACCCACAAGAAGCCACTGGCAAGCTTTTTCACATAATTAGTATATGAAATTGCTTTATAGCAACACTTTACATGTCATTTTATTCTAATGCATATATATATATATTAGATGGAACGTTGCAACGGTCAATAATAGTTTTGCAAACCCGGTCTTGTCCTGGTCGGTTGAGATAGTAGACAATATGAATAGTGCCATTGTATTTCAGTTTATAGGCTATATTGTTTGTTTCTTCCAGTTTACAGCACAAGTCGCAGACAAGTTTAAAACAAGTATCAACATCCATGTTTCCTCCTCTAGGCGGCTGGTAGCAAACCGTAGTAGCATCTTCAACTAGGTATGAGGACTAGTTGCCAACATAAAAAGCGTCCACCAGCTTTGCAACCGTATAGCCTCAGAATCGACCGTGTCCACGTATATTGTCCCAAACTATTTCCTGACGTTGTTGAGGGAGTACGGACCATGGATCTCTGTTAGGACACAACAGGTTCGTTTTGAGTGGACGATGTAGAAGATTGACGATCTATATATTTTATCCTCGTACTCTATGAAATACTTTTAGCACAACTGTCGGATGGCATCTAGACCTTTTGCTGCCAAAACTGTATGTAGACCATCCGTGCTGCCTGGACTACTTGCACATCAAGAAAGACTCTCACTTCAGCAGTACGATCACTGTTACATCAAAATCCTTGCAGTCGAGCCTGTTTGGTTCTTTGGAAGATATTTCCAATTTCTTTCAGTTGCTCTTTTCGACAATGCCTTGCGCATAATTACTAATATGTATTTGAAATTTCTTTATATTTTTGTTAGCATCCAGAATCTTTTCCAGGTTCTTTTACTCTTTCTTTCTTCACAGTCGGGACTGTGCAAGTATTTCTACTGTCTCGATTTTCCGCAGTGGCAACGTTCTTGCATCTGCTATCTGCAACAATGTCTTTTTTGTTATGTCAACAGCATCCAAATGCATTGATCGTTTGAGATATCTTCTAGATGCCAGACTTGTTGTTCTATATCAGTAGCTTGGCGTTGTTGAACACGTCATGACGAAAATACTCATGTATAATCTGGAATTAGTATCGATGGGTCTGGTGAGTTTTGTATGATTACTGGACATTTGCAAGTAGCCATTGTTGTTGTGCTTCATGACATTTTGCATAGAATCGCAGTGGTTGAAACTATACACCATCGTCATCCTCTGGAAGTACGTCTATAGGTACGAAATCCAAACTCCGACATTGCCCCTACTACGGCCCACTCGAAAATTCCCCCGTCTTCGACATTTGTTTTTGTAGGTCGTATGCGCACCCAAGACACACGGCAGGAGTTGCTGAAAATGTATGCGACGATACTGCCGATGTAGATATTCAACCTGTGGAGATAACTGGTACCAGCTTGCTTTCGTGTGTATTTTCTTGAAGCACACAAAGACCCACACAACATACATGGTGGTATCTTGTAGTGCATGTGTGCTTTGTATGGTTGCCTCGCATTTTGGAGCATCGTTTTCCCCATATTCTGTATACAGGCCACCTTATTTCTGTAAATGTTTATTTGTTGTATAGGACGAAGTTTGGACTTTTTATATTTGCTTTGATGTGTTCGGTGTGATTGGTTTTGGATTTTGTGTTTGTGTTCGGTATTTTATTTTGGGTTTGTTATTTAGTTTTGGGAAAGATTGTCGTGTATATGTTTGCTTTCGGTGTCGCGATAATAGTTTGCTAAAAGTTGCTAAAACTATAGTATCCCCAAGTCTGGCAATAATGCACTTTAATGAAGAATGTGTATACGTTTTGACTATGTTCGTGAATTTTTTCTCCACGGGTTGTGCATTTCTATCTTTTGTTTACTTGCCAACGCATGTGTGGATAGAGCATCCCGAATAGAAAAGAAAGCAAACGCCAGCTCTGATACTTACATGGGAGAATATTAAGGTAACTGTAACACATTGTATGATCATATTTAAACTTTATGATGGCTATGTGTGTGTGTGTGTGTGTGTGTGTGTGTGTGTGTGTGTGTGTGTGTGTCTCGTTTTCAATATTGTATAAAGAGAGAAATAGAAGTATTTATGCCCTGTCATATCGTTTTTTTTTAAAAAAGAGATTAGTTGGACCTGGGGGGGGGGGGAGCGGTTAAATGACCGACACAAATTGTGGCAGCCGACAGATTTTTGTTACTCATCAATAAACCCTCCATTTTAGAATCAGACGCTTCTATGAACAAGAAACAAAAACAATTCTCGCGAATGACATGAATTTTTACGAGACTCCAATACTTTTGTTCTGACCTAAATAAATAGCAAAACGAGGAACTGGAGACCAAGCTAATTGACGTTGGATATCTTATAAATATTTGGTAATTTATATTTGTATTCAGATCATTTGTCTGTTTCCTATTTAAGTGAACACATCCCCCAGTTGAATCGCTCATTGCGAAACGAAATATTATATATTCAGAAGGCTGTTCAGGCCCGTCAAAGCGAATCACAGGCGCTTTAAAAGTAAACGCCCTGATCAAAGAAGGTCAGGCGAGTTGCACCTGTTAATATATTTTTTAATAAAATTACCCATGTAAGTATATCTCGTCTTTCTTCGATACATCCCGCGTTTCCCCTATTATAATATCATTTGTCGCTGACAATATGACAGTCACGTTTTATTTGGATTCGAACTCATGAAATCGTTTGTCTGAACGTTCTTACTTATTTAGCCAGTCATGCTTAAGAATATACGATGAAATAATGTATATGATCATACGCTTAATGAACAGACATTAAACATAACTCACGTTTTTATAACATGATATATATCTTTTAAGTAATTTTTTTAATGTGAAAATTTATATTTCTCCAGCGAATATATAATAATCAAATTTACCTGTAAATGTTAGCGACATAGCTGGTTGAACCACGTGATTGGGCTATTAATAAAAAGCTGGCGATAACAGCGAGGTATTACGTGCATAGGTATGTTAAGCGCAGTGACGTGATACGGGGCATGGCTAAACTGTTGATCAAGGTGGTTTTTGTATCTGGAAACATTAGGTTACATTACTGGATATACAGTAAACCCTTGTATATCTTCTGACTTCGAGATCTGTAATTAAATCATTGTTGTAATTATAAATAATGAATGGTGCTTAGCTTACCATGGAGACTAGATGCAATTAACAAGTATCTTCCAGTCCGTGATTCTGTAAAAAAAAAAAACATACAGCAACGACAGGATGGATGCTCATGTGAAATTTACAAAAGGTACAGAACAGCTATTTAAACCAGTCACAAACGCTACTGAAGATCTGTTTTCAACCTTGCAACAAACAACTAAATCAACCGAATAAATAGCAAAAAGAACTTAAAACCCCCAAACAGATTATCCAAGAGCTTCTAGCTGAAATAGCTGCTGCGCAATAACAAATATATTAAGAAATACAGCTAGCAATAGAGGGTATCGATCAATCCCATGCTGAGATCGGTAATATAAGGAATCAGGCTGAGCCAGAACCAGAACCGTCTAAAACAACACATGCCGAAGTTACTATAAAAGGTAATTAGATACTTCAAATAAACCCTGCAGCAGTTGCTGCAGCATAACATTAAATACGCAGTACGCTATTAGATGCAGAGACCAACGATCTCAGCAAACAACTGGACTTTTTTATTTCGAAATTACCAAATTACTGGTGAATATGAGCCTTTATTTGAAGAATTTGATAAACAGGTCAAAGGAGCTAGATGATCCTCATTACTTGGAGATATATTATCACTTAAAAGATCATAGTTTGGACTGACTCATGTAGAGAAATAGGAACTCACCTGAAGGAGCAACATGAAGTGTCCTTGCCACTTGCGATGGACGTCGTAGGAAGAAAGTGGCAATGTAATGTCTAAATAAAGACAAACGTTGTCAAAGTAACATCCTCGCTGATGTTGATTAATTGGAAATTCTGATTGGTGGAAGACGAACCGGCAACAATTCTCACGAAATTATATATAAGGGAACGTCTGCTATTTGTCAGCATTTATTTACCAGTGGCGTCATCGACAATGGCGCTACTCTGGCGCTAATAAAATGAAATAAATGAAATTACCAACGATTACCACAGTGAGTGATTGGTTAGATCGGCGATTAAAAAAAATCATGATCATACACAATGCCCAACGTAGACCTGGGTTTTTTTATATAGAAGGATGGCACCAAAATCTATTTTGATTGAAACGTTATTAGGTATGAAAGCCATCACAACTGCTAGTGACAAGGCGATTAAAACTACTGGTAATTTTGCTGGTAAAGCATTTTCTGCGGTCAAAGAAAGATTTTCACTATTAGTAAAATGAAAACCACAACAGGTACAACTGCCCAGCACCGACTTGATGCCACCATATGTCAGCAAAATAATTCATCAAGCTGAAAATGAGTGGTGAAAGAAATAGCCAGTGTTCCATCACCGACAAAACAATTCGCAGCTGAGACAAAAACAAAAACAAAAACAAAACAATATAACCGCAAACCTGATAGCGGGTAGGGGTTTGGTCCATCAACGTTGGCCATATTGATCGGTGTTAGAACATTGTGTTAGAGAACAACAAATTATAATTATAATAAAATGTTCAAACATGTATTTGATCCAGCATTTCACATGGACGCACCAATCTTTAAAGATGAATCAGTGAGTGATTATCAGAATTATTCTTCTGATGCACGTATACTTGAAGCAAGTGAACAAATCGAACTACAAGTGCAAACTACCGATATTTCCTGCCACCGATGTTTCTATTAAGATCGAAGAAAAACGTGAAAGTAGATATTACATGTTACGGACTTGGCGATAGAATTGGCTTTGTTGATATTCGTGTTATTGCGTTGTTTAACAGTGCTACATACATAATTGACATATAAAACATTGAATCATGTCTCGAAAACGTTAACGTTGCCATCACGATAATCGGCCTCGCAAGATATTCCGATGAGTATGCAAGGTTCGCTGGTCCGTCAGTGATATTTGAGAAATATAGTACTGATTAACCGGACAGCAAAATCGTAACATTGAATGCTGCTGAAACTGAAGTCGCGACAAGTTTAACATGGGATTCGTAGCATGTTGATCAGTGTTAAACGGCGATGAAGAATGTTCTTGTGAAAGTCCGCTGCGACATATTTTCGGGTTCATCAAACATGTCAGAAAAGTTATTTTCGGAATTAAACACACAGTTGCACTAATTCAAAAAGCCACAGACAATGATGCAATCTGTGACACAATGCAGTTGATGCTGGTGGTGCGTGTGTATGATTTGGGTTTTGAGCATAGCTTTAAAAAAGTGTGGCAGTTTATAATGATATCTTGCACTGGGAATCATGCCGCAGACATGTAGCATGATGTGCCACTCAGTCAAATTATCCGTACACCAGGCCGGCAAGTCTTAATACTAGCCTCTTGATGCTGAGTGCCAAGCAAAGCTCTTAATACTATTTTTATAAGTCTTTGATATGACTCGGCAAAAGATCGAACTTCCTACATCCGAGGAGGACGCTCTATACACAAGGCCTCTAGAACGGTCAGTTAATGCTCGTAAAGTGAGACTGACAAAACGTTTATGCGGATGCCAACGATGAAACCATCACTTGTTGAGAAAACAACGTTTGCAAGTCAGCACTGTTATGGTTGATTATGACCACAGCCAGTGTCTAAAATCTCGTTGTTGGATTTTTTTTTAATATGCCAGATAGCATCACAAGTAGGAGTGTTTTGCGTCACGATATAAATTTATAACGTTTCAGGAAATCGCCAGAGTAGATTCACAAGATAGAACCACTATGGTGTTTGATACTCTCAGAGTTGATGACGTTTCTCTGAGAATAACCGGACATAAGAACCACCCGAAGAAGTGTTATTGAATTGTGAGAATAACCAAGTTGTGCATGCGTATTATTGGTTGATGACATTCACTGTGCGTGATCAAAATGTTGATTTCGGTTGCATATATATTAAAGTGCGTTTACAATGCTGTATCCAATATATTATGTTTCACTGGAACACTTTTGATTGGATTTGTTTGAACAATATGTTATCGACATACATTTCCGAGCTCGTATAACACGATTACAAGCAATCACTGTTATACTCTGAGATAAAACAATGCTGCCCAAAGGTGTTGGAGGACGAGGGAGAGTGATTGATGCGCCCATTGAAAACATGTAAACGTTTTCATAACCTCTGAGTCTTTGTCAAACACGTAATTGGATCGCTTCTGGACTATAATTAGATTATTCGTGTTGAAATAATGTCATACCATCTCGTCAATGTTACTCTGACACATGATCGTATTATATGGATTCAATAGACATCAAAGAAGGATTCTGGGACAAAGTTAGCTTTAAAATCAGCGGCTTTGCAGGTCCCAAATAAATTATCATTGACTTAACCTCAACTCAAACATTGCAATAAGCCAAGAAATCAAGAAATGGCCTTCGACTTGATCGTTCTGCAAATGCAAACAGCGACATAACATAAAGAGGCGTTATATTGCCGTTTCTAGCGGTGTTAACAACGGTAATATCAGGAGCGGTTCCATCTGTTGAAAAAGCAGCTGAACTCGGTACCCTTCAAAAAGTTGCTGGTATGACACTAAAAAGCAAAAGAACAGGGTATAAGCACCTCAAAAACATAAACACTATCTAAGATTACCAGGAACGTGGTATGGTCAATGCCTAAGGCTGCATGGGACGTGTGGCTATACCTCCCCATGCTCAGGTTTGATTTACTTGATGATGCCAGGTGATTAAACATAACAACTTTAGATTTTATTTTCCATGAGTTATCAAGCACCGGAGAAACCAAAACTTGTACAATTAATCTAGATGGACGTTCTTGTCAAGGTACTCAATGGGTTACAGTCGCAGTTGATCTAAGTGGAACTGGTTTATCGATTCGTATCGATAGGCTCCGAGAGAATGTTTATGCCATTTTGGGTTACTAATCGGTATTCAAATTTACCAACATAGACAATAACGGAACCAGCAATATTCAGTCCATAAGTGTTTACGATACTTAACGCTGTGTCAGTGTCATCAGCGTCGAGTCATAAAGTTGTGTATGCATATATTGCACGTCGTTTTAAACAGGTTAATATTGGTAATGTGGATATTTACGAAAAATCTGTTAAAGGCAAGCCACAAGGTGACGTTGATATATCCAAATATCCGACACGAGATTATGTTGTTGGTCTTTTACGTCTCGCCAATGTTGACACAAATGAGTTTGTTGTTTTTCAGGATCAACAAGGACGGTTGAAGACGAGCAATATCATGTCAACATGAGCAGAAATACAATTATCAATATGAAAGAACCAAAATCAGACGAATACGTTTCAAATAAAATATGTGGACAACAGCAACACCACGACCAGAACTGAGATCAGTAAATGATTTGCTAAAGCCGGTGATGCAATGACTGAATATCTCAACATGAGCGGAAATATCATAGCTAATTTGAGATAGGCAGAATCAAACCATGACTCGGCTACGAAAATATACGTGAACCACATCAACATCCCGATGATTAAATGTTAATGATAACCAATTATTGATTGACCATATTCAGATCTGAATATTGTAATTATATAACCGTGTTTACAAATTGTCGAAGATCTTAATAGAATCCTCAGCGGATTCGTTGGGTTTCCGAATTTTTTCGATATTTGTCTCGCTGATATTCATAAAAAAGAATCGATTAAAATCGCTGCAAAATCAAAACGTTCCAAGATAGTGCTGTTTATGCAACTCCTCTCATCAGCTCGGGATACACAATATCGTCTGGATTGTCAGCGTAGGCACCACAAAACAACTTCATCAAACATACTACCCAGGTTAACGGGCTGTACCGGATCTGCGTGTTTAGAGCTATTAAAGTTATATTCACGTCATTTCCATGGCATTATTCAACCGATATATTTCTCGGAAACGTTGAGGATGCTTTCCATCAAAATACCGAGGAAACATTCATACTGAAACCAGCAGATCAAGGCCTAACTGCAACGTTGTAATAGCGGTGTCTGTAGTTCGTCGCGATAACACCTCAGTTGGTAACTTAGTATAACACTTCATGAATCCAACACAAAACGTTCGGTATAATCAAAAACGTGCGTGGAAGAAATAGCTGGAAGAAATCGTTGACGAGCATATGATAAAACAAAAGATTTATCGCAGCCGAATCATCGTCATCGAGAATATTGTATACGCTATATTCTCGCTGATCGCTGGTACAACGACGTTAATCGGTATCTTATCAGCGACGCACGTAGTACCACCCGTAACTGGGATCAACGTCATTGTTCTTGTCGGTGTTGCTGTATTTTCAATATTTTCGCGAGAAAATATCTACATGTGGCAGTATAAAAAATGTGCGAACAGTCGAAAATAACTTAACCTGAGACACATGCGTGCATAAATATATAGTCGATCCTGTAAGCAGGGTTAAATAATGGTGCAATATCAGAAAATGAATTTTCGTTAGTTAGGGATATTTATTATCAATATCACAAGAACATCATCATACCCTTGCGGGACACAATGTTGCCAACGTTGGCAGCGGTACATTTAGAATCCGCCGTATAGATAATCATGACCGCATAAACCTGAAGACTGGATCAGATCATCGCTACCAAAACTGCAACGATTACGACAATTACATGCTTAATATCAACACGGTCGGAAATCGATATTGGCTTTCAAACGATGATACAAGCTGGTTATGGTCTGTCAAATTGTAGACTGGATTCTTCATAGACCTGATGGTAATGTTCTGTGGTCCACCCTTGTCTCCCACTAACTTGCATCAGATCACCTCTGCATCATATGCCATCTGGACGTACCAGTCCCTAAACCTCCAAGAGAAACATCTGTATGATAAATAGTACGAAACTGATGAATGACATCCAAGAAAACATAACAACTCGATTACCTCATACAGCAGAACAACTCAGTAACTGCCTGCGTTCATTGCTTGAAAAACATGCCCCAGTCACCAAGTTCAGAGTGTCAATTCTAAAGTGTTTTTCTTGGTAAAGCAGTGTTAGGGACAAGCTTCCCACTGCTACAAGAGACCACCGTAAAGCGGAGAGGCTTTAACTCTCCACCAAACTCACTATTCATAAAGAAATCTATGAAGCCGCTAAGACGTACGTCACAAACATAGTTCATTTAGCCCAATTACCCCACTACACGGAGAATTTCGGCTGCAAGGAGCTCTTCGACATAACTAACTAATGTAAAGGAATAAATGTACACCACTTCCATTTACCTTCTCTCCGGTCGAACTACCTAACTTGTTTGCAAATGTCTTCCGTGACAAGGTTCAAACCATTAGAGATAAGCTTGACAACACGATTTCAATTGACTCATCGTCACCATACAGTTGCGATAGAGAATGTATGAGACAACCGTTATTAGCATTTGAACCCGTCTCTATGGATTTGTGCGGACAATCTTGATGAAGACTGCACCAAAGTCATGTGAACTTGATCCAATTCCAACATCACTGCTCCTTGAGTGTTTAGATCCAGGATTGCCTTAACTAACTGATGTTATTAATACCTCTCTCATTCATCCTGGCAATTACAATGTTTTGTCAAAACTACCACTGCAATGCCTCTGCTGAAAAAACAAACACTCGACCATAGCGAAGTAAATAACTACCGACCAGTCTCTAATTTCCCATTCATATAAAAAAAATCTTAGAAAAAGTTGTTGTAACCCAACTCGTATCTCATCTGACTTCAAACAGTCCTTTTAGCAATGAAAAGTCTGCATATCGCCCTTGCCACAGTAATGAAACTACCGGTACTCTTCTGAAGATAGTTCATGACTTGCTCTCTGCCTTGTACAGCTGAAATAATACAGTCCTCATCCACCTTGATTGTCCTGCAGTATTGACACAATATACCAGTATATATTCTTTCATCGTCTCCAGCATTTATTTGGTATTCACAATACAGCCTTGCTGTGCTTCAAGTCCTACTTAGTTAATAGGACATAGATTGTATCTGCAACTGGAATACACTCCATTCCAGTTGATCTATGTTGTGGTGTCCACAGGGTTGTGTTCTTGGGCATGTTCCGTTCATTCTATACACTCAGCTGCTCTCAACTGTCATAGATCATCATCCAGTTCTCACCAATTGTACGCTGATGACACCCAATATACAAATCTAGCCACCCATCTGAAGTCAATGCTACCATCCAAGGTGTAGAGAGGCGAACTTCTGATGTGAAATCATGAATGACATGTAACAAGATTCAGATGAATTATGATAAACATAAGGCCATTCTGATCAAAATACAAAGACGTTCAAATTCACATCATTTACCTCAACCAATACATATCAGCAGCACCATTATTAAATTCACACAGTCAGTATGAAACAAATGTATTACTCTTGACAGTTCTCTCTCATTGCACCAACATGTCATGAACATATGCAAGGCTGCATATCTTGAGCTGAGATACATCAGGTCCATTCGCATATATCTTTCAGTTGATGCAATTAACACACTTGTGTGTTCATTAGTACTTTCAAGACTGGACCATTGTAACTCAATTCTGTCTGGTTCGTGTCAATATCTACTCCAGAAAGTTTAAAAAGTTCAAATCAGAGCTGATCAGATCATCCTAAGAGTACCACAATCAGAGCAAACTCCCCCGTTGCTCTGTACCTTACACTGGCCATCCATTCGATCCTGAATTAAACATAAAATGTGTTCTCTGTACTACGTTTCACTGACGAACTCCAGTCCAACATTCGTACTTTCCTCACCCAAGTATACAGACCAGCAAGTTACTTACGCTCTTTTTCTGACAACCGTATTCTAATTATTCCCACTAAGAAAACGAAGTCATATGGACAATGTCCATTTGCAACGTGCAGTGAATTTCCTATTGAGATTAGTCACAAAGAAGCAGTGATCGAGACTGCTCTTATAACTCACTTTTTCGACAGCAAGAACAAACTTAAAGACCATTGAATGTTTCCTACCTGAAATATTTTCAGCATTGTCTATGTTTTCTACATTCATAGTGTTTTGTCTTTATTATTATTATTATTATTATTATTATTATTATTATTATTATTATTATTATTATGTGAACCAGGTGAAATCTAATGCAGAAATATTTCAAAAGATTTTATAGAATTAACTTGATTGATCAAAGGAAAAAATATACAAATGGGCGCAATGTTCAAACCAGCATTTCTTTATTATTTTAAGATCACCTTCGGCGATGATAAATTTCAGCAGATCTTAATGGCATAATTTGACGAATATCTTCCTAAAAATATTGCAGCGTGGGAAAAGCTACTGGGCCCTACATATATATTGTTCGATATAATAACGATTCAACAGATAGTACTCGTCATGTGTGTCCGGATTGTCAATATCACTCCGACGATTTCTTTAAATCTAATCTGTGACCCATTCGACGGTAGCTATAACGCGTCTGGGCAAGCGTTAAGACAGACCCAGCAGGGATATGGTCTTTACATCTGTTCTCCGGATGTCCCACCGGGACATTTTTATTGCATCGGTATCCGTTAATTATGTTTTTATTACGAGCTCATCGTCCATCGCTATTTCGAATATAGTTTCGTCTAAATGACGAAGACTGTAATTATTGGACACACGTGGCAAATAATTGACGATTAGATAATTTATGTTCGTGAAGACCATGATAAAAACTAATTCACCAACAACAAAAAAGATGTCGTTAAGTTTTTTCTTATTTTGGCTATCCTTATCATTCTGCGGAAATTATAAGTCACTTTATTTGTCTCACAGGTGCACTTACAACCGCCTGTGTTTCATATTGTCGAAGCAAATCCGATTGTAATTTCTCAATGCCACTTCCCAATGGAACAAATTTAGCTACATCTTGTTCATACAACGTCGCCAATGACAATCCCATTTCGCGCTGGAGTAAAATTTGATAAATCTGTACTTGGGAGCTAGGATATAACTACACTCTTCACGTCGCTGATGTTTCATCTCAAAATCATCGTTGATTTCTTTTTCCAACTTAGAATAGAATCGCAAGACCATCTTGCTGAAATCATTCCATCGTAGAGATAATCTTTATGTTTTGCTTGTTCATTATACAATAAATTTATTTCTTTAATAAAAGATTTTATCGAGACCAATTCGTAAACGTGTTGTTGGATCATGCAAACTTATCGTGTTGAATCTATGCGGGGTTCTCTGGGCATGTGCGAAGCAATCTTTAAACTTACATCTGTCGATGTCGTTGGGATACCATGTCGCATGAATATTTCGAAGCTTTGGTGTATCAACCCCATTTAAAATTATGATTACAGTATCTCTAATTACTTTGGGAATCTGAGTAAGGTAAGTGACATCTGTGTTTTTATGTCTGCCACGTGTATATATTCTGGATGGATTTGCTTATTTGTCAAGCAGGACATTATCCTAAACCATTAGATTGATGATATCCCCACTGAACACTTGACGGACAGCCTTTCATCGATGTCAGTGATAAATTCAATAGCATCGTCCTCCGCCGCTACAGATTCATTAAATTCCTTAAGTACATTATATAGTATCGTTACGCTACTAAATATAGTTTGTCCCATTTGAGCCACCTCATTTTCAAGTGAGTTTTACCCAAACCAGATGGACCAATTATAAAAGCTTGAAAGGAGTTTGGTAACACTCGATGATGCTTAATCGGTGCATGCTCACGTGTTGCTGAAAATTCAATCACGTTGATATAGTCAGATGCAATATTAGGTATAATACTGAGTTTATTTTGTGTTTGATGCAAGACAGTCACCAGTAATAAAAACATCTGAGAGCAAGCACGCCGACACTTACAGATAAATGCGTAAAATGCGAAACACAAACATATCAATTTGTGAGTATTCTTGTTGTAAAAGCGGGTGGAGATATTCTTAAGGCACTTGGGAACACACATGGATCGCCTTGGGCTACATATCCTGGGGAGAAAAATCTTCCAGGAATAACTATTGTCCTGGATATCTCCTATTAGATAAGCGTGCCATATTCAAGATGTCTGGTATACAAATTCAGATCTACAACAACACCATATCGCAGCTGTCAAGTTAATTCACACACTGAATTCTATAAAGAATA
The DNA here is from genome assembly GCA_030141615.1 of Unio pictorum. Taxonomy (NCBI): domain Eukaryota; kingdom Metazoa; phylum Mollusca; class Bivalvia; order Unionida; family Unionidae; genus Unio; species Unio pictorum. The sequence continues at coordinate 5,283,032 of JARLTB010000021.1, forward strand.
AAAACATACGTGATTCACTCACGAATTGGTTAAAATAACATCGGCGATGAATGATAAAAAAAGTGTTGGGAGCTGGAAGATTAGTTGTCGCGACAGGCTATATACCAAATATATCTTCCACGACCCAAAACTATTCAACATGGAGTGTTGTTGTCAGCACACCCAACGAAGTTCATCAGGCAAATATATTGTTTCAACCACATGACTTGCATAAAGTGCGCACATACAAAAAGGCGTTGACTGTCATAGATGTTACAAGTAGATACAAAGAGTCTGTATCGTTATCGTCTAAAACAGAAACTGAACGAATATACTCGCGAGCACCTCTGTGTTGACACAGCTGCTAAAACTTGATCCTGGCAGATAATTTATCGGTTCAGTAAGGACCATAATGCAGCAACAACACGTCAGGATCCGACGCAATACGCACCGTGATTCCTCGCGATCAGACAATCATTGAGCGATTTAACCAAACCAAACACTTACACAGTGACTCCTTAGACACCAATATGCCCAAGGATTACTGAACGTTCAGGACAGATCACGTAAATTGGTTGCGCCACTACATCTCGTGGTGGCCGCGTTAAACAACGAGATCATTAACTACATGGACAAGAACCCTGCTGCTGCAATGGCAAAGAAAATCAACATTCCACGACAAAAATCACCAGATCAGCTACAACAACCAATGTTGGGAAGTAAATACACAGTGAGGTATTTATATAAAACACATACAATTTTCAGCGTCGTAAGATTTAATACGCAGCCATCAATGTAAGAATTACAGCTCCTCAACGTGGATGTTACCGTAAATAATAACAGGTAATTTATAAAAACACCCGGTTACCACCATATTTATTTGATACGGTATTGCACGCGCTAATAAAATACCACTAACAACAGTCACACGCATTGAAGAACGAATTTCCTTTATATCTGTTACATTCAAGACATATCAGATATACATTTTGCTTGTAAGACAGAGATTACTATCGATTGTGCCGACCGTAATGTGTCGTACATCATTAGGTAAACATTGCCAAAATATTATTCTGTTACAGCAGGCGCAGTGACTCTTTTCGTGTTGTTTCAGCGTCATTATAAATTCAACATCAAGATCAAACTGGCGTAATTTGATTTGCCATCTGGCGCATAATTTGTCACTTGTTCTTCACTTCATTGATAATACCTGGTAACGCTTTTGTTGTTTGTAACGCTGTTTGCAGTTCCAGTATGTAGACAACCCTGTGTAACGATTTTGTTACTCCAGACAGATAAAAACTAAATGTAAACATTCGATGCGATCACCGACAATCCAGATCGTTGTGCCTGATATTGTTAAACCTTAAGACGAATGGATTGCTATCGTATATGCCGAAGTCCAGCACAATGGAGTTAACAACAAAGCCAGCTTCAACTGGAACATCGACTATATCGTTAAGAATGAATGTTTGTCTAATGCCGGTTCCCGAAATGTAAATCAGTATATTTTTAGACGTATATTGATTATTTCGATAACGTATTAGAACTTGCTGATTTTGAATGTTTTCCTTGTGAAGCTCAAATAATTTACTCTGTACGTGATCACAGATGCATTTCCTAGATACAACTATTAAATCATTAGGGCGACATAAGTTCCACAAATCTGACATTGGAGTCTCTGACATTACGGTACGTAGTACTTCACATTGAATTGTGTTGTAACGATTTCTGTTTTCGTAGTTGTTCATTCGAACAAAACTTCTTCATAGTGCCACCATGGTTGATCAGCTATTCGTGTGATGCTTCACATGTAAACTGCGGAGGGTTTCCTTGATCTCCACACATGATAATTGCAGTAGATTTTGTTGATAACCAATTACGAAACATTTCTAAAACATCTTTGGATACTGTACAGATCTCATCCCAGACAATTATACTCTGGATATAGTTCTCACCCATTTATTCGGGAGTTCACACATCACCTCACTTTCTAACGAAAATATGCCACGTGCATGTGCTACAACCATGTTTTCTCAAGACTCTGACAAGCCGGTGAGTTGGCGTCAACACAATCATGTCAGACTTAATAAATAATTATATCTCATGTGCTGTTTCATCAGAATCACCTGGACCATTCATAAAGACTGGGCTATGTCTAGTGATTAACTCGTTTACTGACGGTGTTAAATATATTTCTAATAAATTGTCGCGGCGATAATAAACATCTGGTGTTTTAATGTTAGTGAATTCAGAATATATACGTATTTGTTCGTGTTCTAATCGCCATGACCCTGAACCAGCAACGCTGACATAATTGAGAAATGCCTCAAAGGGTCTATGCTACAACCACTACTATAAAATATTCTGTGGCGACCCTAACAGCGTCATTGGGAAATGTGTTAATCATCGATGATATATTTATTGACGAGTATGCCAACATAGATGGTGTCAAATGATTAATGTGAGGGGAATAACCCTCGACGTAGATAACCTCTGTACCCACGTTTTTACCTTCTTGCATGATTGCATTTATTCGTGACTCCAACACACTTCGCGCATGTTTTTGATAACAAAATCTAATTCAGCTGGATACATGATTAATCCGGCACATCGACGCGTATTTCAAACGACGAACCCTGAGTACATTTACTAATAACGTTTATGCAGATAACTTTGTCATCTTGTGATAACCAGATAGATTTTTGTGACATGAATGATGTTATCGCAGAAGGTATAGTCAATGATGTGAAGATCTAAGCATCGAATATGTATCGTAAAGCGCTATTGGTTGTTTGCGTTTCAGTCATTGAGACTTTGACATTTATATCCGGTTTATGAAAGTGTCTACCAAACCAAAGTGGTATCACAGGATGAATAGATGCTGAAAACTCGATTGATTCAATCTCAACAAATTCAGTCCGATCATTATTTGGTAGTAGTCTGTTTATTATTGCAACTTGCGTCAGTTCGTGTGTTGGGTACCCGAATCATTCAAGATAACGATGACATTCCCTACGTCCAATCGATATTGACAACAGAAATCATGTCAGAGGAATTATATTGTGTGATCAAAAGACCACCATAGCCAAACTCAAGACATGATTGTGATGCATCATCGAGAAATTCTTTTGCATTTGGACTCCATATATATATATATATATATATATATATATATATATATATATATATATATATATATATATATATATATGGGTGGGGGCAATGCGAGCCACAACAGACGACGTTGTAAACAATTAACGAGTAAAGCATCGTTGTCTATGTCATTTATTATCAAAATTTGACTTATAATTGTTGGAGTGATTCCTTCCGAAAAGAACCCCAAACGGCAGAAGAAACTGTTCAACTTTAGATTCATCCATTAGAGTCATACTTGCTGTTATCAACTCGTTTGTCATTCATGGTGGAATCAGTTGAAATACCATCACTGTCTATAATAAATGTTGAGAAAAACATGTGATGCAACATCGTTGATAAATTCGTTCCTCATTTTTATAAATTATACAGTTGTAACTCAAATGGTATTTCTTTCTTATCCTTGGTTAATCTGTCCAAATCTGATTTGGTGTTGTGCTCTGACTTAATAGCAGACTATGTTTCTTTCTCTTTCCAAAACTTGTCTTTGCTCTGCTTTGGTTATATTTTTATTAATCTTTCAATTACACCCGATCTTAATAACCATTATTTCTCATTTCGTAATTTTTCTTGCTTGTGCAATTTTCGACTTTGGGAAATCTGGCTTTATCCCGATAAGACTAAAATACTGCTCTTGCAGTTGTTTTTGCAACAGTCTGATTATTCATCTATGTAATTATGAAAAGTATTATCTTCAATTGGACTTTATCCAATAATATAACATGCATCAGGCAAAAATAACTGTCGATGACTCATGATAGTGTTAATCATACCCTGTGAAAAAATGTTCGTGGATAATGCTGTAGACATTAAATGATCAGTGTTGGCCGTGGGAGTACTGGACGACAACCAAGCCTGAAGTGTATGGCGGGGGTAAAGGGGAAGACCCAGTTATGTTTCTTGCGACAAAAATATCGAGCCCTTACACATTATTACGGGATACAAAAGGCTTCTGATGACATCAAAATAAAAGACGCACAAGATTATTTCGAGATGTATTCATCTGCTGAAATAATAACTTCACATTAGAAAAAGAAAAAATCAAATAAATGCAACAAATTGACGAATTTAAGAATCATTAAATATCTCTTAATTACGAAGCAAACATGTAAATAAACCAATAAAGTGAGAAATTACTATATCTAACATATATTTATATAGGAGTGTTTAAAGGAATTATCAATAATGTGTTAGTTGTTGACCACGTGAACTCAACTAAAACTGATAACCATTGGAACATTTACATGCTATCACACAAAGCGAAAACACAACACGTGGAAAGATACGCAAACACAAAAAATCGAGGCAAATTAGTTCAATACATTGTACATTTAAAGACCGGAGAAATAAAACAGTCTAAAACTACGTACTACAGCTGCTAGAAAATATTTTGATATCAAATCACACTCAGTACAGCTTGTTGAAAATTTAGTAACTAAATATGCTACATCAGGATTATTAAATTTAAAAAAAAATCAGTATATCCAGTAGCATGACGCATTTTTTAAAAAATACAATAATTTGACTCAGCAATTTAGCTATGCCCACTATTACGTCACTGCGCTAAAAAATACCTATATGCGTAATAACTAGCTGGGATCGCTAGCTATTTTGTACATTTTGGATCACGTGTTGCAACACACTAAGTCGCTGACATTTACTGGTAAATTTGAGTATTGTATATTCGCTGGAGATATATACCTGTTCGCGTTAAAAAAAGAAAAAACCTTGATAAATAAATTACACGATTTAAATACGTGGTGTATTTTTAATATCTCTTTGTTTGTTTAGTAAGCGTATTCTCATATAAATTATTTCATCGTATATTTTTAAGCACGACAGTGACCAAAAATGGTAAGGCATTCATACAAACTTTCGATTGACTAGCAAAAGAGATTTTATGAGTTTGGGTCCGAAATATACGTGATTGATATATTGCCAGCTTTGGCAACAATTGCAACTCGCCTGACCCTCCCTGATCCTCCAAAGTCGCTCATGTTAAAGCGCCCGAGATTTCCCTCATTTTGTTTGTAAGTGTGTGTGTGTGTGTGTGTGTGTGTGTGTGTGTGTGCTAACATTCAGTCTGGATAGCCCTTTGAATCTCTAATATTTCGTTTCGCACTTAGTGATTCGCCTGGGGTTGGATAATCACAGACAATGGAAAAATAAAAGTGGAACATAAAAATTCTCTGAATAAAAATTTGCACTCTGCGATCCAACATTTGAAGAAAAAAAAATTATCCAACATTTAAGATACAGTATATCCAACGTCTTTAGTCTGGATATAACTTTGTCTTACAGACATACAGACTGGTCGCGAGCACCTCGTTTTTATAACTTTCTTTAAAGTAGAATTACAGCATTGGTAGCTCTGTGAGTCTTATATAAATTCAGGTCATTCGCGAGAATTTGCTTTTGTTTCATGTTCATAGACGCGTCTGATTCCGTAATGGATGGTTTATTGATGGGTAACACAAGTTTGTCGGCCACCAGTTTTTAGGGCGGTTCTCTCACACACCCACGTCATGCTAAGGGTTTATTATCTCTTAAACGTTTTGCTTTCAATATTTTTTTTGTCTGTACAAATATACTGTTTTCTATCTTGCAGAGACCTCGAGGCGTTAAGGAATTCAAATATATTGCACTCTATCTCGCCTACAGCAGCAGTGCTCTAAATCCAATTGTGTATATTGTCTACAACAAATGCTTCCGTAATGCTGTCATTCAAATGTGGAAGAGGAAATGCAGCCGACATCGCTCCAATATGTCTGTTTCTCCAGGTAAATGACACATTACTCCCGCAAAATTCATTTGTATGACTTCTTTGATTCTATATTCTATTTCAGTTTGACTGCTGTTGTGGACTAAGTGGTTAGAAATTGAATGAGGGAGGTCACGTGTTCAAACCCCGGCCGAGTGATATCAAAGACAAACGTTTTACTAAACAGCTGCCTCGCTTTGCGCTCAGCATTAAGAGGTTAATGTTAGGACTGGTCGGCCTGGTATCAGGATATTGTGTCTGGGTGGGACATGATGCATGTCTACGGCATAGTACTAGACATCACTATAAACTGCCACACCGCCGACGTCGTAGCTATACGACTGAAAAACGGTTTAACCTGCGTTTACAATAAAAAACCCACACAAACTTTCATTTTGTTCGTAACCTTTCTTATTCAACAAACCTCACGACTAAAAAATTGAACAAACGATTAATTCTCCATTGTATTACTCTGTAATATTTTATTTTCATGGAAGCATATGAAAAATGGTGTCAGGGAAAGAAATTTACTTATTTAACGTAACTACTCTGTCGGTGGCTTAATGGTTAGAGCGTCTGCCTCGGACGCGTGAGGTCGCAGCCGAGTCAAACCACATACTTAAAAAATGGTACTAACAGCTGCCTCGCTAGGCGCTCATTATTAGGACTGGTCGGCCTGGTGTCAGGATAATGTGACTGGGTCGGACATCGTGGCACATGTCTGCGTCATGATGCCCCATTGCTAGACATCAATATAAGCTGTCAAATTGCAGACAACGTAGCGATATGACTGAAATATTGTTAAAGCTACGTTAAAATTCCTACACACAAACACACACACACACCTCTGAAATATGTATCAAAATGGTTGACATCTTTTATTAAATTAACGGATATTTGTAATTTAATAATGCGTGGCGACGAGATAAAGTTTACAACGAATCAGGTTATAAATGCAGCACTCAGTGTGACAACTCGAGCGATAGGCTTCGTCAAAGCCAAATACAACCTAATCTTCGCTATACGAAAGCGGCAGCTAACTCGCAAAACAAATATTTCTGAATCATCATAGTTGACCCACATCCTTGTTTTCTACAGAACCTGTGCACCGTTCTTTCTTGCACCCAGCACACAGTGTAAGTGTCGCTATTCTGTTAGAAACAACAGAAACGACGCCATCTTCTGAGCCGCCATGCGTATGTCGATGTTGTTGCAAACCCTTAGAACGTCGTTGTCTTTTTGACTTTATTAGCTGGTTTTCCATTGACTTAAGAAGGAGTTATACCCCATCTTACCGCATCTTACTCACTTACTCAAGATGGAACCTCATATTGTCTATACGTTTACTTGAGCTCGAAGATCTTGAAGCCAGAATCGCAAATCAACCGTTACAATGTAGTGGGTTTAATGTTTGACGTTTCCGTTCTGTCGCGTCATGTGAGTGATAATCCAAAGGTTGTCACATTACGACCAATTAATTCGTTAAATTTAAGGGAAATACTTTCTATATAATCGTCATTGAAGCCTCGCTTCTTAGCTATGAGTTTTATATGAAACTGCTGCAGACTCCCAAATCTATCCCATTAAGTTATACAACTTATTTAATTTGTGACTGAACTACCTCCCGAGAAATATCGGCGATATCTAAGACTCATCAGAAGGAGCAGATTAAGCAGTGACTCTCTCTCTCTCTCTCTCTCTCTCTCTCTCTCTCTCTCTCTCTCTCTCTCTCTCTCTCTCTCTCTCTCTCTCTCCGCTGACCATTCAATCTAAGGAGAACAAACTATATACATTTCATGGTGCTTATCTAGTAGGCGTTGTCATTACCACTCTCTAAGAATTTATCTCCATAGTCATTCTCACATAATTACATATTTGTTTTCAAGTGTCAGTCTTATAGATAACTTAGCTGTATGTTCTTTTTCAACTTTGCACAAAATGAAATTTATATTGATTTTTCTTGCTCTCGCTTTTTATTTAATTAAGTGGGCGGATATATATATATATATATATATATATATATATATATATATATATATATATATATATATATACACACATATATATATATATATATATATATATATATATATATATATATATATATATATATATATATATATATATATATATATAAGAAACTTCAACAACCTGAAAACCAGGAGATGATGCTTTCGGTCCTCATTGCTCACATTAACTCATAAACGGGGTTGGAATGGTGGTAAAAACAGATCACACTTTGACCTTTTATTTTTGTGGAATATTTATACGAATCCATATCCACTCTAGAAATTGGTATTGCTGTAAACATATTATGAACGACTTGTATTATTATGTATATTTAATTTATAGTTTGTGATTCACCTTTGTCCATAAGTGAAGGTAACAGTATGAGCTTACGTGCCTAAAGTCAATGTTTTAAAAGATATATTTACCTAGGTTTGAGATCTAGACACAAGCTTAATTCTGACTTTAGAAGATTCTAGAAACTAACTTCGTTTACAGCATGGTGTAATTTTGCATGATGTCGATGGAGTTTTTCAGGAGAGGTAATTGCGATTTTGGTCAAGTGGAAGTGTATAAAGACTGTTTACGTTAGCATTATTTATTCCTATCGTAACATCAAATTTGATGGAATCAATTTTGTTTGTGTTCATTTATTATTTGAGATGATTTCCTTGTTTAAATCATTCATCCGAATTACACAGTACATATTTCCTTTGAACTAAATCATTATTTTCGGATTACTATGAATTCCTTCAATGATATTTTGAATTATATTGTTGCAATCAATCAAGGTTGCACGCAGATCAGCCCGTTCAAGGCTACTGGTACGTCAGGATATTCATTACCGGGATACATTGGAAACTGCAATTTTATACTTGTGATATAAAGTTTATTTATAGGATTATTTTCGATTATTTATCAATACTGTTTGGCTCATTTTAAAGTTTCACTTTGTATTCTTGGGCCGATTGGATCGATTAAGCCCGCTTTCACAGTGCCACCGCTAGTTACTCATTTTTAAATATATATAGAGAGAGAAAGTTATTTTAAAGTGCTGGAAGAAACTTTTAAGTTCACTATCATATAAAACTTGTTTAAACGTTTATTTCCAAAGTGCCGTGCTCACAGGGCGTCCCGCGCGTAAATCCAGAGGTGGAGGTGGATCCTGCCAAAATTATCAAAATTGGGTACCACGTTTGATTAGACCGTTCCTGGTAACATGTATGACAAATGTTATATTGTTCATTAAAAAAAAACAATGTACATTTCATGTAATCTGCTTTACCTATTTTTTATCAGTTGGACCAGACTCTAATACTAATTTCAGAGAAAGGTTTAAAATGAACTGGTCATGTAGGTCAAGCTATAACACCACGCTGAATTAACAACAGGTTTTGCATCTGACATTTGTGGAGCATGCGAACAATCAATATAAATAAAAAGTACTTTCTTAAACGTACATCCAAACCCACTTAATGTTGACATTTTATCATTGGTAATACCTGGATTTGGTAGGTATTCAATCTACTGTTTAACAAATAACACGCCAGTTGACGTTGAAGATCTTATTGAATGTTCCCCACAATCTTCTATTTCAAACCATCCCAGTGTTCTCGTTCAAGTTATCTACTGTTTCTTTCTACTTCTTAGGAGACCAGACGATGGAGCTGTATGATCGAGAAATCGAAAGTCTGGAAAGTAACAGTGTTACCACTATCTCTGAATTATAACTGGTATATGCTAATCGGAGAGAATTCCTTTAGGAAAAGAAACTTTAATTAACTTACTTTATGACTTAAAATCCATAAAACATGTCCTTCTTACTAGAGACGTTAAGATAATTTATATGCATGTTATGCACATTATCATAGTCCGCGTTATTATCAACATATTATTAGCATATTACATGTAAAATCTATGGGATGAAACCGAAAATATACATAACGCAGTCAAGAATATCGTCAAAACGCAGGAAGACTTTTGTTGATTTGGTATTCAGACCATGTTGTATATTACAAAAGCATCCGAAGGAAAAAAATCCAGCAGGCCATGGATAATTTAAAAGGTCATTGCAGGTACAGAAAAAATGTAACCTTGTATTTCAAGGATATTAGATAGGTTAGCCTCGATCTCTTTCTTATATTCCTTTCCTATAACTGTTGCAACCTCTTTACATATTTTTTTTACTCAAAGTAAATATTGCTTAGGATGTTTGGTTGCTAGCAGTAGTCGTCGTGCGGGATAGGCATATTGGCAAGTTGTTTGACTTTCCCAGTGTTAGCGATTATCTTTGTTTTGTTCAGTCCCATTAAGGACACGGATATATTCTTTATAATGCGCCGATAGATTCCATTGAAGGTGCCGATATATTCCATATAAGGCATAACATATTTAATGTTTGTGTTATTAAATATTTATCACTCATTACATACTAAATACAATATTATTCAGAGGTAATAACCGTTTAAAATTATGTTACTTCATTTGTTAATATTTTTCATGTATATTTTGATTGATAATTTAATTCCGTTTGCATGGTGTATGTCTTAATTTATCCCAATACTGATAAACTCCTATTGCAGTATTGAGTCCAATTTCGCTGAACACGTTTGCTAATCAATTTAGAATAGTCTTTTACTTAATAATTTATTTGTATAAAATAATATTGACAATATATAAAACAATGACATGATTTCAATATAATCTTTCAAAAAGACGTGTTTAGGTTTAGATGAATTGCTTCTGTAGGTTATATAAAACTAATACCATATGACAAGAACTAATAATTTGGTTGAAGGGAACGTGCTGAACACCAATCGTTCTGATCTCATTATTGAAAATATTAAGGGAAACTTCGCTTATGGGTATATGTTCTTCTCATAGTAATTTTTTGTACTGTTTAACAACAGTTAATTAATTAATGTTAATTAATACTTTATTAGCCATATGGTAACTTACATGCATACATTGCTATGGTATATTAATTGTTTCTTAATCGAGATAAACACAACTTTACATAAAGCCATTGGTAATATATTACATAATAATTTGCACAAACGTGATTGGAAAGACTTATTTCATGTTTGAGATACGGACCAATAGCTGAACTGTTTCTTTTTCCTCGAAACAAATAAATCTCTGTATTCCTTTAAAATCCTTTAGAATCAGGTTAAATGAGAAACCTTGGTACGACACTCATGCTATATATTCAGCAGATCAAGAGACCAGTTGAAAAGGGGTAAAATAAAACAGTCACTGAAACGTATAACAAGATAATAAGTCGGATTGTCGACCATTAAATTAAGTTAAAATATTTTTGTTTCAAGACATTGTTAATATGTGTTATAGTTAGTTAAATAATACAACATAATAAGAATTTGGTCGAAACTAACGCCCTTGTGATTCTTCTGTCTGTATCTTAATCTACTGATTGATATAAAACTTTATATATTTCAGCTTTTAAAAATGCAAACTGTTCAAATGTTTTCTTGACGTCTATATCTAATAACCCATATTATGGCAGAACAAATATAATATTATTCCAACTCATAAGGCAAGTAGTTAAAACAAAGTTAGGCAACACAGTTCTTGAAGGCACAACTTTTGTGATACGTAAATCTGTTAGCATAGTTTTCAACACATCTTAGATGGAACAATGGTCTGACGATCTTCAGTTGTCATTCCCATTTTCAAAAGGACGATTTAACTAACCCTACATCTTAGAGATCAATTTAACGAATTTCTTATATTGCAAAATATCATAGAAAATGTTGTGTTAAATAGATATGCCATTATCGTACTGAAACTTAGTAACTTTGAAAAAATTAATTATTATTTGTATATGTTCCCAGCACATAGGTAGCGTTGGGTCGGGGATCCATCCCACGGACTACTGTACAATTCTCTTCTCTATATAAGTCTTATCTTCCGTAATTAAAAGTTTAAAACGGTTTTAGTTTGAGCTATTAAACAGGGTATCAGTAACGGAAGACAAAAGGATAGCCTGAAGAAAGAAACAACACTAAAAGATGTGAGAAAGAAGAAAGGATGATGGAGCAGAGGAAATTAAGAGGCATGAGTATTGTTAAAGCAGATGTGTATAATAGGTATAAATATGAATATTATACAACTAGTTCCCAATGATATGTAAACAAGTATTAAAAAGATAAGTCAAGATTGTAAATGCATCAAATGATGAACATAAATATATCTAAAATATTTTAACAATAGAGAGAAAATGACTACTTTACAGCTAAAAAAATAAATGTGTACCATTCAGTTACAAAACGTTCCATTTTATTATCTATTTTAGCTAATTCCATCGCATAAGTGTAGTATCTTTGAAAACAATTAACGTATAGATAAAGGTTTCAGTTCATAGCGCGTAATACAAATGTGTTTCTTTTAGATATCAGAAATACAAAAATTATTTACATTGCCTTCTTCTAACATACCGACAGTTATCCCTGAAAGTGAAAAGGTATGCAGGAAATTAGTTTCTAATCCACGGGCTTAAATCATTCCCAAACTATAGTTGGCCAGTCCCCAAACCGTTGAATTAATTTTGCAGGTGAATCCATACATAAAGATCATTTATTAATATTTGCTATGTCAGTTGTTTCCAGAAAGGTGATTGATGCCAGAACTCTATGCAGTGATTTATACTGAAAGCAAATTAAATTAGAATCTTTTGTAATTTTGTATATTAAAGCAAAATGCTTTGTCCAGTCAAATTCGTCTGGTAGATTAAGTTGCGTTTTCCATTTAATTAGTGCTTTAGTTTCTAATATGTCTGTGTCTTTTATTATGATAATATTCATATTTGTGCAACCATTATTATTAGTTGTAAGGATAAGTCTGTTTGCAAACAGGTTTTTCCAAATTTTCTGGTTATTTTCAACGTTTTAAATTTCATCCACATTTTGCCATGAAAGGAACTGTGTACCACTCGGGACAATATCTTGTATAAATAATATACCTTTTTCAAAACCATTTTGTGCTAACAAAATTAAAAGACCCTCCAACCTTAATATTTTCAGTATATATTAGGGCTTCAGTAATAAAATCTGAAAGTCTTTGGAATAAGATTTTTAGTGTATGATATAAGAAATAAAAAAAATCCTTCCGAAATATATTATCAACATCTTCTATGTTCCTTTATTATATATAATTGATATCAAACGTGATGAAAATCTTCAAAAAATTAAAACAATGAAACATGACTTTACTCCATTGTGTACTTTTAATATATATTTTTCTGACCCAGGATATTTTGAGAGAAAAAAATGATATTTTTAAGTCAATCATTGTAGGTCTCCCTTCTTCATAACTTTTATTTTTTTTATTTTTATCTTGTCAACTGACTCAAGAGGAGATATGTCCATTAACAGCTACACGTAATTTTAGACTTTGATAAAACGTTTCAATCCATTTTACAATTGAATTACCGAAGTTGAAAAGAAAAAGCTAAAGCTTCAGAAAAAGAAATATTGTTTGTCCTATATTTATTAGCTTTGCTTTAATTATAGTTCCGGAATATCGTTGACATTGATTTGTAAGTGCAAATCTCTAATAAGGATTTGTAGTCGTTTTTTAATAAAACAAATAATTGATACCTTTGATCAACAAGTTGCATATCTGGGTATATATCTTTTGGGGCTAATTTTCCATAGACTGGATTTTGGCGTCCTCGACATGTATACAAAAACAGAGAAGTAAATAATTTAAGATCCTCTGTAGGATATGTTTAAATATTACCTTTTTGAGATTCTTTTCATCAAAACATAAAACGTTATGTGCGTCACCTATATAGTGCTATTTGTATAACTGTTAGATTATGTATTTTTCTCTGCTTCCTTTCCGCACTTTCTCCGCATCACCTACATATGTCATTTGTAAAATTTGATGTCCAGACCTAAGTACTTCATTTGATAATGAAATACGCTTAAAGTGAGTAACTAGACATACATACATGCATGCATACATACATACATACATACATACATACATACATACATACATACATACATGCAAAATTGAAGCTTGAATTTTCCTCTTCAGTTCTGGACTCCCGTATAGTTTGTTTGGAAATAGACTGTCCCATTTGTATGCGATGTTAATGAATAAAAATAGAAGTTTTAGTTCTAAATATTGTGATTGCGTCTGGTATTATTTTTGTACGGTATTGTGACATTATATCTAATAATAATATGTTATCCGATATAAATTACGACCGTCTTAGGTTACTCGATTTATTTTGCATGTGTTTTGTGAGACGAATAATCAAATTCAAGAACATGTGCATGAATTACTGCGTTCAGTCAAATTGATGAACAAATTGTATTTAAAGCATGCATAATACAATATAAATACTGTCTCATTTGACCAGACCTAGCATTTCTTTCAGGACAGAGATATTATGAAGCAACGCGAATCTCGTTGATTTAGTCCACTTTTCAGCAGTATAAGATGGTGAAAAATAAAATTTCTGATATGATAAACTAAACATACGTACTGCCATGTTTGTAAGTTTTATTATTTTTTTTTAGCTTAAAAAGAAATGTTTCGTGTATTTGTTAAAACTTTTAAATAACAAAAAAGTAAACCAATAATAGACTTTTCCTGCTGAAGCAGAGAATGTACGCTTTGAACATAATGTTGCCCATGTAAAATTCAAATTAAACATATATAAGAACATATTGAGTACTACAAACAAAATTCTGTAACATGGTGATGAGCTACAGAGTTAACAACATTCTAATGCATGAAGAAATGACCAATAATGAAAATTGTTGTAATTCATGAATCAATCGCCAAGAATGAGATATGAAACATGGTTTTTTTTAGGCAGCAATGGCCAATAATGAGTTAAGAAATGGTTTTAATGTATGAAGCAAAGGACACTAATGAGTTATGAAACGGTTCTAAAACGGGAAGCAATGGCCAAAAAAGAGCTATGAAACGGTTCTAATTCATGAAAGAATGGCCAATAATTGAATAGGAAACAGTTGTAACTCATGCAATAATGGCCAAAATTTATTTAGCAAGTAGTTGTAGTTCATAAAGCACTGGCCAGCACCGAGTTATGAAACGGTTCTAATCCATGAAGCAATGGACAAAACTGAGTTAAGAAACAGTTTCAATCATAACCCTTTTTCCAAGACTTGTTAATATGTCTCCTTCAAGACTTGTTAAACTGTAGATCGATTGATGGGTGAAATGCCAGAGAAGCCGATTGTATAGACAACAGCTTAAATTCAGGATGGTTATATAAATTTCAGGATAATTGAAAAATATTCCTTATCTAACAAAATTAGAAAATGTCTTGGTACCATCATCGCTATCGTCGTCGCCAATACCATTAACATCTTGTACAACCTGCTACATCGTTTTCATCACCCTCGTCATCTTAGTTTTCAACAGCATCATCACCTTTCCAACTACCATTATTATCATTATCTTCACCAGCACCTTGCAGACAAACTCTCTGCTTAAGACACTGTCGTGCTTGAGTACTTTAGCCATGGTATATTAACAGCAGTCTGATGAATATCAAAATTAGTGCGCTATTTAAAAAGTCTTTCATTAGAAGCCAGTATGTCAGTACATTTCATCAAAGTAACTTCAATGCACCTCTTCACACTTTGGAGATTTAAAACGAGTTTCTTTTTGATAACCGTCAACAAATGCAGGACCCATCTTGCGTACAACTTTCTTCGCTTTCAATTATTCTTCAGCACATTACATATGCTGCCTAATCATTGCTAGTGATGGTAGAAATATGTTTCACTGTTTTCTTAGCATCTTGCAGTGTACGGTCTTCCAGAACCATCTTTAAAATAAAATGTAATCATCCCATACTTGTAATATATTACTGGAAATTACATCGGTAAACATTATGCAAGTTGGACTTGATACTGCTCAGAGAGTATTGTTATGTGTTAAATATATCTGTATTTTGTACTTGACCTTGTTTAAATTACAGTTCACTTGTTGACAACAGTTAATATTTTAGCGACGAGGCTGAACTACAGCCTGTCTCTGTTATAGTGTCATAACCCTTTATGTAATGTCGTTTACTTGAAACAAATATTCATTATTGCTTTTTCATCCTGAAGCAAAATAAGTCCTAAAGAAGCGTTCTGTTTTTCACTTAGGTATATTTGCTTATTTAGATTATTATTGCCTGGAAAGTGCTCATCAATAATATTCCTGGACTGGCACATTAGTTTGGAATTATAATGAATTCAGACAACGACAGTTTTATTATATTATTGTGATATATCAAAAGACAGTTAGCACATCGTTACTATCCAGGCGAATGGCACACGAGCAATTTGGAAACTACAGAAAGAAATATCAACACATTCAGCATTATGACTTTTTTGCAATATCATTAGAATTCAATCGAAACTTTATACATTTAGACTTTTGAAGGAAATTTTAGAACTATTTAGGATTTAATTCACAATGATGTAAGTGTTGTTTGCAATTTTCATTTTGTACCCTGGGAAAATAAATTATTTGTTGGATTATAAACAATAGTTTCTATTATTTCCGGTCACTCAGTTTTAGACCATAGACGCATAACAGTATCCAAATGGCGTTTAAAGTATGTCCATTGGTCAGTAGCAAACTTGCTCTCCTCCTCGGCTGTCATTAGCTTATGCTATGTCATGCATATATGTATGCACGTGTCCAGTGCGCTGTTCTTGCAGCTTCAGGTCATTTTATAAAACGTTACTTTTTGTCTATCGTTCGGCAATCATTTTATTGACAGCATCTAACAACAAGAAACGTTAGAAGAGTATAGTCAGAACATTTAAACTAGCCTTTTCTAAAATTGAATAGTAATTTAGTAAACCATTTATAAAGATACAAAAAGGCATTTTGCATTGAGTTGCTTTTATTTCATTTGGTGTCAGTCATATAAAAGTAAATAAAAAAGTCCTAATGTTTACATGCAGCTGAATTATTATACATTACATGAAAAAAATGAGGTCAAACTTGTACTGATGGACGCTTTTGATGTCAATGTCATTTCATGGTCATCATAGTCACAAATTCTGAAAATGAAAATGTATGGAGGAAAGTTGCAAACAAACGTTGTTGCACAAGGTACACTTACAAATATACGACATCGTACCTCAATGCTTGTAATTATTGAAAAACTGATATTTTGACATGAAGTATAATTACTTAAAGTATTTAAGGTGAAAGCATTATTATTGTTCGGAATTGCCCATGCTCACTGAAGATTCTGAGACCTAGTTGGTGAACGGATCAATTGGGTTATAGGAGTTATTATAACATTACACATAAGATGCGATTGATCAAGGTCGGTTAGCCAAAATAATTGTATGTAATAATGTATCATGTGGTCATATAATAACGGGCTGTATAACCAAGTATGTAGTTAATGAACATTCTGTCAGTGAATATATTAGGTATAAAACACTAATTATCTTATGTCTCATTGGAAGATTGACCTATCATTTATAGCGCGTTGATATGAATCTGTTAGTTACCAAGGACAACCAAACATACTTTATTACAAAACAGAAAGATGCAGACTGTGCTTAGTAAACTATCGGATCTATTTCAACTAGATTCTCAGCCATACATACATCAAATTGGGTTGTAGGAAAGAACGATCTACATAAACATCGACAACGGAATGAAACAAACGCTTAATCACATGGTGTTCCAATCTATCTGCACTCATGACTGATTTTTAACAAGGTAGTAATTGATGTTTTATCATCAGGAACAACGAACCTAATTTTTAATAACAAGGACTACTAAATAATTACAACATTTGACTATAGTCCACAGGGTGCACAAACAAGCAACCAATAATATAACAAAGAACAAAGAAAGACGAATAAAAAAAAAGAAATATTTAAATTAACATACATTATTATTGTTGGGCGTAAACGAGAAGGATGATATCGAAAAAAAATGCAGTTTATTTACTTTCAATTTCCAAATATTGCCACAAGTAACTTTTACGAAGCTCGCTCGCATTAACGTCTATATTTAGAGAAATGGTCAGTCCATGCTTTAATTGTTATACTGGTAAATGTCATACATCATTTAACAAACTAAAGTATTGATGGGTGATTGTCATCAGTGTAACGAAATCAGTTTACGAATGATTATAGAAATCGTTCCAAGAATTGTATCAAATTGATTGTCTGATTAACAGATTCAAGAATATATAGCGAAAAAGCCACAATTTATTTTTAAAACAAAATAAATTATATTGGTTTCATGGAATGCTTAGACTGTTTAGATACAGGTGCTTATGAGTCTGAAGTCAAACACACACACACACACACACACACACACACACACACACACACACATATATATATATATATATATATATATATATATATATATATATATACACACACAAACACACACATACATATATAATATGCGACAAATTGTTTCTTTTACTAAAATCAGACTTGCTAGAAACATACCAAATTCTTGTGCTAGTTTGTAGATTACAACATCATTGTTACAACAAGTTAAATTAATATTTACATCATGTTTTTATTAAGACAGTGATATATACTGAAAACAACTTTATCAAACGGTTGACGGAATCTTACAGTTAAAAACTGATGCAATATGGCATGTTTTCCTAAGGTACATGCAATTTATTTTCTGTTGGAATGAGTTACATTTGTTATTTGTTTCCATACCAACATTGTCTCTTTTATCTTAAATGTGTATCTCAGCGAAAAGAATGAAATATTTCTTGCATCGATTCAAAAATACATATTAGTTGCTCTTCTAAAATATGTGATAATCTACATGGAAAGTCTGGTAATGTTAATCCTTTTTAAGCATGAATTAGTTGGTTGGTTCATTAACAACTCTTTCAATTCATCATTATCTGTATCACGTTGAGGAAATTAGAGTTACGTGCCTTTCTCAAGGACACGCCGAAGCATCCGACCCAAGTCAGACGGCCTACCGAGCAATGTATCTGAAACTAATGCCAATTAAAAACCAGTAAGCACTTTTGTAAAGGAATCAAATTTAAGAAGATTCTGACGACTCTATGATCTTAAATTTATTTTTATTGTATAATTGCATATGCAAAATGTTAGAAATGACTTTGAGCCAGATTTTGGGATTTGTGCTCAAGCAGTTTCCAAATACAGGGCATTATCTGATTGATCTGTAACAAAGAGAAGAAAGTTTCTCAAATATGTGGCCTTGTTTCATTAATCTGTAGTAAAGAGAAGACAGTTTGCAAAATACGGGACCTTATCTCATTGATAAGACATAGGGAAGAAAGATTCCATGATAAAGGACCTTATCGCAGTGATAAGATATAGGGAAGACAGATTTCATGATACGGGACCTTATCTCATTGATAAGATATAGAGAAGACAGATTCCATGATACGAGAACTTATCTCATTGATAACACATAGAGACGACATATTTCATGATACGGGTATTATCTCGTTCATCTAAAGGAAAGGGCAAATAGTTTGCATAATACGGGACCTTACTGATTTGTAGGAGAGATGAGAGAGCTCTAGAATACAGAGACTTATCTCAATGACCTGTAGACACGATACGACAGTTTCTATAAATTGTGGTTTCATTTAGCTCAATGACCTGTAGACACGATACGACAGTTTCTATAAATTGTGGTTTCATTTATCTCAATGACCTGTAGACACGATACGACAGTTTCTATAAATTGTGGTTTCATTTAGCTCAATGACCTGTAGACACGATACGACAGTTTCTATAAATTGTGGTTTCATTTATCTCAATGACCTGTAGACACGATACGACAGTTTCTATAAATTGTGGTTTCATTTAGCTCACATGTATAAAGATTAGATTTTTCGTACTTCATGGTCTTATCTCGTAGTTTTCAGACTAAAGAGTCTTATCGCTTAGAACAATTATACAGTTTCTAGAACATGGGGCCATATTTCATTAACGAGTGGAAAGAAAAGACAGTTTCTGAAATAAAAAGCATTATCTTATCGATATGAAGGAATGATACGACAGGTTTCTACATATGTGGCCTGATCTTTTTAATCTACATGGAAGGAACGACAGAAAACTTGGATAAACTTACCAAAATCTGAAAATATGCAAAAGTAAGATTGAATTACTGGTACAATGAATCATTTTGATTTTCTTCAGCAGTGATGTAGAATGTAGTGTTAGACCTGAATGATGAAGGAAATGATTTTGTTCTTCTTGCAAAAAATACCCAAAATATAATTTAAACGAATTTTTTTTAAATATAGAAACATTACTTCAATCCTAGGTGATTTAGGTTTTAAAAAGTATTGAAATGTACAACAATACTAATTTGTCATATCATTTCAGCTACTTCAATGTTTGTATTTGCAATAATGTAATTATCACAAGAGAAACACGAACGTTCAAGAGAGATTCCTAGGTACATTTTGATACAAACGAAGTAAAGCAATGATTCCTCTAACATTTAGGTACACAGCCGGTGTGTAATACACACCTTTACATTATCGTTATACATTTCTGTCTCGAAAACAAAAACAATCTGAATAAACAGCCATTACACTGAAAAGAAAATGACTTAAAAATACACTCTTTTCGAAAATTAATTATTTATTACCAAAATATATTAGTCAAAAGTATTTGTAAGAGAAAGGTCAGTGTCATATCTTATGATAATCAAGTAATTTAAAGGTGGCAAAATAAAACAAATGTTTGTTTTGTAAAAGTAAAAGTTTCTTATACTCTTATGTGTTGCGAGTCCAACTGCAAACTGCACAGATCCAGTTCTGATATCACATAATGTGCCGGCAGAGCGGGGTCTGTACAGTTTGTTAGGAGTGTCATCAGTCATCAGGAGAACAAACAACATAGAACCTGATCTACATACGATTCATGTTTGCAGTCTGACACCACGTATGATATAGCATATATGATATTAGATGAGAAAAACTAGAGGTTCTAGTGATATAACCAACATAATGTTGACGATATGTAATATTCCTCGTATTGCACTATTCCGTAACGTCTGCACTTATGTCAGTGATGCACATTTCATCAATTCGATTTTGCTCCATACGTCAGGTCAATGTCGTCATGCTAAATGTAGTCGCAACGCCATTTTATAAAAAAAAATCCAACTGAGCAGAGATGGAAACGGTATAAAATAAATCCTTGCGGAAATTTGCCAGTTTGTTCTGTCATAACGTCTTTGGAAAATTCACAATGGATATTTTATTGCCCAAAGAAAACCCCGAAATAAATCGAAATCGTCTTTGCAATTTACGAATAGTATAGATCATGTTTAATACGTGTCCGTTTCGTTATTAAAAATAACATTTATTGTTTCAATTAATCTTGTAGTAACTATCCTTAAGCTGCATTGCAAGATACAAACCAATATGACAAGCAATATGGCTTCGAATATTCATAAACACATACATGAGTAGTTTGCACAAATATGAAATATAAATCATATTGATATCGTGACACTCAATCATACTTATATTATAAACATAATTCCTGGAAATGTGGTGTAACTTATTTGATAACTGTAAGTTTAGGATTATATATATATATATATATATATATATATATATATATATATATATATATATATATATATATATATATATATATATATAAGTTGCAAAATACACTCATTGTGGAAAGGACAATTTTATTACAGACAACCTAGGGCTTTCGTAAGTCAAATATATTCGTCGATATTTATTACTTAAAAAGAACATAATCTCCGTATATCTTGCTGCCAATATACGAATGATAATTACTGCTAGCAGAATCAAACTCTGTAGCTAAACTGTCGTTCTAATTGGTTTTAGTATTTTGATTATTACGTAGAGTAGTTTCAGACTTCCATGCATCGATGCAAATATACGTTCCAGTCCATACATATATATTGACGAAGGCTCGTATGCCGTCACAACTATCCACATGCTGTGTTAAGGAATGTTGACAAGCCTCATTGCACTTGTATGACGAATTACACATATTCTGGTGACATCATGCAGCAGAGCTCATAAGTAGATGATACATTGGCATCATGGCCGGCATTTGGGGAAGGTGTGTACATTGAGGATGGAGGGTGTGTCATCTATTAGAATTTCGTGTGAGTAGAGCGGATGCAAAGCCCATGAAATCTGAAAATAGACGGAAACAGTATACAGACTGGTATAAGACAGATGTGTTAGTTGGCAGTTTGGGTCGGAATCAATATATGTGGTAGGAAGATGTAACCCATGTGAAACATTGGATGATTAAAATATGCTGATTAGGAACAATCATGTTGTTCATTCGTTGCTTATTTCAAGAATCAAGTCATTTTATTTCCCCGGTTTAGTAATCAGACCACTAATTAATTTTATGTCGTCATCTGTGTGAACATTTGAGAAAAAACCAATTATTATGTGCACAAGATGGCGTAGTCCAATCCCCCCCAACCCCAACCCCCCCCCCCCAAAAAAAAAACCCCAACCCAAACACCATTTATTTGATTTGAGCCTATTAGCTCAAATATTCTTATTAGACAAAAGTATCTTTTTCGAAATGTTTCCCATAAATACCTTTAATGATGAATTGATGAATATCCAAAACAATTACCTTAACCACCTGTTTTGCACCGGGTGGGCACAAGATAATGTTTGCCTACATTAATATTTAAATAGTGAACATAATTTACTTATTAACTGAAAACCCTATACTTATTTGGAAAATTAAAATAAAGATAATTTCATGGCTCCGATCCACTAATCAATTGATACTGTTCAACTATTAATTATTGGTCTGATTTCTTCAAGACTATGAAACGAGGTTGGAACAATATGTCTGTTTCGTAATGAGCAATATTATAGACGAAGTGAAAGGTGGACTGTAACAATATAGGACAGACAGATATGTAACATGAAACATATACATTAAACAGTGAACATGCGCACACATGTAGATTTATGTGACAGTAAATATATGACAAAGTGTATCAGGCTACATGCTGATATATAAACAACAATTGGATACATTGCAATGGTAGTATGAGAAAATGAGGAGAAAGTTAGGCATGATATTGCCGTGTATTGCTTTAGTTTCAACCTTTACGCTAGAAAAAAAACAGAAAAGAGCATCACTTATTATTAATGAATCAACTGAGTAGAAGTCAAGTCTTAGCGACTTTTAAAAGGACATAAGGGAGGATTATAATATCTTAGAAATAGTATCGCTACAAAAGTTTTATTGTGAGAGGTCGTTAATTCAAAGTGAAGTTCCATGTTCTTAAGATTTAAAAAGGCAACTCATTTGATGTCGAAAGATGAAAAACTTGATTCAGTTCTGTACAAACGTCGAGAAACGTTAATGTATGACTATTATGGTATATAAGTGATGTCAAGACATTCAAGAGTATCAGTAAGAATTACAAAACATATAAATTAGAAGTAATTTAGTACTGTCTTCATTCGCAGCTAAATGAGATGGCATCAAATAGACACAAAACTAGCGTGATAAAACTCGAAAAAGTTCTTGAAATTGCACTGAAAAATTTTCAAAGACATTCTATCCAACGTACCAATGCTTTACGACAATAACTCGACATTAAATTGTGAAAAGTGAGTGACTATCAAGAGGGCTTGTAATCAGATGAGAACCAATGGCATTCAATCGGCAATCTTATACCTTAAAATAATGCATCCAACTTACTGTAGGATAAAAATGGCTGCATACCAATTGTTTAATAAAAAAGCAATTTCTGACAGCAAAGGTAAACGACAGCTAGAATTAGTTGGGTTTGATCATGCAGAAAGTCTCCAACCTACATCATACACACATACACCACACGTTTATATATATATATATATATATATATATATATATATATATATATATATATATATATATATATATATATATATATATATATATATATATATATATATATATATATATATATATATATATATATATATATATTTATTTATATATTTATATATATATATATATATATATATATATATATATATATATATATATATATATATATATATATATATATATATATATATATATATATATAGATATATATATATAGGTGTGTGTGTTGTATCGAAAAAGCAACTGCTTCAGGTTCATTATAGAGCAGGGCAGAGCAAACATGCAGTTTAGTAGACTAGCCAGGAATATCATCTGACCTTCATAATTGACCATTCCATCACCATCCAAATCTGCCTCTTTAATCATTTCATCGACCTCTTCGTCTGTCAGCTTCTCTCCCAGGTTCGTCATCACGTGACGCAACTCAGCAGCACTAATGTAACCGTTTCCGTCCTTGTCAAACACGCGGAATGCTTCGCGCAGCTCTTCCTCAGAATCTGTGTCCTTCATCTTTCGTGCCATCATCTGGAGGAACTCCTCGAAGTCGATTGTACCATTTCCTAAAAAGTAAAATAAATTATTATTTAGGTTGATCTCTTTTTCTTTACCTTTTCTTTTACGTTTCTGTGTACTTTTTGTGTAATATAATATCACGATTCTTTGTAACTACTTGGCTGAATGTGGGGTAAGGTGCTCTCTTTACGACAAGATTTGAAATCCTGTTAACAAATGTCAATATAATTAATAGTGGGGTCTGGAATTAAGATGGATAATAAACATTACGACAGGCGGGCCTTTTCTTTTTTGGGCTTACAATGGAAATTTACCATTACTTTCTTAGTCTACTGGTTTAACATGTTAGGCGGTTAAAGGAGCAATGGGAAGTTAACATAGTCGGCCTATCGTTCGTTTTATATGGACAAGTTGAACCGTAATGTTAAAGGTTTTTATAGGTTTAACATAATTTGGTATGTAACAATAGGTAACCAAGTTTAGTATTTGTAGAGACAAGGGGAATAGTCGAATCAAAAAATGCCCATCGGTTTAACATTATGATTCTGCATAGTGACAAGAGAATACATAATGTTTAAAAGATGCATAGTTTTGACGCATACTTTGCCAGACCAACACCAACTGATCAACCATCTGACACCCCGTTATATTATTATCCAACCTACCTTTTGTATTGACGAGTCCTCCACAGTTTCTAACAAGACCCATTCATTTATTGATTCTACAATAAGGAATGTAAAAGAAGGGATATTAACTAATTTGAAGGGATATTAACTAATTTCGATATTCTCCTATAACTTCCCTGCTACCTCCTTACAAACAAATTTAAACCCTGTTTCCGTTTAACTTCCATCCGGAAACAAATCCGTCTTGCCTACTACCATCATACTCCATACTGGCTTAGCAATACTGTAAAAGAAGAGAAACGAGTAGCGGTGATCACATGCATGCACAAAAATAGTCTTTATTGTACATTGCACAGGATGGAGAGAAGAACAAGCCCACTCTAAAGGCTAGAATTTGGAATACCGCATTCTCAGTTTCCGCACTAGATTTGAATATCTCACTAAATGTCTTTGTCGCTCGCTCGCCATTGGCACGAGATGTGTTGCGATGTCAGTGCTTTACGAAGCTAGTTTGGTTCTTCATTTCGGTCGTTATTGCCAACATAGATGTTAGTACGCTTTATTGACAACGTTCCTCAAGAACTCATGGTACTAATTGTATGGAAGAATAGCAACCAGTCTAGAAATGGGGGAATATAAGATATAATATATGGTCTTCGCTGGCCAGAATGGTTGATATTAAAAGTCAACTGTTAGTATAAAGAATGTTTTGAGAAGGTATCATAATTGTAACTGAACACACCCCAACCCCCCAACATAGATACAATGTTTTATAAATGAATTTTAGGTCCTTGTATAGACGTGGGTTTGGAATATTCGTTATTGAAATTAGCACCTGACTCATTAGAGCAGAATTGGAAACTCATGCCTGAAACACTTGTTAGATCAAGAAATTAAGCGGCTGAAATGGTTTTCGTAACACAGAAGCGTACATCAAAGATATGTCTATACTGACAAATATAGGTAAGGCCTATGTCGACCAACCGATTTACAGTGGTTTTACAAAGTTCTATTCAATTCACTGTACAATAAAGCAATCGTCTGGTTTTACTTGCTCATAGCATGCAAAATGAATACCTTTCTTATCCCTCAGAATGATTTTTATGGCATATTAAACATATTAAACACATTTTCAGATATGGTAACTGTAGTAATGGGGTGGTGGAGTTGCAATGTTTAGAGTGTGTAGATCTGACTATGCAATATGGAGAGTTTTGCACATCAGTTACTATATATATATATATATATATATATATATATATATATATATATATATATATATATATATATATATATATAACTGTTTCAAAAAATTAACATTTATATTTAAATTTTGGACCCCAATCTGATATTTCACTGTTGTGTTTTGAAACATTATGCTTCATATATGATCACTTAGGTCTCTATCGTCATTTTAATGCAGAAAACCATTTGTGATTTTGTTTTGTCCGGCCAATTTCATTAGAAAAACTGGAACTTTTTTCATTATTGCTATTGTAACTGTTTTAAGCCCACTATTCGTTACTATATTTTACTTTTAAATCCTATGCTTTCTCAAAAAATGATATGTAATTTTCATCATTTATATATTCTTTACTTTATTTGTACATGCACGTATAGACTGTCATATGGACCTGTAACTCTTTTTTTTTGCATAATATGACACAAATGATAAATATATATTTCAGTCTTCAATTCAAGAAAGATAAAGTGTGATAGCAAACAAGGCAAACCTTGATTATATACACATGTCATTTTTTAAATTTGGGCGAACACATAAAGGGTATATACGGTTTTCACTGTCCAGTGATAGGTTGATAATAGACGAAAAATATTATTGAAAATACTTTGTAGAGACATTATACAAGTATAAGTTTTAACTGAAATAAAAATATTGCGGAATTGAAAACATGTTTCAAACATGTACCGAAACTCCGGTGGTTTTATATAAGCAGAAGATTGCATCAGTAATATGTCGAATAGTGATAAATACAGCATTAATCATGAGCATTGAGAAATTAAAATAAATTGAATATTTAATATCTTGATGTTTCCATAGATTTACTATTGAGTTGAAATAGCATCTTGAGCCCTTCGGAAGATTTGTCATCTTCCATCGATTCGCCGCCATCTTTAAAACAATGAAACCACCTTAAAATTGTCTAGTATATGACAGAGATGTACATTCATAGTCTTCGTCACTTGGCCCTGATGTCAGACAGAGTGCATTAAGAACAGATGGAGTTTACAACATCATAATGTCTAAGTAGCACAATTGTTCTCCTTTTCAGACATTATTACGTCACTGTTAAGTTACGTTGCCATGTCAAACGCATATACCTGCAATTGTCCATCGCACTACACGTGCAGCTGCAGATCCGTTTTATAGAACTTTATTTTGTCAATCGATAGGCGTTAAATTTATTTACAGGTTCAAAGAAGCAAAAAATTATAACAAAATATTCAGAATTTTCGAATTACCTCTCGCATTACCATAAAACATAATAATCCATTCACGTGTTATTGGGAGAGAAACAAGATGATATACTGGCTAGGCGAGTGTTCCGGCGAATGCAAATAATTTTAACATAGTAATACACCAATTCTTATTTTCCTTTTCGCTCGCAGAACAGTTTGAAATGTTTCGACAGCACACAGATACACAATATGGCATCTACCGTAGCTACTCGCTTATAATACGAATCAAGTGCAAACTGCACAGACCCAGATCTTATGTTGCGGAAGGCGTCGGCATATCTAGGTCTGTGCAGTTTGTTAGAAATAATCAGCAGAACAAACAGCATAGACCCTGATCTTTAGCAGCATTATGCTACGACAGATAATGATCTCTTGCTTGCAGTTTGACATGGCTTCCATGAGAGCAAAGTCGGTACGTAAGCATACTTAACGTTATCATCATAATATTTTATTCACTAAGTCTAAACAAACTTCGTGCATAAATGCTGTTGTTTTAAGAAGGTATGTCTAATACATTTGGAAACATGGAGTTCCATTTATATGAGAATCATTCAAGTCCTTTTAATTAAAGACAGGAAAATACTTAGATCCAAAGCACAATATTCAACCGTGGACACATTTAATCATATACCCTCATTTATTATATACTAAATTATAATTAAATTGGTTTCCTTTCAAATTAAAGTTTGAAGATAAATCTTTTTCCACTGATCTAATTTTCACATAAATGTGCACATTTGCGAGACGTGATTTAACGTTATATTCCGTCATTATAGACCAAGCCTCGGTTTCACTAACATGTTCAAGCATTCATTTGCTTTGAATACTTCGGACAATATTAATATTTTTGTAAGACAAATTTTTAATGAGCCAAAATACATTTAAGTTGTAACGTTTCGATGAGCCGTTTATCATGAATTTCACCATTCTTTCAGTCTAACAAAAGCTTTGAAGGATGGAAATGATTTCTTTTAATAAAAACTATCTGACATACGCCATTCTTTTTAAATAATCAAGATGTTAGGTTCATACGATTCAAATATTCCGTTTAGGTGCCATCCCTTAATTCAGTAAATGAAGTCGCTCGTAACACCAATTTTTATTAGGATTATACTAAAACGTATTGATGTGATACACTGAACAAATACCGCTAGTGTCTAATATAATAGCAACAACATTCGCACATGACATACACATTGATTATATAGGGAATAAAGATAGCCGAGCTGGGTTTTTTAAAAAGCGGAAATTAGAAGAAAAAGTGAGCATTAGATGAAAATAATACACCATGATTATTGGTGATAGCTGGGGCGATGGAATACTTTGAAGCGCGAACTTGGGCTGAAGACAATACGATATGGTATAACCTTTTATGTCTTAGTGTCGTTATTTTGTGTTAAATCTTTCGACAGGAATCGTGTGACCCACGATTGTCTCCGACATCGGCTTAATTTGAAAAATAACAGGGTTTCTCAGTGAAGAAAGAATTACATGGATCATAATGCAATGCAACGTTGATGTTTACCCGACGATGTTTAGAATCTATATCTTTCATGATTCACAAATATTCAGATGATTTGGCATATACGATGCACGTAACAGCAGCATTGTGTCTTCAAAATGTACCAAGCAGTGACACTGTAATTTTTGAATGAAGAATAGATAATTTCCTCCAATTATAGGTAATCTTAAAAGTTTCCTCTGAAGTAATGAATGACTCGGATTGACTCCTAGTTGTCAAGTTCAAGATTTTATTAATATATATTTATCTCGGATTCCTACTGAAAAGTTTGTTACCAAAATCATTTTACCAAACAGTCAATACAAAGATGTTTAAAAATTTAAATTGAGGAACAAAAGTTAAGATATTTAGTGGAACTTGGACATACTGCGATGTTATGTTACGTAGCAACATACCTTTTTTAGTTATATGCTTCCTGACCATCTCCAGTACGTGAAACATTTACTGGATCATCCCAAACAATGCATATCTATGGGATGTCTTCCAGTGATATTATAATAATACATCATAGAGACCATCATGATTATTGATCCTTAACACTATGTTTTTTTTTACCATCAGCATCAACCTCGTTGATCATATCCTGTAGCTCAG
Organism: Unio pictorum; assembly: GCA_030141615.1. Taxonomy (NCBI): domain Eukaryota; kingdom Metazoa; phylum Mollusca; class Bivalvia; order Unionida; family Unionidae; genus Unio; species Unio pictorum. The sequence goes on from JARLTB010000021.1 coordinate 5,312,573, forward strand.
CCTCTGTCGGGTTCTGACCGAGGGAACGCATGACCGTTCCCAACTCGCTTGTTGTTATTGTCCCGTCGCCATCTTTGTCAAATAAGGAAAATGCCTCTTTGAATTCTGAAAAAGTATATAGTTTTATTTTACATTATCAAAGTGTATACAATATGTACATTAGATTATTTTACAGAATCCAAAGAGAGAACAAATAGCAAATAAAAATGAACTAAATGCATTTGAAGTTTACCTAACTATTTAGCACACTCTAAACAAAGAATAGAGGATGAAAAAATATACTACTGAACTCCGCTGGGTAACTACTGTTGAATGATCGACAATGCGAAAAGGTTCAGTTTTATAAATCTATAGGAATACAGTAACTGCATTCGTGTCATTTATCCCAGTGTACGAAATCAGACCACTTCGAAATTTGAAACTACAACTGGCATAATTTAAGTTCAACAGTAAGCTTCTATACTTTATTTTTATCGCAGTTCTACACGTTTAATTAATACTCTACAGCATTTTCACATCTGACTAACGTGGAAAGTCAATACTATCTATCTCTTAGATTGATCACCAAAGGAAACTTTCATGCATAATGCAGAAAACTATGGGGTAACAGACTAGACTAGACTAGACTAGACTAGACTGGATTGGATTGGACTGGACTAGACTAGACTAGACTAGACTATACTACAATAAAATAGAATTATTGTCAACTTGGCCTAATTTAATAATTATATTTATCACCAAAATTGCTTTAAGAAACAAAATTAATGCAGGAAATGAGTATCTGTACACACTCGTATATTTCTGTTTGGAGTTTTCATGTCAGACTAGAAATCCTCGCGAAGGAATCAATATATATATATATATATATATATATATATATATATATATATATATATATATATATATATATATATATATATATATATATATACCAGAAAAAAATAACACGAACAGAGGAAAATTATAGCTATACTGGCATTCTACATAACAGACAACTTGGGCCGAGATTGTATCTTTCGCGTTAAATGCACATAGTGCATGTAATTTACGTGGAATTCACATCCAAGCAAGGTTCCCTTAAAGCGAATAGTCGACGTGCGCGATATGAGTACTTTGTAAGCTAGAACAAATAAATAGAAACTGCATAACATTTAAGACCTAGAAATAAATCTTTGATGGAAAATGCTGACCAGACGTGACTGTAATTATAGACTTAGTATAAAGTCGTTCTCCGAACAGTTTATACAGAAATAGGGTATGATCCCATGGTTATGTTCTGACCTATGGAAATCTTCCCTACATTTATCCCATGGTTATGTTCTGACCTATGAAAATCTTCCCTACATTTATCCCATGGTTATGTTCTGACCTATGGATATCTTCCCTACATTTATCCCATGGTTATGTTCTGATCAATGGAAATCTTTCCTACATTTATCCCATGGTTATGTTCTGACCAATGGAAATCTTCCCTACATTTATCACATAATGCAACTGCAATTATATTTATTTGAAAAGGCTACGAAAGTGAGGTGAAAATTTACGAAAATGGGGTGGGTGTGAGTTTAATTTTCTAAATTTCGATTTTGGCGCGAATTTTGAATGTAATAAAATATAAATTTTCTTTTCCTACGTCACTTCCGACGTTCACCATTACACAATACAATGTATCCTCTATAAACGTTGAAAAAGAAAATGCAGTAATTTAGATAATGATCTGGTCTAAACAGTCTACGTCCAAACAGTCCACAAATATATTTAAAGAACTTATGAGGACATATACACATTCAATGTGATATATGTTTCTAAGAATTAAAGATGCTTAATTCTTGAGGACTAAAAAGCTACTTTGAATCCATGAGGGAATTGGATAGTCTCTGCGCGATCGACTGAATAGTTCTTATAAGTTAATCATGGTTCTGAGTCTGGTGTAGGTCTTTCACTAATGAAAGAGAGAGTGATTTATTGTGAGATAAACTGGCAAACAGACGCCGTAATTTTGCTATTCATTTCAATGTTTCCTCGACATTGATAATGAACTCCGCTGTGATTAATCAGCCATAAGCCTTAATGCAGTCTTTAAGAAAGTGAGTGGAGTGCTATTCAAAAGCCCGGAGACCATTAGTTTGAAAAAATACTTAATATAGCCGGTCACAAGGAATATTCAACGTTAGATCTCATAAAGTATTTATGCGATATAAATGCTAAAGAATGACAAATGTCCCTATTTGTTTTCTATGCCTTATCTTAAATATGGCTTTTTAAGGCAAGCAGTCCAATGCTGCAATCTGTGTCGAATATAAACAGCTTCCAAGATTTCTACAGAATTAGGTGTTTGGAAGCTCTGTGTGATATTTTAAATCCTAAGACGTGAGCAATTGACAATTTCTAAACTTTCCTATGTATTTCTTGTAGGTATAAACTGTAAGAAGGATACAATGACGGATATCATCGTTGAGGTATCACAGTATATGCTTTATCGTACTAACCTGCAGTCTGTTCGTCTGTTAGAGGGACAGTCTCCAGGTTCTGAAATAATAATAATAATAATAATAATAATAATAATAATAATAATAATAATAATAATAATAATAATAATAATAATAATAATTTCTCTGAGGACAAACAAATTTTCTAACAGTAATTCTATATATGATCCTCGGTGTATATTTAGTCCATCTAGATTAAACCGTCGATTATATGCTTCTTTAATGCCTGTAAAATACGATTTTTAATCATTTCACTAACATTTGATCCCCATACAAGTTTACCGTTTGCGTCAATTCTGTTCTGAACATTCAGAGACAGAGAACTATAGTCTGTAGGAAAGTTGTCTAATTTTGTTCAGGTATGTTATCAATTACAGAGTGCATATACTTGATGTTTGGTTGAATAAATGTTTTGTAATGCGCATGCGTGTTGAAATACGTTATTAAACTGCTCAGTTTTGAAATTTCTACCTCATAACCTTAGAGAAAATATTGTTCAGCTTTATTGTTTTCAGTTTAGATTTGGCTTTTAAAATGTATGCTAATACAACCAACACACTTTCGTTTATTATCTAATTTTACGAGCAGTTTGACCAAGGATGAAACAATGAAAATTTATTTAGAATTTTGACAAAGGATGAAAGGATCAGTAGAAGCATCAGCTATAGACATCGAAACAATTAAAAGTTTTAAGAAAGATAACAAAAGAAGTGAAATGGTTGAATATCTTTGGGAACAAAGAGCAATATTTGTAAGCACCGAAGACGCGAGGGTTCTTGAAATTATCGAAAAATCTATTAGATAACAGAGAACTGACATGTCTAGTGTTTGATTGTTACATAATCGATGCTTCTAATGCTAATTATTTTTGGACAATTGTTGTGGTTTTTTAGGTGTTTTTTTTTTTTTCGAAGGTGGACAACTCCGTGAATTGTGCGGAAATCAAATTTCTGGCAGGCAGACGAAGAGCATAACATAATTGTCATGGTGGACGCAATCAAGTCGCTAGACTAGCCAGGCTTGAGAATTGATTTTTCTATGTCTGGAAATGTATGTTCTTGAATCGTTAATTAGCATGGAACATAGGACAAGGGGTGAATTTTATTAATTTGTTTGCGTAACGAAGTTGTAAATTTTCTCCAACCGAGAATCGATGGTGTTAGCATTAGGGATGTTTGCCTTCTTAGTTCAGCTAGCAATTTACAGTCCACAGCGGTGTGTGATGGTTTATCTAAGAAGTCTAATGTCGTGATTCCAGTATAAATGCGTGTGCAGCTTGAACAGGCATTCACCTATCATATATTGGTTATGAGCATGTATTTTGTTTCGACCTGACGATGTTAACTTAGATTTGATGACAAAATTGTTGGAATATTGTTATAACCCAAACGGATAAACCAGATACTTATTTATGTTGGGTATTACATTTTATTTGAAGGTAAAATAGTTTCATACCTCGACTGCACAGTGGAAATTGGCACAGTCTACAACACAGATTGTTAACGAAGAAGAAGCTAGGGTATATATATATATATATATATATATATATATATATATATATATATATATATATATATATATATATATATATATAGAGAGAGAGAGAGAGAGAGAGAGAGAGAGAGAGAGAGAGAGAGAGAGGGATATTCAATCTAGAATCTAGGAATTGTTCGATCGAATATACAAGCCAAATGACTTAATAGATTGCACCATGTTATATTTAAAATCGGACCTTCTTGGTAAATATGTGTATTTAGCCATATTTAAAGTGAACATTATTATTGCATAGCCAATATACTCTGAACTTAAAAAAATAACTGAAGAATAAATTTCGTAATTATGTTTTATTTTGTTGCAGATCCATTTTAAACTATGATAAAAATATAATTTATTTGTATTTTGAAACAAAACTAAAATTACACCACATAAAGCAAATGAAAGTTATTTCCGATGGTAATTTCGATTTCTTACTAGTTATTTGTCAACATATTGAATGTTTTGGATAGGCCTTTCATTTTTTCAATATGAACTCTTTTAATACGTATTATTCTATCATTATTGTTATTATTATTATTATTATTATTATTATTATTATTATTATTATTATTATTATTATTATTATTACATCATTTAATACTGCATAGACACGCAACAATACGTGATTGGCATAATGAAAGAAATTTTAACCTCTAGGAAGTGGGTTGCTTTTAATCGATCGAAACTAGATCCTATTAAAATAGTTTTACACATAAATTAGGAATATTCTAGAGAATTTTTCAATTATTCTCACAACACATCAATATGTCAGTATTTGATGCTTCACCATGGTACATATATGATACATATTACTTACTCAAAACGCAAGGATATGTTTATTGTATCGAGTGCTAAATCATTACATTATATAATAGCTCCTGCAATGAGAGGGAAACGCAATAAGACTGTTTCTATTTACTTACTACGTGCTTTACTGAAAGAACTCTATACCAATAAATTAAATACTCCAACTTGTTGTTTTTGAAGATTGGGGCGGGTGGGTTTGAATGAATGAATAGCCGGAAAACGTTTGATAACAGGAAATTCGTTAGCTTCGAATAAAATGAAAACAAGAAAGAGATACGCACTTGTTTGACTGCTGTACTGACTCTATTTCACTGTAATATCGTTCCATTCTATCGCTAGAACACTCTACTAATGAATGCCATCTGAAGGCAAGTCAGTGATTCAACGCTGGTTGTCGACAACACAATTTATTGTTAATAAACTAGCATGCTTCTTAAGAGATTTCACGCAGAGTCCATGAAAACAAAATCCTCTAATTACTTATCTTACGGATAATAAATAAATAATTGATATAAACCTTATCTATAAAGCTTCTTTACCGTTACAATCATGGACGATACTACATCATTCAGACTACGAACTACAAAGCACGTTCTACAGCACGAACCATAGAACCAGTTAGTTTGTATAAATGTCAGTTAATACTACTACTACTACTACTACTACTACTACTACTACTACTACTACTACTACTACTACTACTACTACTACTACTACTACTACTACTACTACTACTATTACTAATAATAATAATAATAATAATAATAATAATAATAATAATGGGGACTTGGTATAGAGCCTAATTTTTAGAAGCTCTAAACGCCAACATCTATAATTATATGACTACAAAAACAAAACAAAAATAAACAACAACAAAATAAACAACAACAACAACATGAAATTAGAAAACAAAGACAAAGCTGAAAATATTTAAGGTAGGAAACATTATTAGGTCTTCAAGTTTGTTCTTGCAGTCGAAAAATTGAGTTTTAAGAGCACTCTTGAAAGGGATCATTCACTGTGTCTTTGTGTTTAATTACAGTGGGTAATTGATTAAATGTTGCTGGGCCGTGGTATGTAAAAGAACGTTGTCCATATGTCTTCGTTTTCATAGTCGGAATAAAATTAGTATACGATTGTCAGAAGAGGAGCGTAAGAAGATTGCTGGTGTTTACACATTGGTGAGGCCAGTAAAGTATGTTGGATTCGAGACCGTGAGTCAAACGTAGCACAGAAAACAAATTTTGTGTTCGAGTCTGGATCGAATGGATAGCTACTCAGGGTACAGAGCAGCGTGGAGGCGTGCTCTGATCGTGGTACTCTAAGTTATCCAACGTCAGTTTAAGACAATGACAGTTAATGGCATTTACATAAGAATTGTGGGGTGGGTGGGTAGATGGGATGGGTTTTAAAATAAATATGCATAAAACATAAATTATCAAGGAGTAAAGGATAAATATCGTCATGTCAAGTTCATTAAACAACATTGTAAAGAAACTAAAATCACCAATATTTTTTAATAAAATATTTAGATAATCCAATAAGTATACATTTTAATTGAAAACGACTCGATGGTCTAAAACGCATATATTTAGGGGCAGACGTACCGAGTTAAATCTGTATAACGAAAGTCAAGATTTATAGGTAAACAAGGTGTATTACAATAATACGTAATCTTTCATGACTGATCTGGCGTTGATACAGATATTGTATGTAGTTCGTCTGGCACACCAACATTTTCCGAATTGCGCTCCCAGCCTGAAACTACTTCTTCAACTATAAATATTCAATCAATAATAATCTACATTCCCAAATATCATTAATGGTTTTATTGCTATGCGTTTTAAATTATTTAACAAAAAGTTATCACGTTTGTAATTTTAAGAAATGCAGTCTTGCTAGGTCATAATGGCATTGGGGATAATAAGAGAGTACGTAAGTAGCCCGAGCAGTTTATGCGCATTTCGCGGTATATAGCTGAGAATTTGAACATAATCGAGGTGGTAAACAATAGTTTGGACATATTGTTTTTCAATCAGTTTCCAGATGAAGCTGAAGTGAAAGATTCCATAATATATATATATATATATATATATATATATATATATATATATATATATATATATATATATATATATATATATATATATGTATGAGAGAGAGAGAGAGAGAGAGAGAGAGAGAGAGAGAGAGAGAGAGAGAGAGAGAGAGAGAGAGAGAGAGAGAGAGAGTAGTTTTCCGCTGAAATCTTTGTATGAAAACTTTTAAAATCTAGACAAAGTAAGAATGAATCATGGAGTCATGTCAAGATTGAAAGCATGGTTATGTATACACCACATCTGGAGAAAACGCATCCCAGTGTTAATTTTAATGAGATACTCCACAACGCAAATCGTCGACGACACTAGGCTTAGGTCAAATCCATTTCATCTACAGATTTAAAAATAAAATAAATGTCGTCTGCGTAATTAAATATATTTTAAGAAGCAAGTGTAAATGTAGGGACTTACAATGTACCTATTACAGTTACTGATGAATCGAGTGTGTTTAGCAAATCTGAGAATAAAACTGACCAACATTTGCAAGATTAATGTCGGCTAATCAGAGAAAGCACCATCTGTATTGATTTTGGCACGAATTTTAAAGAATGACATCTTGCTTCAATGTTATTTAGACTTTTCAACACTGGGGCACATGTAAAGAATTGTAAGTGTAGATTTTGAATTCTTGCGACTTTTCTATTAGAAATTAAGGAGAATAAAACAAAATAATACTGCATTATGTTTATAATGTTTCTGTTAAATATGTCTTAATGAATATTAAAAGTCTAGTATGCATGTGATAGAAAGACCGAATTTTCGATTTATGTATGTTTCAATTTTAACTTAATTTCAATGCGTGAATAAGTTTCTGTATTAAAAGAAAACATAAAATTGAGCTTCAATTCAATAGAAATTAATGAGCTTTTCTGTATGAAAATTGAATTATTTCCTTAATATTTGTCTGCGACAGTTGCCCTGAAATTTGATTGGAAAATGTCTATTCAGAAATTTCAGTGTAAGAAAAAGGGCCACTTACTGATTCAAAGCCAATGTTTCATTTGAAAAGTAACGTCAATACCCACTTACCTGTGACGGCAGGTTAAATCTAATCGTATGTCCTAGAATATTTTTAATATTCTGTATTCTTTGATTAATATTTTTTTTTATATGGGTCAGAAATTTTGCGGATATGGATTTAGTAGAGATATTGAAATCGTGCAATGCAACATTTGCAAACAATATTTAGATTTTCTTAAAACTAGAAAATGCATTTGAGTTAGAGGAGTGCGGAAGATGTATTATTACCACTATATGGTCTTAAACTAAGTAATATAAATGAACAAAAACCAATACGTGTTATAAAATGCAATAGATAATTTATTTCTCTAGAATACAAAATTAACATTTTTAAAATAACTTACAATATTGCTAATTAAATCCCAAATAGTCCAAAACGTCATATCACTAGTCCTCATGAACAATATTCTAATTAAATTCCAGTTGTATTGGAAAAAAGATCCAACACTGAATGTGTTGTTATGCATTTGGAAGCCCCTGACGCGGAGATGTGCGAACAGTCTTTCAATGAATCATAATAAGGTAATCCACGCTGTCCTTGTCTGAATTCACTATAATTCCAAGCTAATGTTTATGTCCAATAACATTATATGAGATCAATTTCCAGCTAATAATATGAATAAATAAATCGACGTAAATTCAATCCTAGATACAACAATTCAAATTATTTCTTCTTCAGATGTAATAGCAAGAATTAGTAATTTTTCAAATAAATAAGATTTTAAACCCCTCTACCAGACCTATGTCACAATTAACATTTCAGAAATACTATGAATGCTGAGTGGAATCTAACATTCTAAACATTCAACGTTGTTTACAATTCAAATATGTTACTAAAATTATAATAAATAATGTGGTAAATATCAGGTACAACAAGTTAATATATGGGGGAATTCTAATGTCCCAGAGTCAGAAATATTTTTACATTAATAGTAATCTGAATACTTAATCCATACTCATCAGAAAATACTCCGTGTGTTATTTCTTTACAAAATAAAATACAACACCCGTGTCCCTTGTCAATTATAGCATGAGCTTAATTTTGGATAAGGTCAAGGCCAAAGATCAATTATAATAACATATAACCATGGAGAAAAAATTAACACCAATATATATTGAATATTCATAACATTACCTGTTATGTGTTTACGATGAATTAAATACTGGTTGAAGCTTAGACGAATGTCGTCAACTCGCTACATACAGCAATCTTATTTAATGTTCAAAGCCTTAGATGAAACCAGTAGAGTCTACTGGATCCCAAATTTAAAGACGTTATTTCACTAAGGTTTTGGGTATGTCTGGTTAAATCAAGATGTTGGCAACGCAAAACATCTTTATGTTTATTTTCATAAAGAATTAATGTTTCAGCTTTCGAAAACTGGCAAAGAAGTATTAACACTTCACATAAATCTGTGTATTGATTTTCGGAAAACTGAATTAGAACCGGAAAAATACATAACGTATAGATTATCCTCTTTACTGAAGACGTTATTCTTTAATTCGTGAGCTCAGAACACATGATGAAAAAAGATATCGGTATGCACAGTAGGATTGAGAGAAACAATGACTGACTTGTGCCAGAAAAATAATGTTGATTTGGTGGAAGATGAATTCCACTTTGTTTGTATTTGCCCAGTTTTTAGCCATTTAAGAAAGAAATGCTCTCTCTCTCTCTCTCTCTCTCTCTCTCTCTCTCTCTCTCTCTCTCTCTCTCTCTCTCTCTCTCTCTCTCTCTCTCTCTCTCTCTCTCTCTTGAAAATTTTGCATTCCTCATATATCATAGTAACATATTAATTATAAGAAAGTGTTCGTACTATATCAGCTCGAACTTTCGTCTAATTATTATGTAAATTGAATATATTGGTAAATAACACAGAAAACCTCTGTTCATGTTGTCTATGCACAGAAGCCAACGTGGTGTTAAACTGTTTTACAGAGTATACACACACGTAGAGTCAGCACAAAAACCCAACATCATTTACAGTAACTATTCATATATGAATACATCAAGGAAATGATTAGAGGGGTATTATATTGAAATACGCTTTTAACAGGATCGGGGCAATGATACATCAGTGTTTATGAATACATATTGATTTTAAAATGTATTGCGTTAGTTCAACATATTGCTTTCTGAACGAGAACCAACATTCCTTGCAAGGTGTAACATTTCAAACACGACAGAGTATGGGTCTGATATCATTTATTTATGTTAAAAACACCCAATTGTGTAAATATAATCGTACCCGGTCTATCTGACAACACAAGTGAAATAAATATAAATGGATAAAGCAAAAAGTAATGACGGCAGCTGTCGCAGTCAAAACGCTGAACAAAAAGTATCAATTAAAGCAAAGGAACGAAATCGTTTAGGTTCCACTAACTTCAAGGGATAAAGTCACAATAAGGCATGCGTAGAGACAACATATTTTATATGTTTTTGTGTTCCATATATCAATATTTATCTGTGCCTAACACCAACCAAGCTGTGAAACGACAGTATATTCTTGTTTCCTACTTCGCATTACACGCTGGCAGGTTAGGTCTTTATCTCGTATTTTTGAAACTATGAATAAAAAAACATACCCTTCTCTGCCAGCGCCTTAACACTGTTCAAGGTTGGGAGCGCGTTGTACAAATACTAATACATTATCCAAGAAAGAAGAAATGTAAATATATCCATGTACCTTTTTTAGCCCTTGTGTTCGATATTCATTTCCTGTTTTTAATGGTACTGCAGCACGAGTCCCCCGAGACCAAATTCATATTTAGAAGTTAATGAATCGTTCTTGTCATCGGCAGTAAAAAAAAATCCATATTATTCAGCAATTACTAGCATCGCTTGCCTACATTTCTGTGGTGTAATAGGAACTGCCATTAGGTAACGAAAACGAAAATGTAATTCAGTTTGCTGATCTTTTCTTTTGGAAAACGACATATTCATCTATACATTGTTATTTTAGAGTTAATAAAGCCAGAATAAAATCAAATCTACACTGTCCTGCGTAAAAGTCTTACAATCGGTCGTATTCTGATGACCTTTAAATTTTCCAATGAAAATAGTTTTCAGAAATCTAAAAATGAATCAAATCGTTCTGCTCATATTCTGCAGGATAAGACTTCATCTGATTGACTGATACAATTAGAGATTATGGTAATAACATAGGTCACCAGAATATGATCTCTAAGCGGTCGCCGTCAGATCATCCCGTAGGACGGTGGGGATTTGATTTTAATCTGAATGGATTTGATTATTTTGGCTTGCACATTGTCGAGAAGAAGAAACAATCGATATTCCCAAATGATAACCAGTCTACCCATTATATAGCTACGATATGTCTATTTGTTTAGCGATATGTTTAAAACAATATTGGCTAAATTATGATTTCCCAAAGACAACGAGGAAGATAACCCAGGTATGCTGGGCGGTTATCCAAACCTCTACCTTTGGTTTACTAGTCAGACTCATTAACCACCGAGCTAGCTATGCGAATTATATGTAGTTAAGAGGATCAGTCTACAATTACTGTGAGACATCATCAATCATTACTGGTCGCTTCTCCGATAGAGACGATATCATGATAGCATGGTAAAAGTAATGGTCAATGTAAAGTCACGTGGTGCCTTGCAATCTAGCAATCAAAGAATATTTCGTTTATGTCAACTTTTAAGGAGTCAAACCTTGACCGAGAGCTGTAATAAATCAATGTTTTGTATAAATCTTGTGCATGTTGATATTCTCCACTTTCCTCACAATCAGAATAAACAAAACAAAATGACACCCTCCAAAACAACCCAAAACAAACCAAAAACAATAATTTTGATAAGAAAGAAGACAGCGGAAACAAGCTTTTGGGTACAAATAGGCATCGCAACATAAGTAAAAGCTTCAGGAACACATCTAAGACAAACACGAGTGTTTAGAAACAAGATTGCCAAATATATTAAGAGCCATCCTGTTTTCCCATTTCCGGATTCCGACGTCAGACGCTGATTTAGTTATTGTCGAGTTAAGGTTCATTAAGCAAACACATGTCTGGCAAAGCGTCTATCGGTATTCTTCTAATGGCAGTGCGTATCGAAAGCAATCAGCAATTTAAAAAAAAGTCTTTGAGAAACGGCTGCGACCTTATATAAGGGTCACCATTAACAAATTTGTCGCGTGTCTGTCTGTCTGTATCAAAAGTGACATTGTAATATTTTGGGTACATATATTCAATAATACTGATGTGCATTTGTGAAAGGAAAACAAATATTTGAAAATATAGACAATTTAAAACCTTTAGATTATTTAAGGTAATGTTCAGAACTTAGTTAAAATTAAGAGCAAGTAAATATTTCATTCCAGGATCATCTCAACCAATTATTTTTTGTAAAAATAGTCACGTTATGCCTGATGCTGTATGCAACCAGTAAATTTCAGATAAGGGCACATATAATAATGACACGTTTCGTAAGCAGTGTGCTGCATATGCAAAACGTATTATTTGTCAACTGTATACATATGCAAAACGTATTATTTGTCAACTGTATACATATGCAATACGTAATATTTGTCAACTGTATACATATGCAATACGTATTATTTGTCAACTGTATACATATGCAATACGTATTATTTGTCAACTGTATACATATGCAATACGTATTATTTGTAAACTGTATACATATGCAATACGTATTATTTGTAAACTGTATACATATGCAATACGTATTATTTGTCAACTGTATACATATACAATATGTATTATTTGTAAACTGTATACATATGCAATACGTATTATTTGTCAACTGTATACATATACAATATATATTGTTTGTGAAATGCATACATATGTAATACGTGTTGTTTGTAAACTGCATACATATGTAATACGTACTGTATGCTAGTTTATATTAAGGAGGTAAAATTTAAAAGTTACAAATGAATGTCTGATTGACCAGGGCTAATAAGGTTGATAACATTGGGGAAAGCAGAAAAAATAAAGAAGAATATTTTGGATGTACGTATAAATATGAAAGTTATGTTCAGACGTTGAAAATGTAGTCCATTTGGAAAACAAGATTAATTGCCTTTCATGCAGGTAGTATTTACCAAGCATGACCATCTACGATCTATCTCTATTTCACCTGCATTTATCTTGAACCGGATTTATCTCAGGCAATCCCACAAGAAGGAGTATTGGTTTGAGAAATAAAATTCGACAGTCACCTACCCTATTAACCTTGTCCTTAAGAGATTGCCAATTGCGCATTAAAAAAACTTTTCTTTGCGTTTTTTGATGGCAAGGCTTCGGTTGCATTGGATCACTTTCCCTCCACCTAAAGTAGTCTTGGTGAACGACATGTAAGTTTTAAAAAATGATAAACAATTTATTGCGTTAAACCAAGCATAATATAATCTGTGCACATGCATACCATCTAACGTGATGTACGTACATGAGAGAAAGGAAGTTATAAAGGTATTTCTACAAAACTATGCACGTGGTTCGTTCGGAGTTGGAGAGAAAACAACAAATGGTTATATTGCGTATGAATGCGTGAAGGCAATCAGGTGGAGAGGTCGTGCGTACGTAGCATTTCTTTGAACTTGGTACAAAACGCTATATGGGTTTTAAAGTCATTATATTCAGCATTGAACACGTTAGTTGTGTTCAACACTGTAAGTAATGGTTTCAAATATGTAAGTTAATACCTGAAAAGGGTTAAGGTTAACGGTCATGTGTGTACATATGGGGATTAAAAAAGTCACTAAAGCTTGGAGTTCAAGGACAAACTGTGGTGACATTTACAAAACGGTACTATAGCAGTTAAAAATAGACTTATCGTACGAAAGTGAAGCTTTAAAATATACACTATTGATTCCATGTTTTTCTTCTCGGAAATTAATCTCTTATTTGTACCAGTACGGTACCCATTTTTTATGTCTCTAACAAGAATCTGCACTATTATCAAGGGGTACCATAGCAACAACTTGTTACGGTATGTAATGAGAAAGAGACAAGCTGTTTCTACCGAACGCATTACAATGATCCGAATCGATTAGGCGTTTACAATTTGTTGTTTAGAATACCTGTTCTCAATGGAAAATGTTGTTATGTTGTTAATTTGTCAGAATATTCGCGTTTTTGAATTGCTGCTGAGTGGAAATAAGTTTTTTAAGAGAATGAACTGAAGTTATTTTGTTTTCCAATTATACGTCTTTTAACTCATCGACTGTTTGATAAAGTATACTGCACAATCACGCATTTTGCACCAAAAAAAAAATACTGGAGATGGATTTTCAGTTATTTTGATTTATAGAGATTTAGTGACCGCCTCGTTCCGGGGTCATACTAAGTAAAAATAATGAAATGAAGGTGATGGGTTAAAGAAACAACAAAATCATGATGTAGACCCTGATACTATGACAACAAAGCGGTGCGAAATGGCATGTGAAAATAGCATATGTCACATTCGTTATAATAAGTCTTCACAATAAACGCAATATTCTCATTATTCTCATTATTGACTGACTGCGTTCGTAAGAAGTTTTTTTTCCCGCCTTCTGAAACCTCACTGTTACTATGAACAATATGCGGTCTTATTTCCAATCGGTAGCTCAATGGACATTAGAAAATCGGACGCCTATCACTAAAATGCACCCAAATAAACTGTTGCTACCAAGCGATGTAGATCTTGTACACAACTTTCAGGAATAATTTTTGTTTAAATATCAACCAATATGAGTACATCAACTAACTTCTCTTTTCAAAAGAATTTTGCCAAACTGACAGAATCCTTTCTAACGACATAATTCTTGAAAAAGCAAATAATGTAAATACCTGGTAAAAAAGAACAAAACAAACACAACATCATAGCTGAAATGACCATACTGAGCAAAACGTCTAGTCTGGATTTAGCGCAAGTCATGCATCCAAGAATCACCTCTTAAGGCTACTATCTAATAACTGGAATGCTATCTTTTGTTCTGCTCTATGTGACACTATGTAAAACGGTGCGGCAACGGCATAAAATGACCCTCCTGGTACGATATGTGACATCAGACAGGAATTTACTTAGATATCCAGTATTTAAAATGATGTTGTTCGTGTCAACTATTTTATTGCTTTGGAAGTACCGTTGTTCTTTGAATTAGAATTTGTAACTAAAAATCAACTTTTATATGTCTGGTTATCAAAGTGGGCATTTGTTTTCATCCGCAATAATTGTAATCGTTTATTATTAAATTTAAAAAAAAAACTTTTTGAACAATTTAAAAGGAAATTATGCCACTTATTTATTATTTTTTTTTAACATTTGCCATTGACAGACAAACAATGACGAATGTTGCAGGTAATTTGAGTCAATTAACCTGAGAGAACTGGTATGCGAATGACTGAATAATACATGATGTTGAGAACTAAGACGGAGTAGCTTCCCTTAAATGTGATAGGGACATCAAGATAGAATATGATCCAACGTTACTTTCGTATTTTTTCCTGTTGTACCAAAATTCAATGCCATCTTCATCTTGCTTTAAAATTGTCTCAGTCTACGGAGAAAGGGCGTTATCGCCGCTCAAAGGGGATTATAAAAACGAGATTAGAATGAGCAATTTCGTCAGGACTTTAAGAATGAAAAAGATTCTAATTGCTACCTAATTTATTAATACCTATTGCTTATTGAAATTGTTATTGATGCAGAAGAAAAAACTTGAATGAGATTATGTTAATAATTTTCGGTTAAGACTATCACTGTATTATCTTTATTACGAAACCCGAGTCGGATCTTATTTAAAAGTTTACTGATGTTATATTAAGCCCATACGGTACATGTATGCTCTTATGGAATTTTATTTTGATTTAGTTTAACAGCCCTCGAACACATTCAAGGTTACACGGTAGAGAGGATAAGGAGAAATCAGGGACTTCCTTATCTTTAATAACAATTGCATAACAAAATGAAGTTAATAGCATTGATGTTCCTATATGCTAAGTTTGCGCTAAAGTATGAATAGGAGTAAAAAGTATTAAAATATACAATTTTATTAACTAAAATAATAAAAGGAAAGAAAATGACAAATTTAGTTTCTTCTGGCAATAATTTAGTATATCATCTTGGTCACCTCAAGAGTACAAAATACATTATTTTAATTTATTTGAAACATGTATTGTGAATCCTGTTTTTTTAATTGATAATAAAAGATCCAAAATTCCTCTGGCAAACAATAACATCCGAGGACGGACCAAATATATTGTCCGTGTGTGTCCGTGACTCCACCTGATAAGAGATAACTGTCTGCAGGCCCTTATTGGTACCCTGTATTGTACGAGAGCGATAGATATATAGAATACTCTCTATTATTCTCCGTCCAAAAATGAAATTACCTCTTTCCATGTCATTTTTATTTCCCTCTTTCATCTTTTCATTTATGTGACGTCATGACAACCACTTCAAAACTTTTGTCACGCTCCTGCTTTACATCGATAATTAGCAATGGTGTTATATGTGTATGCTGAGGTCATTTGGAAATATTCCAAATTTAAAGTTAGAAATATTCCATGTATTCGTCTCTAACGAAATCTGCAGAAAATACATATTTTCGAAACTAATTTTGTTGCAAATAAATTCAATTTCTATAATTATCTTAATTGTTATTTAAACAAAACATAAGCAGTGCCATAATATGAATAAAACCAAACTATCGAAAAGCAACCTATTTTTCTGTATGTTTTTGCATAATTTATCAATGTTTTAATTTTTTTCTTCTCAAATTTTCCCTCGGCTGGTCATGGATGGCGCCACACTATTAGGAAAGAAGATCGGCTACATACTGGTTATTTTATAGCTTATCACTAAGTAATTTAATACGCCTGGAAGAGTTTCAAGAAAATTGCCTTTGTGAATCAGAATAGTGTGAATTGGCCGTAATCCATGTTACTTTGCAAAGAATTTATTGAGGAAGCAAAATAAAACACATTTTTTAACGTAATAAAAATCATATTACATAAGCGATCAATGATTATAGTGCCGGATTCGCATTTGAATGTGTGCGGTTTCGAATCCTAGCATCTGATCAGCCAGGTTTGGATAGCATTGTATGACATCGTGCAAGGTACTTGTCTACTATTGCCAAATCCCCTACTTGTGTTGAAGTGCCTTAAAGCACCAAACCAAATCAAACTAATTCATTTCGAAAGACAGAATAAACTCGTTAAAAATTTTAAAATGTTACCAAGACTCGCAACATATAATAATTATTTAAGCCGTGTCATAAACTTCATTTCAAATGAACAAGTTTGTAATGAATCTGAATATTTAATATCTACTATTCGCAATTTCGATTCCAAACGAAATTTTTCCTATTGAGAGAATTATTTGACGTGGTAGAAAAGCAATTATATGAGTGAGATAAAATTTATTCCGTTTATCACTGATATAAAGAATCGTATTTATTGTGTGTGTGTGTGTGTGTGTGTGTGTGTGTGTGTGTGTGTGTTGTGTGGAATAGTTTTTCCGAAGAAAATATGCATGCAATGACGTTTTAACAAGAACAAAATTCTGATTAATTTGTGTTACAAAATATTATTGAATTCAAAGCCTAAATGTGGAACAAAACAAGGTAATTATTCCTATTAATTTGGCACAGAAATAGCGGATCGTACATAAAACGGGTTGAGTAGAATTTATATCTTATGTGAGTCTTGGCAATCAATACATATAAAGCATTTGACTTTATACATAAATTTCATTTGAATGACAACACATGTAGAGGTCTCTATCCAACAGTAGAAACACTTGATTACAGTGCTTAAAAAGAACATGAAAATGTGAGTGAATTATGAGGAACTGAAGTAATTAAAGTGAATATACATTAGTTAAATGAGGCTGGTTAGGAAAATGGCTTCATTGGAAGATTATGGTTCATGAAGCTTCAAACATCTAAACATAAATTAAGATGAAGAATATATTTATTAATGCGGAATGGGAGTGGCCGAGTGGCCGAGCCGCCTTTACATATCACTCTGTCCGTGTGAGTTTACCCATTGTGGGTATATGAGAGTTTGTCAGTAGCTTCCTGGGCTCAGCGGTTGCTTCCAGGGTCTTTCTGGATTTTTCTTCAGCCAAACATAATGGCCGCCATGAATTGCCTTGCATGTGCGAAACAATTACATTAAATCCCACCCACCCATCACAATAAAAAAGAAAAATATGTTATATAGCTAGTGATTATTTGTGTAGTTATTGTAGTGTTGAAAGGATATATCTCAGTCTGAATAATTTACCGGTTATAAAGTACGGACGCCGTTCGTAATGAACCGTAGTTGTGGTAGCCTGGATAAATTGAGTAAATGGCTTCTGGATTTCTTAGTATAAAGAATTCTTGTGATATGTTCACTTATAGGTGCTGCTAAATTAAAGATAGGAATAAAATTATACGTGTTGACTGTTTAGGGCCTTGTATGTGATATGTGGCATTAAATACTAATATACCGCTTAAAATTACATACTGATAAATTATACTAAATTATACTAATGTGTAGTAAGAAAGAAATATACCGTCATGAATTTAGAATCTTGTAACAGTGTGGTCACAAGTTTGATTAAGGGAAAATTATTTTTGTTAGAGAGTAAGAACCCTTTGATCGAAAGCGACTGTTGTTTCGAGGTCAGGATAAATTGGTTAAACAAGGACCTGAAAATTCACTCTGTGTGTTCGATATTGTTTTCCTCTCTTTCCGTAGCCTTTGCTTGATAAGTTTTTTAGTCTCGCAAGATCTGGTTGATTTTAGAAAATGAATGAATGAATGAATGAATGAATGAATGAATGAATGAATGATTCTAGAAGACAGGCTTACTAACCGTAGGTAGATATTGATTACCAAATTAAATCTATTTCCAACCCCCAACCCTTAAAAACATAAAACCGTTAAATAAACGACATGATATGATCCAAAATATGACTTTGCAATGCACATCATTTGATATGCCCCAGATAATATATGCTTCTACTTTTAGAAATAAAAACAAAACAACAACAACAGCAAACAAAATTAAAATGAAAACACGTAGCAAGCATGTTTTTTAATTTTGCTTGTCTTTGTTTACTTGTTTGTTTGTGAGTTCGTTTGTTTGTTTGTTTTGTGTCTCCCATCATAGTGTGTATTCCTTTCAAGATATAACAACCGTTACTTTATAAAATCACTGACATATTGTAAATCAAACAGCTAGGATACGGTATCTCGCTGATAATTAATGAATACAATAGACAGAAGCGATTTATATTTGTCATCAATTGGTTTATACTTTGATATTTATTGCCTCCAACTTCGAGCACTGCATAATACCATATAAATCCTAAGCATCATAGGCAGTGCCTTTAAAAATAAAATTAAAATCTGCAACCTGGTGAGCTGAAGGAAGAGAATGCAAAATTAAAATTCTTCATTTCAATGTGGCTGCAAGGACAGATATCTTGGATTATGTCAGAACGCACATACGTTTAATTTGTCAAAGCAGACGAAACCGAGTATAAGAATATTGAGGCTATTTGTGATATCAATAACTCACTAATCTTCCACAATAAGCAGACTGAGGAGTTGAAGGTCATGGTTGCAAGGACTTGTTGTTGTTGTCCATTTAGTAAGGGGAAATAAGTTCACGGAGACGTGATCGGCGTCTGGTTAAAAGATTTTGTTTCCGAAGATCAATTTCCATGTCTGAAATATAAGGCTGTTTATTTGTATTTTATTCTAAGTCTCAAAGTGCTCGTTTTTCTGTGAAATATATATTTGTTTTTAATTTTCTTGTCTGTATTTTCATTTATTTGAGATTTTTCTTTGCTGTATTGATGGTGATCCATTGTGGTTTACGAGACAGTTACAAAACATAAATATATTAGATTGTTTATATCATGCTTCAAAGATTCGGGGTCTAATTGAAACGAATGAGTACGCTCAGTGGCAGCATTGTTTAACATATTAATTCATTCATTCACATAACAATTTTTCTGCATATACTGTGGTTTCGGCGCTAATTTTGAGATGCGTAACAACTAAATCCAATTAAACTACAGAAACCTAGATCGCAGATTAATAACCTCAGAGGAACATTTTAATGACACCGTCAATGAAACCTTCTGCTTCCTACACTTCGCCAATGGCATTGTGAAAAGAGAAGAAAACTGTATGCTGTTAAAATAAGAACCTCAAATGTTGTATATAAGTTGATATTGGAGCTGAGAACCATAATTACTTTACAATGACTGTGTATTCATGCTACTCTAAGATCGATTTCTACCGAATCCGATCCGCACTACTAATTTCTAATAATGATAAATTACAACAGTTACCAAATATCGTAAGCTTTAAAATGCAAACGGCACTGTAAACGCCATCATAAACAAATGTTTGTAATTTGGAATATACCGTGGCCTTACGTGTAAATAAAAGCGCAAACGGGCTCGTGCATGTAAACATTGGTAGATAATGCACAATGCAGGATCCCCGTTAACAGGCACTAACAGCCTTGATCTAGCAACTGCGCAGATGTTTATATCATATTTCCATATCCTGTGGTTTAGACTTAATTCTGGCAACTGAAATTGTGCTTGTTGGCAATACAAATACCAAATAACCTCCACCCCATCCCCATCTTTCTACTTCCCTGAAATTCAATTCGACACACGCTAGTTCGAATCTCCAACTTCATCCCGCTGTTGACTATTATGGGAGAAATTGGCAAGTCAATGTCATATGCTGGAAACCAGTAAAATTAATAGTCACGACTAGTTAGTCAGTGACTAGATTTTCAGAGGAGTGATTTTCATAACGATGATTTGATGATTACACCTTGATTTGTTATGATCAGATGGAAGCTTCACATCGGCGCGGCGCCAACTGAGTAAAAAGGACATTTTGTGATGTCTTCAAAATTGACGGTTGATAGCTATATATGTTCTCACAAGCACTGAAGGTGCGAAGCAGTTGTCAACGAAAAGATATTTTACGTTGTTACGACTCGTGACGTTAGAACCAACTGCATATTAAAAACACCCAAAAGCCGTAGACACGCATAGCGTTTGCCAGCCTATATTTTGTAACTAAAGTTCTAAGAAAGTGTGTGACATTCACATATTGATGGCATTAGGATTTCTCCTTATTTTGTGTTATGCCTCATTTCTGTTAAACTCATTTTAACACTGTTGTCATTGACATCCAAAGTTTTATTTATTGGGGATGCAGATGGGGTTGAGGCACTGGAGGGCAACGAAAATGTTGATAAAGATTGACAAACAAATACTAACCTGGGTGAAACGTAATAATGAACTGAAAATAAAATAAGTAATCAATCATACAACCTCTGCATGCCCCTATGAAACCACTGTTATAAAACATACATGTGTTAAGGACGCCCTTTGTGTGGGGTGGCGAAATTTGATCTTTTCAGTATACAGTTAGCTTTTATACCATACGCAGTCATAATTAAGTCCCCACGACATTGACTAAGATTAGATATTCGGACTAGGCGTGTGCATGTAAACATGCATAGGTGCACATGGTTTTGGGCCTATACAGACAGTATCTACACAGGGAATGTGCGGATATACATATAAGTCTATAGAAGAAGATAAACCAATTCGTACGAGGTACATCTTTCGGTGTCTTCGCATCAGTGAGACACATTTTGACTTTACTTTTACGTGTATGCAATCAATGCTGTTCAGTACTAAAAGTATTTATAAAAGATGTGCAAATTCTTCTTTCCTCTTCTAATTTTCTTTTGTGTTACAGCCTCAGTTCTGGAAAATGCATTATTACTTGTTGGCAACAGAAATGACTGCACGCTTCTAGTCAAGCTTTCTTGTTCAAGGCAATAAACGTGGAGGTAAATGCGATCTTGTTCTAAAAACCAAATTGTTGCAAAACTCTTGTAGAGTCTAGAGTGAATAAAATTAATTGTATGTTTAATTTCGAGATTATGGAGGTCAAAAACTTACATGTACAGGAAAAGAAAATCAAACTTGAGTACGATTCCACCTAATCACATGATTCTATTATTTCCAACACTGTCGTTCCTCCCAGAAAAAGAAAAGAAAGTAAGAAAAGAAAGAAACCAATAAGCATAACATGTATTTTTGAGACAGACCATGCATAACCTGAAGACAATATTACTAACACAATTTCTAAGTTTGATATATTCAGCGTTTTAAACTTTGAAGTTAAATGCATCACTCGTCCCTTTAGCTTGTAATATTTATGTTTGTCGTCATCCTAATTAACAATTCAGCTTACCTTGATTCTCAGAGAAATTATATAATTAACAGTTTAACTGACTGATTTATTAAAATTCGAAACACTTTTTTAAAAGTAATTGTTCTCATTTTCATAATAAGAAGATGAAGAAATACATACGAACTGAACAGCCAATGCATGATGAACACAATAACTTCGACGAAGACAGACAACAAGCACATATATAAAAAACAGCACAAAAAAAACGGAACAGATGTTTCAAGCCAGTTAAACTATAGCGGCCATCTTGCCGAATCGGCCATTTTGTCGATTCCGTACAATCATTTAAGTACATCCGTCCACCAAGCATCAGTTTGGAATATCACAGTGACACGAAATGATCCTTCTGTTCTTTATTAATACTTTTATTGAGAAATGTTCTCTCGTCTTTTACAGGGTGATTATAGGTGGACGGGTTCTGTCCTTAACAATGTGCACTTGCTATGATCGGTTAATACCTGGTGCTTAGCGAGTCTTTGTATTTGGGCGTCAGTTTATGTGTCCTATTATTTGGGATAGTTCGTGCCTCTTCCGCATGAAGGGTGTCTGTGCGAATGGGTTTGTTTTTCTTAAATATATCCCATTAATCGCTAGCAGTGCCAGATATATCACGCTACTAAGCTGATTATTTAAAATTATATCTCCAAAATGTCTGTCTGTTTTTTCTGCTTTACCTGGCTACCCATTTTCAAATTTCGCTCAATAAATTCCTTTTACTCTTAGGAAGGTAACACATTTTCTGACTATCTTCAATGTAATTTTAAATCGAGGATTCGAGTTCTGCTAAGATAATGTAAGATCCTGGTCAATATCCACTGACAGACGTGGCTGCGGTGTTGTTGGAGTTTTTTTTCTACCGTGACTATCCCAGAATCTGATATTGACAATCTGATTTGTCTTGTCACTGCATACACTACAGGGCCGCGGGGCACGGTTTTGCTCTACCGAATAATTCATCACTAACAGCAAACTTATTTCTAGCAAATGATTGAAAGTAGCCAAATTGGCCTTTTATTCTTCCCCCAACACGTTTATCATCATATTTACCATTCTTGCTTGCACTTAAATGCAAATCTAGACTGACACGGTACGTTACTGACATACATATTTAGTTCTTTTATGACATAGCTCTCTACCACATCATAATCCATATATATAGTTCGAAGTGTGACCTCAAGAGATCATCAGCGTTAACATCTTTTGTATGCAACAATAAACATAAAGCGTTTACAAAATTGTACATAAAACTATGTAATGCCTGGATGAAATCTCTGAGTTAAACTGATGGAGAGAACTTTGCAACACCATTAGTAAATATAACATAAACATCAGGATCAAGATAACGAAATAGTCGAAACTTTCTTGCTGTTACTGGAAGTATTTGCGTGCGCATCTTACACATAAATTATGATTTGCGCGAATCAAGAGTTGATAGTTCATACTTTAAAACATACGCATGAATAACGCAGTTTTCATTTTTCTAAGGATGCTCATAATTGTTCCGTCTTTTTATATAAACATTAAATTTATCCCGCACAAAAGGAAGAAAATACAGGAAGAAAATGAATCTGACATGCTGCAAAAATATTACAAATAAAGAAATCAATAATTGGGACAATGGCATCATACGATTTTACTGATTTCATAATGATTTGTGTTAAAAACATTAGGAACAAAATTCCACTTTAATGAATCAAGTGGGAATTCCACGATTTAGAATTTAAATAAGTTTGGGTGTTTCCTAGTATATTGTTCGTAACATACTCGTATCACGATGTAGAATAAAACGACGACGAGGTTACCATGGCACATGCAATGATAAACTAACAACTCTTAAATAAATCCAAAGAGGAAAGGCGAAAGTGAAGACAGCGTGTATACTCTCTGTCCAGTTGTCACTGTAACAAAAGTTCACTCTGGTCGCTTGTTGATCTCTTTCTTGTTACTTGTTATTGCATGCATGACGTTATTATTCCGTTCATGGGTCTATAAGGGTTACGAGAGAGAGAGAGAGAGAGAGAGAGAGAGAGAGAGAGAGAGAGAGAGAGAGAGAGAGAGAGAGAGAGAGAGAGAGAATAAATACGGCAACGCGAACCATTACCTACAGTGATTTGGAAAGACCGGAAGTAACCTGGTGATGCTGACTTGCCGGCAATTTGACTTCGATCAATCACTTAATTATATTATTTAACGAAATTCATTCCATCGGTGTAACAGAACGGCTGATTGTAGTTCGCATAAACTTTGTATGTCCAGCTCTTAGATTAAGTGACCCATTCAAATGTCATGTTCAAATTCATTTTATTTATTGAATCGATTCAATTCTTATATTTGTATATACAGGGGCTTACATTGTTTTATGATAAATCTCTGCTCTAATCAATGTTATTTCATCAAGACATTTCGTATATTTTGTTTTATACTTTATTCAATCCGGGCAATATCATCGATCATCTCCTAGATAGCGATAGGGATTGAGTTTCGCAATTCACCCCCGTCTGACACGACAATTTTCTTACAATTGTACTTTTGGAAGCTGCTCTGACTCAATTATATTTTACTACTTTCAAGGTAATTCCCGTGAAAGGCATAAAGAACACCGTCGGCAAAGTCGCAGAGGAATGTAACAATTCGACATTTAGTAACGACATTAACGACTGTAGGTATCATAAATATTGGTACACGTCATTCCTTGAAATGTCATAAAATGATTCTTACTGGCGTTTGCGACACTTACTGGCTCTTTTCATGCCAGCCAATGTCACAATACGATAATTATCAGCAGCACTGAAATCATTGCTACCATTAAAGGGAATAAATTGGGACATATACTGTGTTTTGACCCATATATCTATCCCTTAATTCACCTATTCATCCGTAAATCTCTTGATCTATCTAAATAGGAGCCGTGGAAGTTCAGGTGGTAGAGAATCCGACTCGTAACTCGAAATTCGCGGGTTGGACACCCACCCAGTTAAACCCAGGTCAGCTGCCACAGTGTGTCTTGGGAAAATGCACATGGAACCCATTTCCTTGGCATAATCTAATTAGAGGCATACTAATCAGAGACATACTAATAATTGTCGTGAAATATTGCACGAGGTAAACGACAGACGGGCGAAACGACGTATAATAAAGAAAGCACAGACAGCAGGCAGAAAGAATTATATTCAGAATGGATGATATAATGATCCATACACCTAATTATTACGACGAAACTAGTTTATCTGAAACAAAATGACACTTACAGTTGAGTATACAGATAAGTATCATTATAATCATGATGATGATGATGATGCTACTACCAAAATGGTTGTAAGTTGGCGATAGTGATGATAACGACAACGTCGACGGCGATGATTAATGGTGATGGTGATCACGCATTTCTTTTACGCATTATGATAGCCCATACGATTGTACCACGAGACAAATCCCGTATTCAGCACCATCAAAAGTTCTACTCAAATCTACGTTATATCATTCATTCTCTTTGAATGGCGTTGAATCAGGTTGCCAAGGTAAGTCCAGGGGAAATTTGTGATCACATGATGTCCAGCTATGGCCTATCTGACACTTGTCACACGTGCATTTCAAGTGACAGCTGACAATTCTATCAAAACAAGACATTGCTAAATTGTGTGTCCTTTTGGAGATTAATGTTAGCGATTGGCCAAAAATAGGCCATAGTTACCTACTTTGAAATTCAAGTAATCACAGAGTTTTGTTTGTATTCGGTCATGCAATCAGATGAGTGTATTCACATTTTGAAAACCACTACAGGGTACAGGTATGGATTAGTGACAAACAGCTTGCTCTTTAGGATTAGGCTATTGTTTTTTCTATTGTAATCGTTTTTTACAGAATCCAGCCAAATGTTATGTATATTTAAATTGAATTGTTGATAATTTCCCCTAGGATTATATCTTATGTATATCTTTATTTTGTAACTGGTCTTAACTTAGAATCAAGTTAATGCTCTGCCTGATTAGTTTTATTTATTTTGTTAACAAAATAATATATAGGTAGTATTTATTTAAGAGTATAGTTTAAATATTCAGATCATTATTATTTCTCAACATCTTTACTGCAGTTTGTGTTATAGATACAGTCTAGATGGTGAACTTAGAAGGTCCCAGAAACGAAATTTGACATTAAAATGACGGAGCATTTCCAGAAAAAAGCTTTTGTGACATATATCAAGTGGAGGGTTATATAAAGTTGTTTATTTTGAGATTATTCCTTCCTTAATATCCGAAGTAGAATAAATATTGTTGTTGCGTTCATTTCTGAAACTACAAAACTCATTTTATATAAACCTCTCCGGTGGCCTAGTGGTTAGAGCGTCAGCCGCGGAAGCGGTCGGTCGTGGGTTCAATCCCCGGCCGATTCAAACCAAAAACTGACCCAAAAATGGTACTAACAGCTGCCTCGCTTGACGCTCAGCATTAAAAGGTTAGTGTTAGGACTGGTCGGCCTTGTGTCAAGATAATGTGTCTGGGTGGGACATCATGCTACATGTCTGCGGCATGATGTTACAGTGCTAGACGTCGCTATAAACTGCCTCACTGCAGACATCGTAGCGATATAACTGATTTTTTTAAAGCTACGTTACAAATCCTAATGAAATAATCAAACAATACTCAATTTTACTTCATGGACTAAATCATTGATTTGGATTATTGTTAATTCATTCAAGGACATAAGACAACTATTAGCACATATTTCAAACTACATTGTGTTTTAATTGAATCTTGAATGTAAACAACCTATGTCATTTAGTACCATTGTTAGATCATTTGTAAATATAGAATTGTAATTATCAGGAAAGAATATGCCATTTCTGATCAAAATACATAAATCTTCACCAACGTTCAAGCTAGTCTTGTGGCTTTGGCAATAGCTTTAGTATAATCGAAATTTGTAACCATTAATAAAGATTTTCTTTGTATAAAAATCACACATAAATAAGTGCACACGTCGGATATGATAAAATATACACAGCTGAGGATACACATACACGTCTCACCTTTAGTATGCAAAGGTGCATCTTTTTAATCCAAACTGAAGAAAAATGCCTACATTATTCTACAGAAGTGTACTTGTTCCACTAAATTTAACTTGCTGTAAATGTTTCTTTCTTATCAAGCTGAAACTTAGTTTAACGTTTTGGATCTAAACTGAAATTGGTTTTATGTGTTTTTGCCAATAATTCAATACATGGCAATAAAATATGAATAGGTACACATCATTATAACAAAGTAAAACAACAATGTATTAATTGATTTTTTTTATTCGTCCTATGACGCATCTGTGCTAGACCAATGGGAAAAAACGTTGTCCGTAGTCAGGAAAAACATGCTTTCTAGCAGTGAGACCACAAATTGGAAGGAACGTACAGTGGCTCCCTAAATAGGCACATCACATGTAAATTAGTATAGAATTCCACAGCAAACAAATTTGACAAAACAATCCTACCAATGTTTAATACCATTATGTAATTTCATAGAGAAGAATATTGCTATGAATATCAATTCGATTTCTAAACCGCACACGAATATTCCTGCTTCAGGGAAAAAGACAGAATAATATTAAAAAACAATGTATTCTTGCACAGATATTGCCTACCTATATTAGTAGCGGAAATTAAAATGTAGCTGTTATGAATATAGCTGGAACATTTTGTATGTCAGCTCCTACTCTGATGCTGTGACGGCTCCGGTGGCCTGCATGGTAAGAGCGTCCGCTTCGGATGCATAAGTTGGCGGATTTGAATCCCGGCTGAGTCGAACTAAAGACTTAGAAAAACATGGTACTAGCAGCTGCCTCGCTTGGCGCTCAGCATTAAGATAGTAACGTTAGGACTGGTCGGCATGGTGTCAGGTTAATGTGAATGGGTTGGACATGATGCCACATTTCTCCGGGATGATGCTGAAATGCTAGACATCAGAAATAAACTGCCACACTGCAGACATTCGTCGCGACATGAATGAATTGTTTTTTTTAAAGCTGCGTTAAAAATCCAAATCATTCACACATGCACACACAGACAGACAGACATACACACTACTACTACTCCGATGTAAACCGTACATGTTAGTTAGTTTGGTCTAAGGAATCAAATCTTGTATCTGAATGATTCATTAATCGTTGCATGAAACTTACAGCAAATCATTTTTGAGCTGAATTCCCAAATGTACATAATTCTTATCAGTGAAAAATACTTATACGCCAAATTAAACAGTCGGATTGATGTTTTAAAATACAGTCTGACGTTTCCAATTTGAAAATGATTGCAAATTATTTCAAGCATAAATACACTCTTCAGCAAACCTTTGTACGATGTTGCCTATGATACTATACACGGACATCAGATGAACTGGAGGAAAATGACTGCCCCAAAATATAATTGTCTGCCAGTAAAATATATTTATGTTTATTCGGCATTGTCATAGAACTAAATGACCTCAGGCAGAGCAAACGGCGACTAAAATGATGAGATTCCGATTTTGATAAATATTTTTCATTCATAAGTACAACAAGAATATTTAGGTCGGGCTTATTTTACATTTGTTCAGTTAATGACTTCATAAACATAGTTGGCTTATAATTGTGTGGATAACTTTTGTTCTGAAATAGCGGCAAGACAAGTACAAAGAGGAAAGTAGTGTCGTAATTACATTATAACACCATTGCCTAGTACAACTAACATTTTTAGCAATCACAAACCATTCAAACAACATCAGAAACCAAACAAAATGGAATAAATACAAGTGAATACATTAAAGAATTCGCGACGACGTTAATGATAACATATTTACACTCCAAATAATGGACGAAAGAAATATATCATTAAATCAAAGCATTTTGAGATAATTTTTGATACAACTCCGTGAAAATCTATTAGTGTAATATCGAATATTTTCTAAAAGGTATGTTAAAAACTCGATTAGATCAACGAGAAAAAAGAATCACATTAGAGAAACTATGCAGGAAAGCGTTTGTAATGCGATTTTCGTGTGTAGTTGTTTTCCCAGCTGTGGCGCGTTGCGCATTTCACTGAAGTCATTGTTTTCACCTTTTTGATGCTGTGCAGTATTTAGCGCTGTTGATTTTTTTGAGTGAAGGTAACACTCTAAACGAACTAGAAAACGATTTTCCGATAATGTTTCATTGGGATAATCCCATACATGTGGTTTTTATCATTACTTATATCTATTACTTCCCTTCTCTGGTATCCTGCCAACCAGAAGCAGTCAGTTTCAGAATATTTGAATCTACTCATTAACTCCTTTGGCGCTATTCCAGTTATGAGAGGCGCGTAACTTGTACGATGGAATATAATTTATATATCTGATTAATGATCCTTTTTTTAAATAAATTATGTTTCTATGGCTTTTATAATTAGCTCCATTTCTTTATTTAAATTTTTGAACCATAATCCTTTCTAGAATGGCATTTATTCAGAGATGTATAAAGATAATCGCATTTCATAAACTATGCTTACTTGTTTTGATAAGGAAGCGAACGCAATTTAAATATGAGCGCCGACAACGATGTTTTGTTTGATATTTAGTTCTTTTATACTTTAACATGTCTACCCAATAGTATGATCTTGCTCCTGGAAGCTCCACAGACCTATGTAGTCTACTATCATTTTAATTCCAGTCATTTCATTTTTGATTTTAGGACGGGCCATCTTAAGGGTTAATGGATACCGAGAAGACCACTAGGAGAAGAAAGCAAAAATAATGACAACGAGAAAACTATAATATTCACATTACTACTGTGTTATTTATGTAAATATATACCAATGTAATAAGTTCCAAATATACAACAGATGTAATAACATCTTATTACGTAACAAATGACGTAATAAAGTTAAAGCTAAGGCAAGGCATAAACACCCTAACATCTGAATATATATCAAAATCACTTAATTACACTAATTGGCGCGTTGCCAAAATTAAATCAGTACTTTTCGTCATGCGATAAATACAATTTTGCATTTGTGTTCTTTTCAAATGAAATTTACGAAACTGTACACATTTGTCCAAAGAAATAATTTCACTGTACAATTTTTTTTTACATTTGAAATTAACTTTCTTTTCAAGCTCCTTTATTTGTCATGAATATGTAACTCCTTAACTACGTCGGTAACGTTTCATTCACTGCAACCATGCTGTAAGAGAACCCAAAGTCTAATTTCAGCATATAATATAATAAATATTTATTGCAGGCCCGTATATGGTATAATCTCTGTTTATCAAAAGCTTGAACATGATGAGTATTTCTTTGATGCAAGCCTTCACATCATGCAGTAGTTTTTGCAAGCCTCCACATGACGCAATATTTATTGCAAACCTCCACATGACACAATACGCATTGCAAGCCTCCCATTGATACAGTATTTACTGCGAGCCTTCACATGATACAGTCGCAATTTTTTGCAAGTTTTTAGTCTACATTTAGGCCAAACATGCTAAAACTGCAAAATTATAGTCCCAATTTATTGCAAGCCTGCAATTCTATATTCTCTAATTATTTCAAGCTTGTATTTGCTATAGTCTCAATTTCATGTAAGCCTGCAATGATATATTTTCTATTTATTACAAGCCCGCAAAGCTGTAGTCGCTATTTATTGCTGGTCTTCACTACTAACGTCCCAGTTTATTGAAAGCCTGCAATTGAGTAGTCTGCATTTATTACATGCCTGAAAATTATACATCGTCTATACTGACTGCAGAAATAAATATGCAAGAGTATTTATTGCAAGCATCCCATTGATATATTATTTATTGTAAGCATCACATGGATATAATATTTATTGCAAGCATCCCATTGATGTAGTATTTATTGCAAGCCTCCGCGTGCATCAGTATATATTGTTTACAGGCATCCACAAGCTACAATCTCTATGCATTATAAGCATGTTCATGATAAGTAGTCTGTATTTATTGTAAGCTTGTTCATGTAATGTAGTCTCTTTTTATTGTAACCATGTTCGTGCTATATAGTCTCTATTCATTGTAAGAATGTTCATGCTATGTAGTCTATTTATTGTAAGCATATTCATGCTATGTAGTCTCTATTCATTGTAAGCATGTCCATGTTATGTAGTCTCTATATATTGTAAGCATATTCATGTTATGTAGTCTGTATTTATTGTAAGCATGCCCATGCTATGTAGTCTGTATTTATTGTAAGCATGCCCATGCAATGTAGTCTGTATTTATTGTAACCATATTCATGCTATATAGCTGCTTTTTATTGTAAGCATATTCATGATATGTAGTCTCTATTTATTGATTGCCTTTACGCAGGACAACAGTTTCAGAATATTATATAATCTCTATATACAATTTGCAATGAGTATATGTGGAAACCTACATTACAACAATAAATGCATCCCTAAGCAATGAGTGGACATTTAGATTACCCATATACTCTACATGGAAAATATTTATAAATATGTTAAAGCAAAATCTATGTCTACTGTAATTGACTAAGTACCCGTTCACATTTTAAACGGAACTGACTAACTTGTTCTCGGTATGTAATAGATGATAGTGAAATTAGTATTTTTTGGTTAATTTTCATTAACGCGTCAGTGTTCTTAAGACATACAACTTGAAAATGATTTATACGTGAATTTTGCTGGTTTTGACAGTACACTGAAAACATGATTAGTAATATCACGTCAAGGAATATAAGCTAAGTGCCTTTTCAACGATATACAGTGGTTGCTGATCTAGTCTGGTCTGGGCGAATATAGAACCCAAGACCCAGGAATACGGTTCTAACACTATATCAACTAAGCTACCACCGCCTGTGATTTACATTAACATTAATAATTAGTATACACTATTGCTGTACAATTTAAGACCAACAAACCGTGCATGGTACATTGTATATTTATACTGCATACAGTCCACCATCCATGCAAGGCACATTGTACGGTCGTACAGAATACAGTCCTCAATCCATGTAAGATACATTATACATTCGTATCGTGTACAGCCCCCAATCCATGCAAGACACGTTGAATACGCAATATCATCCGGCCGCCCATCACAGAAAGGCATGTTAGAGCGTCCGCCGCGGAAGCGGGAGGTCGTGGGTTCGATCCCCGGCCGAGTCATACCAAAGACTTACAAAAATGGTACTAACAGCTGCCTCGCTTGACGTTCAGCATTAAGAGGTTAGTGTTAGGACTGGTCGGCCTGGTGTCAGGATAATGTGACTGGGTGGGACATCATGCTACATGTCTGCGGCATGATGCCCCAGTGGTAGACATCACTATAAACTGCCTCACTGCAGACATCGTAGCGATATGACTGAAAAATTGTTAAAGCTACGTTAAAAATCCTAATCAAACAAACAAACAGAAAGGCATATTATGCAATCATACTGCATATTGCCCCAGTCTATACAAAACACATTGTACATCCATACCATATACAGCTCCCAATCCATACAAGACACATTATTGTACATTCATACTGGATACAGCCCCCTCCCCCAATCCGTACAACACACACTGGACATTCATACAGGATACAGACCCCAATCCGTACAAGACACAGTGGACATTCGTACTGCATACAGCCCCATAATATACAAACCATATTATACTTTCATACTGCATGCAGAAAATATAAAGCATTTTGCAATTTTATTGTAACATACAAGGCAAGCATGAAAATACTATTCAATTTGAAGTCCGTTAAGTCGCTACTGACGGACACATGAAAACGCACTAAACATAGGAGACACAAGAATAAGACCTTTTGCAACTCATCAAAGATTTATTTGAAATTAGGTCGTTCAATAAATACCATTTTTTATTGTTTAACCGTATCAATAGTTAGGAAAACAAACGAACAAAATGAGCAGCATCCCAATCAAGTGGGAAAAAGACCCCATAAAACTCAGCAAGCACGCAAGCACCTGTCAAGTTTCATGAATAAACATTTGAGAGAAAATATTTGTTCAAATTTTAAGCTTTGTCTCTAAACAATATATGTGTGTACCTACGTGAAGCCAACTTTACAAACTTTCATCGACGGAACACTAATTTCATGAAGAAAAAATGTGAATATTGTAGAGAATAAAAAGCATTAAACAAAAGTGTTGAAACAAATGTACCAAAATATTGTTAAGCAGGATAGCATATCAGGATATCTGAACATAACTGGCAATCGCCAGTAGCTTCAGGTCGGTAATTCTTATTAGAGATTTCCCGGGATTCCCTACACCATGTATACTGGCCTACAAGTGCTACATAAAATGTGCTGAAAATGGTGTTAAACCCAAAACTATTAACAATAGTCAATCCCTTGTTTTCCTCTTGGTATTCCAGCCTGGCTAATTAATATATTTTTACTCAATGATCGCAGTTTGCAGTCCGCCGCGAAGTTACTCTAACACTAAGCAAATGCGATAATAGTGTCAATAGAACATGCTACTAAGCATATAAATTGCTTTCTTCTTATTTACAATAATTATAAGTTAAGGACAATCAAATCATCAACAAAAACCATGAGTGGAAACTCTTTCATTAGATTCATATATAAAAGCAATACAGCAAGAAAATTGTATAATTAAAATCTGCTTATGTCCAGATCGGTATTTGACTCTGACTAACATTTTCTACTTTGAACTTCAACTAGTCAAACTTAAGTCAACTATTAAAGGGTATTCACATATAAATATTTTTTCACTATCTTAAATTGTCCTATTTTTGTATTGAATGTCTACTGAACTTTATCGATGATCATGTCATGTTCAGACTCGTTTATTGGCTTAAAACGTGCGTCTGTTGAATATATATTGAAGTACCTAATTTCCATTTTCAAAAGGAATCATCAATCACTTTACCCATCTTAAGTACATTTGCATGATAAAGAAATTTCAATTTTTAACTTTAAAATTTAAATATTTTGAATGTCAATACTTCTGAATTTCATTTAAATATATGAAATAGAAAGCATATGGCAAAATGTATTAAATGAAGCAATGTTCTCATAATAAGTGCAGAGTGCAACGTTATATTTGGACAACCTATTAGATGTTAGCTACTATATCGTTGTTAGCTTTTCCGGAAATAATTTGCAAAATTGCAATAAAGAATCAGAAATAGATAAACGCTATTAAATTATTAGCTCTATATTAATTTTAGCAGATATAAATTTATTATCAACAAACTCAAGCTGATTAGTATGCAAGTATAGAGGGCTAAATTAAACAGTAAATGTTGTCCTATGTAATTCTTGCAATAAAATATACATAGAAAGCTATTAGCATGTATAGGAAGTTTAATTTATAATCAGCCATGTGTATGCCTGACGAAACATAATTGAAAGAACTGATATAATTTAAAACATGTCAGTCTTATCGAATCCCATTTGTATGTAAAATGTATTACTGCTATTTTTATGAATGAGAATTCGTGCTTTCTGTTGTTCTATTTACTGATGATAATAACCATAGACAACCTAGCAACCTTGCATCCACCATTATGCTGTTGCCAAGTTAAGACTGCTATCGGTGTTGACATTTATGCCGTTGAAATGCTAATAGCGCAGTTCTACAATAAATTATCAAGGACATGTTACAAACTCCAGTGAAGACTTTAATATTAATATATCAATCAAATTTAAAAGCAGTTAATTAGCTTAACTAATTGCTTTGAAATTTTAAAAGTTGTAATTCCTTTGTAATTTAAGACAGCAGTAAAGCTAAATCAAGATTATTTCAAGTAGATATCGATCGTTGTGCAAAACTGAAACTGTACTTTAGTAATTCCATGCCGTGGCATGAGATTCTTCCCGTACAACTTCAATGAGTGCATTCTCTAAATGAGCCTAATTACTCAGTATTAACTGGTATGTGCTTGCTTTTAGACTATTAAGGTATCGAGTTACTGGTATTTGCCTCAAAATAATTGAAGAACGTTTAGAATGGCAATTATATGTCCGTGTTGGCATTATCAATCTACTGGAAGACTGGAAGTTAAGCAAGATAACTTTATGGAGTTCTTACCGTATATATTAGCTACTAAGATGAGTCAAACTGCAAACTGCAAACACACTTTGTTGGAAGTAATCGGTAGAACATGCAATACAGATCCAGTTCTACAGGCGCATTATACAACGGCAGATCTGGAATTTTGTTGTTTGCAGTTTGGCTCGACTTATAAGCGAGTATATACAGTATGTTACAGCATGGAATCCAGATGACTCAGTGCAAGCATTAGTCACAGATATTGTAGTGATGTGGAAGACTTGTTCTAGTTTTGGTCAGCATCAAAGCATGGTGCATACTCGAACTAGAAACAAATGTTTTCATGTATGCCAGCAACGAAGACAATGAATTAAAAATTTTCAACCGTTTCATTATGCAAATATTCTCTCTAATTACCCGATACTGTCACATTAAATATACTCATGTATACATGTACGCATTTTTCAGTTACCATGTGATAGGTACTAATGTAATATGATAACAAGTATTATATGACACAGCCAACACATCTGTATACTATGTTCATATTGGTGTGCACATGTGACATGTACGTGGAAAAACGATGCCACCAAATGTGAACTGATGTAGAAACAATGGAGTAACAGAGGTTACTTCGTGCAAGTGGTAGCAGACAGAAGCTATACGTATGTATTACTGACTTCGGCTGCGAAGTTGTAAAATAGCTCTAATGGCGGAAATGTGGATGCTTCCTTCATTTATTCTATTATTTTAACAAGGTCATCGTGAAGATCAGTTACAAATCCTAATTAGTGAAATCTGTCATAGGACTAGTGCAAATACTATACCACTACAGCGGAGACAAGTCAATAATATGTTACCATAGACAGACAAGCCAATAAATACAGCAATCATATACAACTATTCTAGTTACAATAATAAAGGTTTAATGGGGGGGGGGGGGCAAGGTTTTTGACGGCACTTTAAACACACTAAATTTGCTCGGCACGCTATATCATGCCCATGATATGGGAGCTGCACTCTTTATTAATGACAAACCTTAAAATGATGCATATATTGATTCATCAATACCACTTTATCATGAGAACAATTCATATGGACTTTGTATTCCTCTGCTGTCTTTACTGTTCGCTAAATTAGAAAAAAAGATTCTTGTCTTTAATGGTTGATGAATAATTCGTACGTACACACACACACACACACACACGCACGCACGCACGCACGCACGCACGCACGCACGCACGCACACACACACACACACACACACACACACACACACACACACACACATACATACATACATACATACATACATACATACATACATACATACATACATACATACATACATATGATGTACATGTAGTCCATAACGTGCTTATGTGCCGATTTGTTACGATGTGCTAACGGTCTTTAGATGTATCAATATAATATAATCAAATCTGTCCTTTTCTGAATTCACTACATTTCCAAAATATTGTTTGAGTCTAAAAATATTATTTAGTAATTTTTAATTCCAGGGAATAATAATCTGAATAAATAAATCCACCCAAACTAAAACCTGGATATAACAATACTATTGATTTTGCTTTAGATAGGAGGACATGGATTAATATATCGACAAGTAAGCAATGTTATATAATAGGTTAAGACACAATAAGATATAATAAGTTAGGACACAATAGTAGACCCATCACATTTATTAAACATGCATTGATGTCAACATGGTAAGGAATTTTAAAGTGAAAATCTACATTCAGATAGTTGTTAGCATGTTTACTTACATTTGTAATGATCTGAATATTTAATGTATAATATTAACTATTTATTATGATGTTCACAATAAAAATGTCACTGGTCATGTGCACCACGATATGTTTGGTCAAAGTCATATTTATAATATTGGAGTCTTTTCGACTTTTCCATTTATTATTCGGATCCAAAATCCAATTATGCCAGCATGAAGAATGATTTGTGTAACTCAATTAGTACAATACGTATGAGCCGAAATTGGTAATAAAATTTGCCCTCAGTATTGCCTTTAATTCAATTTAAGTTCGCTCCCTAAATTTTAAGTTAAGTACTGGAGCGTGGCATTACTGCTTGGACATTATGTTATAATTGATGCTGTCACATGATTTTTGCTGCATGCTGTATCACAAATAAACTGTAAGTCACAGACAGTAAAGTTGATATACGAAGAATACAATTTGTGTAGTAATAACTTTGTGCTAAAACATAACATTGAATAAAATTGTTTTGGTATATTTTTATACATTCAGTCACGTAGCTTTGTAAGAAACAGGCTTTATTCTTCTCGTTGTTAATTGTGTTGATTCTATTTGGGTTTCATTAGAAATACACATTTGATTGGGAATGAACCCACAATTAATGGAGTCAGAGCCACTTCAATTAGGTGGCAGGGGCCAGGTTCGCAATTTGGCCCCTGGCAAAGTTGTTAAGTTAAGGGTATGGT
This sequence comes from Unio pictorum, assembly GCA_030141615.1. NCBI lineage: Eukaryota > Metazoa > Mollusca > Bivalvia > Unionida > Unionidae > Unio > Unio pictorum. The sequence goes on from JARLTB010000021.1 coordinate 5,350,281, forward strand.
GTAAGTTTTTGAGCTATTGTTGTGTAATAATTGTATATATTGATATATTTGTGAACTTGTTATTACGGGCTAGTTTTGTTCTTGAAATTGATTTTAGGCATGTCCACCTTCCATAGTCACTGTACAGTATCTAGCCACTGAAATACGAATAGTCGGCTAGGAAGTAGAGCTAGCTAACCATATCAGTAAAACAAATGGGTTCAAGGTAAGTAGAATATCTAAAAAGACAGCTTGGGTGATAACTATTCTGAATTTTATCAATCTAATTGGTATACAATGTTTTTTGAAAGTATCGCCCAGGGAAAGGGCTTGCGTTTGCATTGTGACCACCACATGCTGTCAAAAATGGCATTAGGATGTGAAAAATGAATGCATAAAATAAGGGATGGGTGCATAAACATTTTATTCTAAGAACTTAAGTAGACTTATGATGTCAGTTGTATGATATGAAATTTCAGTAGACTTATGATGTCAGTTGTGTGATATGATCATGTTGTGCTTCATAATACCTATTCAAAAATATGGACCTTTCTAATCTCAGTCATGTATTAGATTTTAATGAACTTTTAAATCAGGCAGGTGTATGCGACATTAAATTTGTGCGTAATTACTGTCCCCTGTCCCCTTGGCTTGATGATATAGGCCGCAAGGTCAAGGACGTTTTTACGATAGTATGGAAATAGAACGTTTACTATGTGATGCACAGGCGCCGTACACATTAATAGTTTATACATAATCAATCTGAATTTACATAAAGTAGACACAATTATTTCTCGATTGAGATTGTCTGTTTTTTAGGGTTGGGGTGGGTGGGCGGAGTATGCATTTTTATTTGACTATAAATAAGTGGATTCACAGCACAGAAAGAAAATAATAATAATGGGGACTTTGTATAGCGCCTAATCTTTAGAAGCACTAAGCGCTTTACAACATCTATAATGATATGACTACAAAACAACATCATGAAATTAGAAAACATAAAAATGCTGAAAATATATAAGGTGAGAGCATTATTAGGTCTTCTTGCAGTCGAAAAATGTGAGTTTTAAGAGCACCTTTGAAAGGGATCACTGTGCCGTTGTGTCTTATTTCACTAGGCAATTCATTCCACGTTGCTGGTCACTGATATGCAAAATAACATTGTTAATACGACTTTGCTTTCATAGTGGGAATAATGAGTATACGATTGTCAGAAGAGGAACGTAAGTATCTTGCTGGTGTATATACATGGGTGAGGTCAGATAGTCCGTCAGTGAAACGTAGCACACATAACAAATTTTGTGTTGGATTCTGGATCGAATTGAATGCCAGTGTAGTGTACAGAGCAGTGGGGAGGAGGTGTCCTTTGACCGTGGTACTCTAAATAAAGATGATCCGATCAGCAGTGTTTAAACATTTTGAAGTTTCTGTATTAGATATTGAGACGAACCAGACAGAATTGAGTTGCAATAGTCCAGTCTTGAAAGTACTAATGAACACACGAATGTTTTAATGGCATCATTTGAAAGATATTTGCGAATGGAGCTGATGCGTTTCAGCTCAAGATATCCAGTCATGCATATGTTCATGACATGTTGGTTAAATGTGACTGTAGTCTAGTGTAACACCTACGTTTCTTACTGAATGTGTGAATTGAATTTTGGTGTTGCTGATATTTATTGTTTGAGGTAAAGGATGTGAATGCGAATGCCTTTGTGTTGTTATCAGAATTGCCTCAGTTTTATCATCATTCATCTGCAGCTTGTTACATGTTATCCATGATTTCACATCAGAAATGCACTACTCCTTGGATGGTAGCATCAACTTCAGTTGCGTGGCTAAACTTGTATATTTTGGTGTCATCAGAGTACAATTGGTGTGACACTAAGTGATGATATATGACACTTTAGAGCGGCCGAGTGTAATGAATGAAGATAACAGGTCCAAGAACAGACCCTTGTGGAATACTAAAACATAGACGAACTGGGCTGGAGTTTATTCCATTTGCAGATAGAATTTGTGTCCTGTTGACTAAGTAGGACTTGAACCACAGTAAGGCTGTATTGTGAATGCCAAATACATGCTGGAAACGGTGAAGTAATATATCATGGGTTATTGTGTCAAATGCTGCAGACAAATCAATGAGGGTGGGGGCTGTAATCTTTCAACTATCCAAAGCAGAGAGAATCTTATTAAATACTTTTAGAAGAGTAGTTTCAGTATTGTGGCAAGGGTAATATGCTTATTGTACATTGCTAAAGAGACTGTTTGAATTTGAATGAGATACAAGTTTGATTGGAACAACATTTTCTAAGATTTTTGTATTATATATAAATGGGTATATCTAGGACAAGTAAAATATTGAGTAAAGAAAGTATAAGAAAATCAGTCCATGAAGTGAAAAAAAACGTTCTTATTTAAACCTGTCGACTGCTTTATCCGCGACGCCAGCTATGTTGTTCAATCGGTGATTCCAATTAGGAAATTAACAAAGAGAAACTCTCACAAAGGATAGTAGTTATAAAACATGTATATATTCATTCACTTTCGAGCTAAACATAAGCAATGAATTCTCCTCTTCAAGGTGGATTGTTTGCTTGTCATTGGTTGGTTTTTTACGGTACTTTTGACGCTATATTGGCTAAATCATGGGCCGACAATGAGCGGTTATCATTCTCGTTAACATGTATAAGGTAGATATGATGAGTATGCAGTGGTGCCAATGACTATAGATCTTTCCCAGTATCAACAGGTGAGGAAGACTTCTTGTCAGATTTACCTGTATTGCACACGCTGCATACTAAGGTTTATTTATTCATTAATGCATGTTTTATAAGATTTCCTTGATATGTGCAAACGTTCAAATATTTAAGAACCAAAGGATGTAATGCGATTTTTGATTAGTCGAAGGTCAAATTATACGGCACTAAAATGCACGATTAAATATCAGGCATTTTCTACGCCACAGTGACGTCATAACTCTATAGTTTCGAATAGCTACTACAAATCGAATCCATATGGCATATTATCCCCCTGCCAGATGGTAGAAATATGGCCTACTTTTATCGTACATTTTCCTCATGCCAGACGGTATAATCTCGATAATCACATTCATGCGATGAAAGATGGTCAGCGTGCTACACATTTCATTAAGTCTTCTGTAGACAAGGAAATAACATATGTAGTGTTCTTCGGTACGAAAACCATCTTGAAAGAGGAATTACTTCCTGAATCAATTATGACCTCTTGCATAAGTGTGCTTGTTTTCAGTGCGAGAAATAGATCGCATGAAGGCCTGATTGCTCGAAATGAGAAAAGACAAACTAAGAAAAATAGTCCCATGCACCGCATAATGTCAATTTGAGATCAGTGGTATGGAGGTTAATTTTAATGTCATCTCCTCTTTACGAACTTTCGATAAATGGGTATATCCTTAACTAATTCTTTGAATAAAAATCCACACTAGATATCGTATGGCAGTTCTGCCGCAAATTATGTTATATTGAACTTTTCCCTCTCCCACACATGTTTATACACAGTCTGCTTGCCTCTCTTAAAACCTAAAGCCATCATTCCTGGGCCATAGAATATCCAACCCTACCTAATTCTTTCTGACTCTCCATTTATCGTTAAAATATGGCCGTATAATAGATTTTTACCTCTGGAAATTATACTCTTTGATTTATCTGTCACAGAGCGTATGGTTTATTTAGTGTCCATTATTTTGCCGCTGGTATTTGGTCCGAAATGGCGCAATATAATCCACGTAATAATTGAATAAAGAAGAACATTGACATTAGTTTTGATACCGAACTATCTGTTTCGAGTCTTTTATCCCCTTCAGAATTGTATGGTTTGCAGTTGTAAGTCGCTCTTTAGCGTTGTTAAATTGTCTACGATATTCAAATGAAGGTTCCCCCTCCCCCCAAAAAAAACCCAACACCCCCTCCCCCCCCCAAAAAAAAATGAAATTGGAAACACTTTATTCAGACAAACGGGCAGTCCAATCACGCCCGCTATGAAGCACTTTCATTTATGACGGTCATGATGTTTTCACATGCGTGATACACCGGGGTTTAATTATAAATACGGAAAATGATATCAACAGCATTCAACATTAAATTACATTTAAAAGAAATAATATCAATTAACATAGTCAGCTTCAATAAGATGAGAAAAAAATAATATTGTTAAAGGTTTAGCAACAATCTATTTTCAAATACATTTTTATGACATTCCTTTTAAAAACTAATATGTAAGAATGGCGAAAGAAATCTTGTTTCGTCTGCGAGCCTGAAATATGCATAGTCTAAAATGGAATCAGTATTTGTGCACAGTGTTATATGGTAACCCAAACGTCATTATACGGGTTGAAGATTCTACAGTACCAAACTTGGTCGTTCGTTTTATCATCTTCAGGAACAGAAACTTACAGTCATTGTCAGTTAGGTGTAACCCTCGTAACGGAACGCAATGGTAGCGTAAATGGCCTTACGCTTATGATAGATCGCGCCAACCACCAATCACGTGACATGATGACATGTTAACCTCTGACAAACATGGAGTATTTGGCACATATATAATGTTTCCTACCTTATATATTTTCAGCATTTTTTATGTATTCTAATTTCAAGGTGTTTGTTTCTGTTTTTTGTAGTCATATCATTATAGATGTTGTAAAGCGTTTGAGCTTCTAAAGATTAGGTTATTATTATTATTATTATTATTATTATTATTATTATTATTATTATTTTATTATTATTATTATTATTATTATTATTATTATTATTATTATTATTTCTTTGGTTTGAGTGATATGTATTATTCTTAAAAAATGTAAAATTACAAAGTTAGATAAATAATACTGCAGTAGACAATATTTATATTTTTAGTTCAAGGTCGTATAGTAATAACATAAGTGTTTTATTTCAGTAAATAATAAAAATCAATTTTAAAGCTGCTCTAAAACTTATTCATGAAAACAGAAATTCGCATCAAAAGATACTAATGTATTTATATTTAGAAAATAATCGTATCCTTATTTATTTATCTGGCTCGTTGTTTATGCTGCATTGGCAGTAAATTAATTTAAAATAATTAATAACAAAATCCTAAATAATTACTGTTTAGAAGTATAATGTTGTACATAAATACTTTTAAGGTTCTATTTGTGTTTGTCAGCCGGAATTTTGTTGTTAAAGTGTTGATGTAAATATTTAAATGCGTGCTTAATATATCATATGATATTTATCTGAAACCATTATTTTGGTATTTCTTATTATTATTTGTCTGTATCCCACCCCTCCTTCAACCCCATGATAAAGTAAAGAGTTACTCAAGTGTTTGAAAGATCGAAACGATAAATTATTATTTTTGAGACAATCAAGCGTTAAAATGTTAATTTTCAAAGTTTTAAATATCGCATTTTGGGGTTCAGCCCTTTCCATGCATCAACAAAAAATAATATACATCAAAGCATACAAGTTACGGGGTACTCCACCCATAATCTAGAAATGTTTATTTTTACATATATTTTCAATTTCAGTTTTATTTTCTTCAAGCCGTTGACGGGAAGTACTTTCTACATACGTTTATGAAAATAAACATGTTGTAATTGCCATTAATTGTTTCCATATTCAGCTGACCAAAATAAGACTTTACTAATCGAAGTTATCGACTGTCAGAATTATGAGGCTTTAACTGACTTTGTTGCACCCTTTTCGATGGAGAAATCAACAAGCATTGCACAGTTTTTAAATACTTAACATAATTCAGTATTGCCACAAGTAGCTTAAAGGAGGAAAATTCGGACGAAAAAATGCCTGGAGATGTGTTTATTTTCGATCGCTTATTGGTTAATTTGTCAGCATGATTGACAAGTGGCGATAGGTCATTTGCAGCGGAAGGGAATTGATGCCAAGCCCTCTCTCTCTCTCTCTCTCTCTCTCTCTCTCTCTCTCTCTCTCTCTCTCTCTCTCTCTCTCAGATTGCAATATCTTAGAGCCTGGTAAAGATTATAATAATCAAAGTCAAACAATTGTCAATCTGCAACACTTGAATACACTCGGGTCGTAAGGCTTGATTACCAAAATGCATATTGTTAACAAATAATTAAAAAAAAAATTGTGTCTAATCAATGTGGTTAAATCAGAAAATCTGGAAGCAGTTTAATTTCACAAAACATACAGAAACACAAATGCAAACAAATGCAAACAAACACAACACACAACACAATACAAAAAACCACAAACACATACACACACAACACACATGCATGTGCCTGTCTAAAAAAAACAAACAACTAAATAACATGCATTGAGACTGTTTATCGTCATTTTTATTTTTATTAGACCAGCTCAGATTCTTAGCTTTGTCGACATTTTCTTATACAATAATAATAATAATAATAATAATAATAATAATAATAATAATAATAATAATAAACAACTATTAATAATAATAATAATAAAATTAATAATAATAATAATAATAATAATAATAATAATAATAATAAACACTTATTATATCGATGTCCTCTTATCTACTCATAGACATCTTTGTTTTCTAGATATCTTATAATTATAATAATAATAATAATAATAATAATAATAATAATGATAATAATAATAATAATAATAATAATAATAATAATAATAAAAATAATAATAACAATACACATTTGGTTCATCTCAATGTTCTTTAATAAAAAAAATACTAATAATAAAACACCTTCATTTTTTGTTTATTCTTATCGAATAATAATGACAATAATTATAATAATAAAAATAATTTACCTTTGTTTTAAATCAAGATTAGTATTATGTTACTATATTTTGTCTTAATAATATTTATTAGGCAGGTAATCATGTAATGTTCTTGTCTTGCAACCATGATGTTCAAACAAGTGGGAAGAACTTGTAAATAAATTGTATGGTTCCTACGTACAAACAGACATGGCAGTAGTAGGAAGTGTCTTTCAAGAGTGGAAAGTAGACAGTGTCTTCAAGTGGACAGTATATATTGTATTTCAATGGCTTAGAGTAGATATTATATTGCAAGAGTCTTAAATACTAGTGTCCTTCACAGGTTTAGAGTAGAGAGTGTCCTTCCAGATTTTCGAATAGATTGTGTATTTCAGGTGTTTAAATTGTTTTTATAATAATTGAGAGGGATATGATATGGGTGCAAAAAAATTCATAGCACCAAGTTATGAAAGCAGTCATAACGGTCGACCTAAGAAAAGAAAAACTGTATTATGTTTTTCTTTCTATCTTTGTTCTTTCTTTATCTCTTGTTTAATATTACTGCTATATGCCAGAGAAGCATGTTAAAGGCAGAAAAATAGTTTGGTACTTTAAATATTTGTAAAACAAATAAGGTATGACAAGGTAATAGACGAGAAATGTCTTTGTTCTGTTGGTTTTAATGGCAGTCTAAACACGTTATAGTTGGGGAAACTCTGATTAAAATTTCAATTCTCATCCAGCTAAGCTACCGTGGCAACACGACGTGTACTAAGGAAATTGCTCCAAATACCAAACACTGTTATTGAAATTAAATCTTTTTAATATGTAATTTGTTGCATGAAATAAAGTTCCGCAAACGCACGCAGTTCATACAAATTATGTCGTTTAGCCGCATTTTCATTTTAGATATTGCTTAATAACACTGAGGTATTTTACATATGACTCCACGCAATGACGGGGTCAACATATTGTGCCGACGAGTGACGAGAAGGAACAGGGTTGAAGAAATGAAAAGAAACGTGACGTCGAAAAAATTATGAGAGTAGAACGACTTCTTTCAAAAATAATGTCAAAACAAAAGATTTTGTGACCAGCATCATCAGTCCACTTTCATCCGCAATAGATTACAAATCTTTCGTGGACGACTTATAGTAATATTGTTATCTCAGATGAAATATTGGGTAACTTTTATAATCTTTAACTGGCCTAAACTGTTGTTTTTTTAATTATGTCTTTTTATTTTCTTAATATAATGTAAGACACACTTAAAGGAATAACTATATTAAATTATATTCTTGTTTTTCTTTCTTTTTATTGCAAACACTTTGTTGACACCACTAAGTATATGATTATAGACAGTCCTAATTGTACAAATACTCTTTGAAGCTTGATGACAATACGAAAAGGAATCTAAAACATAATGGATAAGGGTAGAAAAGAACTTTAAAGATTGAGCCAGCGTGCGGCAGTAGTAACACTTATGCTATTTGAAACCATGCAACATAAAGCGTCCAGTGTTATATTAGTTTTAATTTTTATTGACCGTAGCAATATATATTAAAAAAGTATTAATTAACGCTTATTTATTAGCCTATCCTATAAAAACCAAAACCATGTGCCAAGATGAATTTATTATAAATCGGAATAGTATCAAGAACGACACAGATTTGGCTGAGTAAAGTTGACCATATGTTGCAGGAAGTCAAGGCGATCTCCGTTACAAACGCGATCACTTCTTAACTTCTGGACAAAACAAGCAGCATCATTGTCAAAAAATGTTTCTACTCAGATAATTTAGAGTTCAATGAACAATCGACTGCTGTCTTGAATATCACTACTTCTGAAACATTGCCTTCTACAAGTTAGTTTTCTACTCTGAGAAATGCTACTGTTCAATTACATTTGAAGTCCCAAATTGATGGCATAAATTCTGATCTCGTTGGTTTGTATATCGGCAGACACAGGGAATACTTTTAAATGTGAAGAACTTAGAGTTAAAAGATTTCAAAAAGCAAAACTAAGTTGGAAAAGAATGTAAAGAGGAACAATGATGGTTAAGAAGATCACAGAAAGCAAGGGGTTTGAAAAAGACAGATAAGTGAATACTTTTTTGGAAGATAAACCTGAAATACGTACAAATATCAGAGCCAGATGTATTCAACTTTGTTTTAGTCCAGGCCGTACTGGGACTACGTGACAAATAACATGTAGCAATTGTTTCAAATCCTGTTTTTCTAGGAGACTGGCACGCATCCGGGGATCTGTTTTGCGCCGTAGGCAGATATAATATTGATGTTTTGAAAAATATGTATTATTCTTGCCTAAACACTGGAGACGTCCAGGTGTTTTATGTTGTGACCAGTTTGAGTTTAATTTTAGATTTTTCTTCACATTATTGGGATTCCAGGAAATTATTTTCCCTGGAAATATTTGTGCTCTAAATTAATCTTTGGACAAGTACAGTTATCTAAATTACACATAATTCAAACACTAGAATATAATTTTCTGTGATTCACCAAATAACTGTTGATACATCAAGACAACGCTTACTACATCATACGTCATCGCCTTAAATTTTGGAGCTGATCGGGATTCAAATTCAGTTTTCCTCATTATACCTTGGGGTTTTTTGGGAACAAATTTTTCTCTATTTTACAATGCTTGTTTTCATAACTCTTTTCTTGTTGAGTTTTGTAAGAGCCTAAACGTAACAATTATCACACTAAACATAGCGTTGGTTAATTTTACACAGCTACAACAAACAAACATTTGGAAGAACTGTCTTCCATGCTTGGACCGGATGAGGTTTGTTATATCAGCCATGACGATAAATGTTGCGTCCGAATTAGTCTGGTAGCTGCCTATAAGCAGAGTTCACTGCTAATACACGCTGAGTATAAAGTAACCCTTTCTGGTCATGACTAGGTAGTTGCTGCCCGGCACAAGCTTATATCATCGGTGTATGACAGCATTGAGCTCCAAGGCAACTGTCATGGAAACAGAGACGCTGTTGGCCTTATTGGGCCAAAGTTTATAGCCATTCGATCTGAAAAACACTCCGCATCAAGAGTACTCAGTCACTGATTTGACTTTGAAGAATTTTGCATTGTGTGAAGTATTGAAGTTTGAAGAAGCATTGAACCTTAAAGTTGAATGCACTGAGCATTAAGATTTTATCACATTTAGACCAGGGAGTCTTTGTGAATGGTAATTTCGACATTTATTCTTAATTTCTTTCATTTCAGTGTTAAAACTTCAAAGGGGCCAGTGTGCCGATTTAATGAATTTGACCAGATATCTTTAACACGGTTTTTGAAAGAGACAGGTAAACCTCCGATCCGTGTCAAATAGTCATTCCTCAAAGGGAATAGTTATATAACGTAGTTCAGAGGTTCTTCTGACGAAACAAATGATTGAGGAAACCACTGCTCCTAATTGGCCGAGTGCAATCTTGGCGACACATTGAAAGGAATGTAAAATTAAAGTGAGAACTTTGATCGAAATTCTTTAGTCCGAGATATTCTTAGAAAGACGTTTGGCTCCTAGGAAACGAATAGTGGTTTCCACGTTAAACAAAAAAGGGACCAGGTGTTTGTCTTGTGAGAAAGACAGGGTTTAGTGCTGACACACAAGTACTAAAGTTAACAGCATTAAGGAAACAGTTTTGCCGAGGGAGAGGAATATGCGACAGCCAGAAGAAAAGTATTAAGAGAAGTGATTAGTGAAGTCTGGCAAAAGGAGACGTGACGAGTGAAGTCCGAAAGGAGAAAGTGACGAATACAGAGTAAAATCTAGGAAGTCCAAGAAGGACGAGGCAGTCGGAATATGAAGACTCGAGGAAAAAGGAAACGCTGGAACACTGTCGAGACGAAGGTGATTTAATCAGTCGTGAACATTGCACTCTTTTCACCACTCATTATGATGATGAAATAAATCCAAAGAGGGCACTGCTATTAAATCTTTTTGATATCATTTAAGTTGAATTGACATTACCACTATGTATTTATTTTGACTAAATTTTTTATTTTTCTTGTCTAAGAGGGCTCGTTTTACATTATGTCTTCTAAATAATCTTGCATAGTTCTCTGTTGATATTATATATTTTCACTCACACCGGGTCTTAATATCGAGGGAGGTCATTTCCTAGATAACGTATAAAAATACAATTAACTACCTCTCTTACTAAGAGGGTGACGTTACACATTGTCTGACAGATTTCCATACCATAACCAGGACAGGTATTGATAAATTGGTCAAGCCGATTCTCGTAGTTACTGTTGATGGTGTACTGGATGAAAACCCACGGTATCATAGAGTCATTAAGGTTGCCATCAACCATTTTTTGAAAGATGATCTTCACTCTGTCTTCGTTGCATCAAATGCTCTGGGACGAAGTGCTTTTAACAGCGTGGAGAGAAAGATGGTGCCACAGAGCAGGGAACTGAGTTGATTAATATTACCTCATGACCACTTTCAAAGCCAATTAGGCGAACGAAGTAAGACAATTGACATTGAGCTCGAGAAGAAAATCTTTGAATTTGCCAGGGGAAAAAACGTTGGTCACAGTATAGAAATACCCAACCATTGCTGAATATATAGATCCATTAAATTCTGAGCTCATGGAACGGGATATATTATGTAGAGATCAAAACTGGTGTGACAACCATGTCTGTTCAAGCCAAAACATGCTTCAGGTTGTAAAGTGTGACGACAACATGTGCTGTTCGAAAGCACGAAGCTCATACTTCAGGGTGATAAAAACCAGATTTGTTCCTCCCTATTTACCCTTTGTTCAAACATATGAATAACTTAAAGTTCCTGAACGATCAATAGTTGGAGCATTGCACAAAATCCATCCTTATTTGCAACTCAAAATCTTAAAACGAAGACATTCTACCTCTGCCAGCAAACACATTTTGAACAATTCCCTACGATCTGTATTGCCCTTCACTTCAATATGTGCTGAATTATAGAATTTGATAGTCATGTCAAGTGTACTTCGGTTCTCCGGTTCATGTTGCGCAGTCACTCAGTCATCCACAAACAAATAAGAGTTCCATCGAAGCGCATCAGACCGATGAGAGTGTCTGCTAAACGGCAATGTGAAATGATGGCCATACTAGCAAATGGGGAGAATGGAGAAAACGTGGATTGGACTGACGAGGAGGAACTTGATTTGGAGGGAATATTCCTTCAAATAAATGATGTTAACCTAGAACCAAATGGATTCCTTGTTCGTTGAATGGAGGAGCATCTTATATTGCCTTGGGATAATGATAACTATGAAGACAAGTAATGAATTTACAAATACGTCAGATTTTAAACCCTTAATTTTCTTTTTGGATTTACTGAAACTTTAATGTTAGTAAGAATTATGTGATTGGTAGGTTTAATTTATATTTGATTTTGTTTTATTGTTTAAAATTAATTTTTCAAAAACTAATTTGTAAACTTTGAACTAGCCAAGCAGTTTTTGTAAAAGCCTGATTATTTAAACACAATTTTAAATAAAAGATTGTTGTTTTGTATTTAGAGTTAACTGATTTGCATTGTATTTACTTTCAGTAATACAAAAAAGGTGTGGAAAAAAGGAGATATTTGTGACGTCACATAGAGGGGGATATGGGCTTTTGTGAAGAAGTGTGACAATGGGGAGATGGCCCAGAAATGAAAACAATTGTCATATGTGAACGATCCCATTACAAATCATGGCAATTAACTTGGATCTGACGAAAGCTTTAAAACCGTAACAAAAACGTTGTAGCTAAAGTTCGAATAGAACATAAATATCCAAATATGTAAAGAAACAATGTAAATCCACGGGGTTTAATTACCTACCATTCAATACAGCAATGTCAGTGGTTGTAACTTGTGACGTTCGCAGGCGTTATAACGTACTGCAATAGTTATTCTGCAACGCTTATCCAATGTTGTGACGCATCATAATGGTTGGAACTCAAGCATGGTCGCACTGTTGAACTTATAACGATGATACAACGCTAACGCTGCTTTTTGCTGGAGATTGTTTTAATTTGAGGGATAAAGGTTGGGTAGTCCGGGTGTGATCTGAAAGTTTTCCCCCCGTCATCAAAGGAGACCATGAAAGCATTATTACATGAGAGAGAGAGAGAGAGAGAGAGAGAGAGAGAGAGAGAGAGAGAGAGAGAGAGAGAGAGAGAGAGAGAGAGAGAGAGAGAGAGAGAGAGAGAGAGAGAGAGAGAGAGAGAGAGAGAGAGAGAGGTAATACGTTTTGAGACATTCGATAAGTAGGAAAGTTCATTTGATGAAATAATGTCAGTTAATAATGCGTGCTTAGTTTAAACTTTCGATTACGTTTTCCTTAACATATTACTGATTTGGTATTTTGAGTGTCATCAGATCTTCTTCCAAGTCCCCCTCTCCCCTAGCCCGCCGCTCGGTTTCATAAGTGCATGTTTTATGAGAATTCCATTATTTAGGTTGTAATCTAAATGTTGTGGTCGTGCTATGCATGGGACTTTGCACTACTGATTAGCAAATAGCCATCTTGCATGTCTTCATTGCTTTATTTATAATGACTAATGAAACTGAAATATTAGTGTGGCTAAAAGTGAAGGTAGAAAGCCATAGTAAGCTTAAAACACTTACCATAATATACTATGTTTCCCGCTATTCAAGGTCTATTAACGCTTTTGCTGCCGGTGATTTCCCGCGTCTGCACGTACCAGTATCTACCTGTAAAGAACCAAAGACGGCTAGATGCATTACACAACACTTATGTTTATGCCTATTAAGTATGTTACACAATGTATCATGAAAGGAGGCCCTAACATTATTCTAAGAGACTAAGAGAGAGAGAGAGAGAGAGAGAGAGAGAGAGAGAGAGAGAGAGAGAGAGAGAGAGAGAGAGAGAGAGAGAGAGAGAGAGAGAGGTGGGTGGGGTACACTTGTATAGACATTGTGCAAAGGGAAGGTTCATTAGATGAAATAATGCCAGTGTATACTGCATGCTAGGTCTAAAGTTTGTATTACGTTGTGCTTTAACTGTAAATGATTTGGTATTTTTAAATCTTCTTACATACAGATTTAATTTCAAAAATCAAGTTAGCATTTAGAAATCTTCTTACATAAAGATTTAGTTTCAAAATCAAGTTAGCATGCCAGTATTTACCATATAAATATCCAATATTCAGGTAGAAATCGCTCTGTGTTCGCAGGCTTTAAAATCCAGTTTCATCCGTGATAAGAGTGACTTTAGTCTTAGGCATCTACAGAATTGTTGAATAAGTAATATAACTGTAATCCGAATCGTGTATAAGGTAGTTATCACAATCAAGCTACGCTCATTTAATTTGCCGAGAAACGTATCAGCTTGGATTTTCGAGTTCGAACTGTTTCTAAACCCGCAGCTGGATTCCATGCAGTGAAGAACTTTTCCGCACAGTATTCCTCTAATGCACGGAAGCCTAGGTTAATGGCGGCCACATAAGGTGTCTACTGTCTTGCGTGTACCTCTCTAGTCTCTAGTCTCTATAAAGATAATGAGGCATGATGCAGTAACGATGTCAGAGCACGCCGAGAATGCAGAGATTGGATAATAAATCGATCCTACCACTGCTAATCAAAGGTTAGTACATATGGTAAAATAAAGCATGCAAACGCATACTTCGCGGTTGAAAATCTAAAGCCTAATAACAGCAGGAAACATTGATTAACTTTTACTGAATTGTGTAGGTCATGAAACATCTTATAATTGTATCTTGGAATAAACATATTGCGAATTAACAAGTCATTTAGTATGATTACCCGGCTCCCACTCGGTTATGCCTTTTATTCCTGAGAGAGAGAGAGAGAGAGAGAGAGAGAGAGAGAGAGAGAGAGAGAGAGAGAGAGAGAGAGAGAGACTGTTAGGGTACCACACATAAGCATTTTGTTTTTTTCTAGTTAGATTTGAATTTGAGAATATTTTGTAATATAATTCTGACGCTATTATCAACATTTACATAGTAAACGTATATTATGTCGGAATAATATTGACTAAATTACTGACCTGTTTAAATACAATCATCATATTAGTGTTATATATGGCTTCCAATACTATAATCGCAGTGATTGATTCTAGTTATCAAGGCAACATACACCAGGCTTCTACAATCAACCATCAGAAAATTCATAACATATACAGACAGATCAGTTTTCATCCTATGCATTCTGTTCAATGAATTAATCCTCATTTTAATTGAAAATCATTGTATGTGTACTGTCTGTAATGAATACATACCGGTACGTGGTAAAAATTATTCCACTGTACTCTCTCATTGCATATATTTATTGATGAATAATTAATTTACGTTTCAAGAAACAAGTGTCGGACGATGCAAGTACTGAATGATACAATCTGATCAAAGCAACTGATTGCATACTAATGCATTCAAATACGATTTAATTCCAGCAAAACTCTCCCCAGACCCTTTCGTTTTCGTTCCATTCTTCCCGAAAAGAAATACGCAGCATAGACATCCGTCGTGTTAATTAAGTTTATTGCTTAACTTTCTGTAGCATCATAAATTTTAGTTATTGTATTTTGTTTCTTCTGTGCGGTAGAATGCTCACTTTATACTAATTGATAAAATGTTATCGCCAATTATTTCCTAAATAATAACTGAAATGGCTATTTGTAAGGCCTAATTACTATATCTCTTCACCAGGAAAGTTGCGCGTATCCATGGTGATATGTATCAACGCATAGATTTCACCTTACTGCTATTGATTTGTCGATAAATTCGATAAAGATTTTCGCCACGTGCATCAATTCTTGATTGCAGTTTCCCAGATAGCTTCATTTCCGGGACAACTGATGTGTGACTTTATAGCGTCGTTTACAGTTGATAAGGATATAATATTACCAAAATGTCTGCACTTCTGTCTTTTCTGCAAAAGACTCGCATCGATATATCTCATATCTCGCCATTAGGGCTCATATCTCGCCATTAGGGCTAATAGTGTTACTAGTATTAAGACCAAATCCATTTTTTAGATACCTTTTAAATGAGCGGAAAGAAACGCAAGCTAACAAATATAATCGGAACCATGTTTAATATTAAAACTTTATCTGCGTTCGAAGTTCTTAACATAATATAAAGTTCTAGAATACAGGGTTCCATGATATCTCACCAACATGTATGTTAGTGCTTCCTGTAGAGTAGGCAAAAAACATATAAGTATTTAGGCGATGTATGTCATTATTTTACCAGGTAGAGATGGTTAGGATTGAGGTTAAACTTGTTATTAAGGAGTAAAAGCATTAAGCTTGGACGAAATTATACGCGTCAAGCCTAACTTCGAGGGTAATCCAGTAGATATAAAATCATTTCATGTCAACATAAACAAATGCATTTCAGATAATAATCGCTGGCTTTTACCAAGTTAGAGATTAGAGATTCGGGCTCGGCCAATGCGAGAATGTAAGAAAACTTCCTAGTAGCTTTCCACCACTAGAAACATTCGCCAACATGTATATCCGTCTTGCGTTAAAAATGACGTCAAAAACAATCAAATAATAATAATAATAATAATAATAATAATAATAATAATAATAATAATAATAATAATAATAATAATGATTATTATTATTATTATTATTATTATTATTATTATTATTTTTATTATTATTATTATTATTATTATTATTATTATTATTATTTTGTTTTTAACGCCATTTTTAGCGCATGACGGCAATACGTATTTGCCAATGTTTCTGGTGTTGGAAAGCTAGGGATTTGAGCAGTGCATTCCTGAACGGGCTGCTCAGTCGCTCATCGGGCTGCTGAACTTTACTGCTGCTAATGCCCAGAGCCGCCTGTGTGCAGGTTTGCGGCTAATGCTGCCAGTGTACCCATACCTGCCGCTTCGTGGCTTGCCTGTCGCCACAGGACTTTAGTGGGTGATGAAATGGGTGGGTGACTTGAGTTGTAACTTTGTTTTAAGTGAAGAAGAGCTGCGCAGTTCGTTGACCTCACTTTCTTGCTCAAAGCCATCTGGGTCCAGCAGCACAACAACGGCGCGACGGTCGGAGACAGAGTTTAGTGTAGCGGATGACCAGGACGTACTACGTGTCTCGTCGTGCTATTAGCGGACCACGGCGCTTTGCTGGGAATCGCCTTTCTGCCCGTTGACCAGCTGGTGGTTATTCCACGCAGGCAGCCGAATCCAGTCTTCACATGCTAGATACACAAAGCTTAACTCACCGCAGATTTAAGACCCGTCGGCTACCTTCAGCCTGGTTTCGCCGGCCAGTCGGGACCATTTTCAGGAATGTGACCGCTGCGCATGCCACAGTTTCTTGGAGCCAACGGTGAGAGCTGAATGCCATGTGGGGACCAAAGGTGGGCGAGCTACCCCCGAAAGTGAAAGACTGTTTATCCAGCTAGATGTGTTACCTCCTCCCAGGACACACCATACACCCCCAAACTGACGATGCAAATATTGAATGAGACAATACCGTGATACGCTCAAATAATTGGATGTACAATCAGAAGATTTGATTCCAGCAAAATTATCACCAGAGCTTTTATTTCTTTGTTCCATTCTATAAGAAAAGAAATCCGCCAATAATAGCAGTCATTCTCGTTAATTACATTTACTGTATAAACTTATGTTGCAGCATTCGTTTTAGCTATCGTATTTTTCTGTTCTGTATAGTACAATGCTAACTTAATATGCATTGACAAGCTATCACGAATTATTTCCTAAATACTAACTGAAATGGCTATTTGTTAGGGCTAATTACTGACTGAATCTTTACAAGGAAAGTTGCGCGTAACCATGGTGATATTAAGCTCATAGATTGCACGTTACATATACCGATTTGTCGATACATTTCGATGAATATTTTCGTTACTGGTACCAATGGTTTAGATAGTGTATATTTCCACAAAGCTTTATTTCCAGAACCGCTGATGTATGACTTGATAGCGTCTTTTACAGTTGCAGAGAATGCACAATAACACGTACATGCCCGTACTTCTGTCTTTATGCCAATGTTGTGTTTCGATATTTCTCGTAGCAGGGTATATTGTGGTATTAAGCTAACAAATTTAATCTGAGCTATGTGTATTATCTAACTATCTTTTAACATATTACACAATAAATTAACAAATAAAAACACCAACACGTAGAATATGTGATCGGTTTAGCTTTATTGCTTCCTCAGAGTCGTCTTGGTGTTGTTTAGTTTATAATTTATCAAGTTAACCATGACAACACAAAGTTATAGATTTGTGGTCCACTGATTAGCAATAGAACGAATCATTTTAAAACGACAATTAGCGGAAAAACAGATGGAAAATGGATTACACGCACGCTTTCTTAAAAATTGTCTGGACGACAATTTTGTGCCAAAGGGATTCAGTTTAAAGCTAAACATTCATACTGGAAATGACACAGCATCAAAGAAGTTTCAAGAATCTATCGTTGGAAATATGTGATAGACTAAAAGAGGAACACCAGAGGAGAATGATCAAGAAAGGCAAATAACTAGAAGAATATGGAGTTGAAATAAAAATTTTGATAAAAGACAATACTGGCATGTTTTATGAACATTTTAAAAGAACGGAATCGAAAAATGACGAATTATTGTCAAAAAGTCAAACATTTGTTTTACAGAATTTATAGAGAGAAAAACAATTTTCCAGGACAACGATATTAATAAACTACGCACAGACCAATTTTATACCTAAAATACATAAAATGGTTGATAAGTGACTACCTTTAGAGCAGTGGTCCCCAACCTTTTTATCGCCGCGGACCGGTCAACGTTTGATAATTTTACCGCGGCCCGCTGAGGAGGGGGGGGGGGGGGAGGACGTTGATTGTTTATATTTTAGATTGTTTTGATTTAATAATTTTAATTTAATTGTATTTAAACATGCCTTAAAAATAAAATACAGTTACACCAAAAAATGAATATAAAGTGATATAACATTTTAACTCACTAGAACGCTAAATCAATGAAAACCCTGAGCTTGTTTCTTTGCAACGAGACGGTTCCATCTGGGGGTAATATGAGACAATGACACCCGAAGTGTGTTGCTTATGTCCAGTTTATTCCGTTGTTTTGTTATGGTTGCTGTCACTGCAGAAAACCCCGCTTCACACAGATAGGATGTCGGAAATGGCAATAGGGATTTAAGTGCTGTGGTGGCAATCTCAGGGTATTCCGACATGACTTTAATCCAGAACAACGGCAGAGTTGTTGTCTCGAACGTAGTTTTAAGGCCGCCGTCATTCGCAATCTCCATCAGCTGATCTTCTTGCACAGACATGCTAGATTCGCCTGGTTTGTTGGCAAATGGGTCGCGGATCCATTCCTTACCAGTTCGTGGGTCTTTTGTGGTTGGGAAGTAGCGCTCGAACTCTTTTAAAAGCAAAGACAGGTGATCGTGCACCAACTGGGAGAATGAATGCTCAGGCTCAGTCTCGCCTAAAACCCGCTAATGTCTGAAATATGTCCAAAATGCCTCTGTTCACGCGCCGTCCCCACAACTCCAGTTTGGCTTTAAATGCAGCTACTTTGTCTGCCAACTTGAAAACAGTTGTCATTTTCCCCTGAAGGGACAGATTGAGTTCATTGAGCAGGCTGAATATGTCACACAGGTAAGCCAGTTTTGCGACCCATACCTTGTCACTGAAATGTGCTGCCAGCGGTGACTTCTTTTCTGAGAACAATCTTTGCAATGGATCTCGTAATTCAAATACTCTGGTTAGCGATTTTCCTCTGGATAACCATCTTATTTCTGTGTATAAGAGAAGGCATCTGTGCTCTGCGTCCATCTCCTCACAAAGCTGCTCAAACAGGCGCGAGTTAAGGGCGTGTGCTTTGATGTGGTTAATAACTTTAACGACATCAATCAATACGCTGTTAAATTCCGGTGACATTTTTCGGCTTGCCAGCATTTCCCTGTGAATGATACAATGCGTAGATTCACTCTCAGGTGCAACCTCCTTAATCCGAGCAGTTAAACCAGACAGTCGTCCGGTCATGGCAGCAGCTCCGTCTGTTCATATGCCGACACAAAAGGACCATTTTAGTTGTCCTGATATATAACCATCCAGTGACTTAAACAGTTCTGCTCCTGTGGTGTTGGTTGGCAAAGATAGTGCACATAACAAATCCTCATGCACATCTTCCTGATATAGATATCGCACATAAACAAGTAGTATTGCCTTGTTGTCGATATGTGTATATTCGTCAACCTGGAGTGCGTACCACGGTGATGTATTAATCCTCTCCAACAATTGTGCCTCAATGTCTTCGGCTATTTCCTCAATGCGCCTAGTCACAGTGCTAGCCAACAAAGGCACATGTGCTATCTTTTCCACAGCAGCCTCTCCTAGAAGTTCACGGCAAATGTCTTTAGTGGAGGGCAAGATCAATTCTTCACCGATAGTGCATGGCTTTCTAGCCTTAGCAATACGATTAGCCACCAAATATGATGCTCTCAGTACATTCACCTTAATTGATGTGGTGGCCCTCATAAATTTCTTCTGTCCTTCGTGTTCCCGTTTTTTTTTCTTTCAAAGTACTCCAGGGGCTTGTCTTTTAATCCAGGGTGCTTGGCGTTCAAGTGGCGAAGCAGTTTTGAAGGTTTCATTGCCTCATTAGAGAGCTGGTCGCCGCAACTTATGCAGAGCGGGGTTCGTGTGTGGGAATCACCTGTCCCGATAAATCCATATTTCAAGTAGAACTCATGGTATTGTCTGTTAAAAGTTTTATGTTTCTTTGATGTTGAAGGCTCTTCTTCTGTCTCTTCACTGGGCCTTTTCTTTTCCCAAGGAAACTTTCTAACGACGTCTGTTTCGTACACATTTTTGCTAATTTGTGGGTTAAATTTGAGCAAACACAATATACACGTACACCAAGCACTGTTAAACATGAGAAAGTACCGGTGAACAGAGAGAGGAGCGATACACACCTTCTCTCCACCAAAGCTACAACGCCACTGCCGCTTGCAGCCGCTCAGCTCCAGACGTCACATAAAACCGCCCCGATATCACGATATTTTGCGCATGCGCGGTATTGGTGCGGCTTTAGGAAAATTTAGGTGACGTCTCTCAGCTCCCGATTAACCTCTCGTCCATGGAAAGTCGCACAAACCCGAGAGAAATACATCACACTAAATAAAATGGAAATAATTTAATGTTCCTTGGGTGGCCCGGTACCATCTGATCCACGGACCGGTCCGTGGCCCGGGGGTTGGGGACCACTGCTTTAGGGTATCCAGGTAGACCCGTTATTTTTCCATGTAACTCAATTACAAACAATATATCTCAATATATTGATGATATTTTAATCTACTGGTGAAATCACTGCCTTCATATGTCAAAGATACTTTTGATTTCATTACCAAATTAAATCATTACCGAACCTAACTGAAAATTTATTTCTAGCTACACTTGATGTGGTTTCGCTCTGCACGAATATACGACACAATATCGAAGCGGTCTAATATGATTTTGGGAGAAAAATGTATACTATCAAAAGCACGTGTTTGTGATTTGATAAAACTTGTGCACGAAAATAACTTTTTTTCCATTTGGTAATACAAGCTATCTTCAAAAGTTGGTAATAACAATGAGTAGTCCTATGGCACCTTCCTATACATTTTAATTATAAGGAAATTATATAATGATACAAAAATTCTAAATAAATACCTCTTCAAACCAGATGTTTGATTAAGACTTTTTAGATGATATGTTTATGATTTGGAGTTTTTCATTAGAAGACCTTCGTTATTTTATAGACTGTTTAAATAAATTACATCCAACAATAAAATTTACATTCAATGTGTCTAAAACTAAAGTATCATTTTTGGCGTAGAGATCGTGAAAAAGAAAAACATTACACCACCTTCATGACACATGCTTCAAACAAGAATATTCATCAATATGCTGAATACTCTTCATTTCATTTTAAATCATGTAAAAACGGGATACCATATAGTCAATCAAAAGAATATAGAATAATTATTTCGGATGACATTGTTTTTTAATCGTCTTTAACAGAGTTACGTCTGCATTTTTTTAAAAATAAGTATTGCGTCATTGACATCATTCATACTGCATTCCAAAAATTAATTTTTTCTTGCGCAACTTGAATATTTACAATGTAATATCCAAAATGGAGAATGAAGATATCATTCCTTTTGTTATTGAATACAATCCAAGTTTGTCTAATGTAAGATTATCAATAGATATTGGGATTTATTGAAATTATTATGCAAAGCAAGTTTTTAATCGCTCCACGAAAGAAAGCTTATAAAAGGACTAAATATTTTAAAGATTTCCAAATTAATTCTAAACTAGAAAAAAAATCATATAAAAGGGATCATCAACTAAATGTAATAAACCTAGATGTTCGCACTGTTAATTTATTAATAAAAAATACTTCTTTCAATAGTAATAATACGAAAGAAACTTTTAAGATGCGTTGTGATATTACTTGTGCAACATCAAATGTTATTATTCAAACAATAATTGTTCTTCGCCCTAAAATCCCGGCCTTACTTTGTTTTTCTTTACCGGCTTGAGAAAGTGTTTTCCAAGGTTCATATTAAAAATGATCAAACAAATGCAGTTTAAATAATAATAATAATAATAATAATAATAATAATAATAATAATAATAATAATAATAATAATAATAATAATAATAATAATCATCATCATCGTCGTCGTCGTCGTCGTCCTCGTCGTCATCATCATCATAATTATAATTATGGTAAAGATAATAATAATAATAATAATCTAAAAAAATTAGTAGTTGTAGTAGTAGCACTAGTTGCTAGTTGCAGTATTATTATTATTATTATTATTATTATTATTAGTAGTAGTAGTAGTAGTAGTAGTAGTAGTAGTAATAGTAGTGACAATATTAGTATAACGTATTTAAGTTTTAATGGTCATATCCTGCGCAAAGTTAAAATTCATTAGTTTATATGACTAGAAATTTGTTAAAAATCTCATGTAGAATTTGAAACCAACAGAGATACAATATAAAGCCTACAAAACATACCATTGTATTACTTATTATTTGTTTGGTTTTCTTTAATATCATTGGTAATCTATCTATCTATCCTTCTATCTATCTATCTATCTATCTATCTATCTATCTATCTATCTATCTATCTATCCATCCATCCATCCATCCATCCATCCATCCATCCATCCATCCATCCAATGTATGTCTGTCTGTTTGTTGGCATATGTGTACAAGCCGAAGGTTTGCTTAGGCAATGCATATGTTGTCATTGCTTCTGGACTATTTCAATATGTACAGAAACTCAACATTTTACAATTAATAACATTCGGTTGGGCTTCCATTTTGTTCTTGCAAAATTGCAACAGGTTGACGGGTAAAGGTATTGCTAGATAAAATAATAGCGTATGTTTTTTATCAGATGTATATGCAGGTTCTTCAAAACAGATATCTATTTTTTTAAAAATAAAATGAAAATATTAAAACAACAATATCCTTCAGACTCAAATGTTGCATGTAATATTTCTTTTAAAACTCATATGGTTATGGAAACTGGTTGCTTTGATGTGTAATATAATATCTTTTGAAGTCTTCATATTCCTTTAAAAAAGGAATCAGCTCACTATAAACGGGTGTTATATAGACACGAATCCTGCAACTGATACACAGTTTTCAAGAACTGCGATTAAAGTTGACAATGAAATAAAATGAAACATAAGTACGGACCGGGAAATGGTTAAAGCATTTGGGCTCGCAAGAACACGTGATTTAGAAGTTAAAGAACATGAAACAAACAAGACAGCGATTTATAACAATCCTAGTAGTTGCATGAACTGTTTTAAACCATCCGATGAGAAATAGGACATGAATTTATGAATGGACAAGCACGCTATTGCACAAACAGGTATAATGATATGATCAACTGAAAATAATCGTTCCTCTGTTGCCACTGATAGTAACCAACTCCATCATGACAACTCGCTCCAACAATCGGTAATATTATGGAAGCACGTTTCATTATGTCAAAACGTCGGTAAAATTATCAAAAAGTAGTTTACACTATGTATGTCAAAAGTAGGTAACATTACTGAAGAACTTTCCACCATGTAAAAATTTCGATAAAATTATTGAAGGACTTTTCAGTATGTCAAATAATCGATAAAATTATTGAAGGACTTTTCAGTATGTCAAATAATCGGTAAAATTATTGAAGGACTTTTCAGTATGTCAAATAATCGATAAAATTATTGAAGGACTTTTCAGTATGTCAAATAATCGGTAAAATTATTGAAGGACTTTTCAGTATGTCAAATAATCGGTAAAATTATTGAAGCATTTAATACTCTACCCACACATTCATTACACGTGTAAACGTAGCAAGAACAAGAATTGTGCTGAAGGCACCACCTGCGATACCTTTTTCTTCAAACATTGTTTAGCCTTTCAGTTAAACGTGATTGCTCACTATCTTAGAATTAATATTCCAGTGTTGATTCAGTAATTGCACTCTAGAGCTGTTTCATGTCTAACAGTTTGTTCTCTTCATCTTTCAACACCTTCCACCAGTTTTCTAAGTTAGATATGAATGAAGTTTGATTCGTGAATTGATGAATGAACCGAGTAAGACATGATATGACACAGTGAATAAGGAAATACTGGGTCAATGAATTAATAACAGCTGACTAAGAAAATAATGAATTAATGAATAAACTAACTAACTAGGAAATAAATAAATTGGTAGGTATGTCCCTTAATAAGGAATGGAAAAAATTATCCCCATTAAACAAAAAAATTATTGAAACATTAATCATAAATATTGTGTAGTGTAGTGTAAATTTCACATACCTGTTTGACCAATTTCGTAAGCTCATTAACTGTTTGTTCTATTTTTCTGTCAATTTTTCACCAGTCTTCGCAGTTCAACGATTTTGATTTTCGTCCGTTTCTTAATCCTAATTTTTATGTATGTCTTCTGTCTCTACTCATACTTTTAACGTCTATTCTTATAACTGATTGTTTTGAGCTTGCAAGTTCTAGTGCCTTATCTGTTGTCTCGGTTCTCTTTCTGTTAGACTGGTTAATGTCTTGATTATAATGCAGATTGCTAGCTGTTCGAACCTAAGATTCCTAGACGAATACACATAAAATATTCGAAAATTGCCATGGTCGCAAACCTATTAGCAGTCTATCACTTTCAATTCATAACGATGTAATGGTCATTTCTAATCTTAGGTGTGTAGGCTCTAACAAACAGTAACTTCTAAATTCACTAGTCTCATCTTGACCGTGATAATAACCAAAGCAGCAGAGGAGGCGAACATACCGAAACTATTTCAAGCAAACCGAAACTATTTCGGACAAAGTCCTAAAGGACTTCAAGCAGAGAGGGCGAACAGACCGAAACTATTTCAAGCAATCCGAAACTATTTCAAACAAACAAAAAGTATTTCAGCAAAATCTTAAAAGATTTCAAACCGAAACCAATTCAGGCAGACAAAAAAAAGAGAAATGGTTTCGGTTTGTCACGCTATTGAGACTCTGTCTCCAGACAGACCCGGCACTGATTGCGTTTTGGAGACGAATTGAAAATCCTTGTAGGATTTCACAAACAGACTAATTTATAAAACCTCTTCTTGTAAATCAATCAGATTATTGGACTGGTCGCTGAGTTTAAAATTAATTCTCGTTAATGAATCATTATGACATCGCATATAGACAGGATTAGTTGGATCTTCAATTATTAAAAATCCTGGTGGAGCCGTTGTTGCATATAAAATATATCTATGCTGGGCTTGATTTGATCTTTCGAGATTTGTTTGATAGTTTCCTTCGATAGCATCACATACTAGATTTACTGCAATCACCGAGGATATATTCACATTTTGAGGAGCAATATGCCGCCCGCCTCCGTCTGGATTATTATTATGTTTGAGGATAATTTTTTTTGTGATTGTGTTATTTTTTTCCATTCGTTGTGAATTTTTTTGAAACAATCATCGATGGTATCATTGAAAGATTTTCGTAACGCTGGGACGTTATATCCGGGTAATTTAAAATCCGCGATATCTTCAGGGCGTATATTATATGTTGTCGCAAATTCTATTCTTGGTTGGGGATGATTATCAATTAATATTTGTTGAACAATTAGTAAATTGAATTTATCCATATCGTCGATAATTTTGTTACATACCTCCATGTACTCGATGACTTTATCTCGATCGGGCGGAACTGTACTAATTGATTTTACGATTCGGTATTTAATTTCTTCAAAATCATCATTCATTAATATGAACTGTTCGTCAACATTTTTAATATTTATTATATGATGTAAACCAGCTGTTTTAAAATAACGATTAAAACTATCATCTAGTGGTAACCAATATGATAAACGATAACTTCTAAAGTCTGTGATTAAATGACTCTTACTATCAGAAACATGATAATCTTCCTTCGTGGAAATATAATCAGATTTTGTCGGTTCTGGTATATTAACGGTTTCTTGTCGAGGTAGGATTTCAGGCCATCCTAGTATGGTTCTTGTAGAACTCTGATATATATCTACAACATACCCGGGTGAATTTATCTCAATCGCGGATGATAACGTCGGCTCGTGAACTGTTATAGCGATTTTCGATTCTTTTCCCGTGATGGATTTTATTCTACGCTGAAATTCGTTATTGAATTGTTCGATTTGGTAAGATCCAGATGGTATGGAAACAACGTTCCAGTCTGGAGTCCCGTCTTGTTTATTCTTATTCGCAAACACCAGGAAATCATTCGGCTGTTGACCACCGAATGGTTGTGGTCTAATATTTGGCCAACTATGATACATTCGTAATTTTGCTAGCGCTATTTTCATCATCGTAATTGCAGTAGGAAAATTCACACTGAATGCAGGATTGGTTGATGTTATTGAGATCATGTTAGTTTTCACCGGGTTGGTATTTTCCTATATTCGTTGAAGTATATCTTGCGATGTTGCCATTGTTATTAAATTCGTGTTGTTTTTCTAATTTTGACATCGCGGAATCATAAAAACGTACCATCTCTGAAAACGCACTATCGGATATTAATGTGTCATCGAGGGAGGATGATATCATCGTGGATAATTGCGAGTATGCGGTTGACACAACATGGAACTTAACTACGTAATCCAGCAATTTGCGCTGGCTACATGATGATATATTTTTTTATTATTAACATTATTACCGCGATTGTTGTCGCCGCTGATATACAAATTGGAACAGCTATCGGAGCAACCATTGTCACCGAGGAGAGTATAATACCAGCTCCGGTAATTACACCTGATACCGAGTACACGGTAACATCAACTGCGGTAATTCTTCGTCGGTATTTTTTTTATTTTTGTTTGGCACTCCTCAGTGTTTTAAGTTTAGTTTGAAATTCTCTGACCTGATCATAGCGATACTGCTGTGACGTTGCCAATGATGAAGTTTTATTTATTACAATTGATTTCAAATTGCTAGCAATAAAAACGCTGACGTTTTCAATTAAGCTGTTTACTTAAATCCGCTAAGAATTTCACATACCATGTTACTGAAACCCTAGCCAAATTATTATCAGTGGATATTATTGTGAATTGTTCAGTGGTTTCCTTGTCGATGATCGTTCATATCATATTGTCGACCCCAGATGAACTCGTTGATGAAGTATTAAATTGAGTCAACGACACTAGTGTTAATCGATAAATACCTTTGACGGTCGCGGTGATATTTAATATGTTATTTTGTGGTGTCCACGTAAATGATCCATGTTGAATCGTGTATACTACGTTGGTGGTTTTCGAATGAGAAATTTTTACTTTTTCAATTTTTTTCTCTCATTCTCGGTAGATCATCCCTGATGGCATCGTTGATCTGTTTAATATCTTTGATCCACTTTTATATTTCCGCGATTGCATCTGAAAATGATCTCTCTTCGGGAATAACTCCTTATATACCGATTAATCGCTGTTATTTCATCGAGTTTTGTGATAATATCAGCGAGATCTATTTTAACATCATAGGGTTTCGATTTTTTTTACCAAAACATTTATCAATGGCGTCATCAGTCCTGTTAAAGTTTTTACGTAACGTAGTAAATTGAGCTACATGAGTATCATAATCTGATCGCAATTTTATAAAATTATCAATGGCTGCTTTTATCTCCGGGAGTTGTGGTGTGGTAACCGGTGGATCTCCAAAGAAATCGTTTAAGGGGACCTGAAAAGCGTTAATAGCTTTTTGTAATGCCGTAAACGCATTTACATGAACGTTATATTCATCACGTAGTTTTTTAAATAATTCTATCGTTGATGAATATTTATCACCGAGCGCTGTTAATCTATCTGTGAGCGTCAAAACAAGTACACCTGGTTTGAGTTTATCCTCCTTGGAAAACAACGCGATAGTATCGTCTACTGCGTCGCGTCGTTTAACTAAAATATCATCCAGGGGAACATTACTAGTTTTCAATTTACCCTGACGATCTTGAAATACAACTATTTCATTGGGATCAACACTTGCGAGGTTTAACATCTCGGATATTTCATCTTCGATTATTTTTTTTACATCACCGCTTGCAGATATTTCCGTGGTGGGTTTTTTCAGGCTTGAGAGGGATCTTCCCCAAATATCAATCATGTTATTTTATATAATTTCTCTCTAAAAAGCGATCAATTGTGTATTCGTGTACGGGGTGGTTTTCCCGATGATGAAATAGCGTCGAGGACATTTAATACTTTTATGCATATTGGTGGGTCATTCATTTCCTGTGTTGGTAGCGTGGAATACCAGATAGGAATTTTTAAGCGGTTTATATAACTCATAAATTCTTTAGGCGGTGCTAACCCATATGAATCGAAATAAACAATCACGCGCGGATCAATCGTGTATGCAACCCAGTGAGTTCCAGGTACGGTGCGGTTATCGAGATTAATGATACCGGTTTCAGTGTTGTTGTGGTAATTGATCTCTCATAAAAACACCTCTGAAGATTTTTATCGCTAGTTTTTTAGCAGCATCGAGTAAATCAAAATCTGACATCGGAAACAATGTCTTTGACATTGTTGTTACTAAAACTGTTCCTAGTCTCAGGCCCTTTCCTCTGTACCATGAATATGAAGTTCCTGGTAGTCTTAGACCCTTTCCCTTTGTTTATATCCAGCAGCTCCTAACGCGGCGGCTTTACCAGCTGAAATTAATGCTGGAATCGCAGCGAGAAGTGGGAATACACCACCTGATTTTATCATGTTTTTCATCGCGGCTGCAGAGAGAGTGATCTGAACCCTTTTTTCATCTTTGATAGCATCATTGAAATGTTTTATCTGACGAGTTGTCAGTGATAGTTTATTCTGACCACCAGACATCTGATTGTGTTTCAACGATATCTTAGTTCCACATTTGTTAGATGATTCTGATTGCAATTTTTAATTTGACCGGGAGTCAACGTAACACTAACATGACTATATGACATTTTATTTAATAACAGATTGATCTAATTGTTGCATTACATATTTTCCACTGGTGCATCAACTACTCTCATTCGTCCACCAACACCTTCGAGTAGCATTGATTTGTCACTGAGAATGACAGCAATTGCTCTGTATCTATCACCAACAGCAGGAAGTCGTGTTACACGAGCTCGGAAATGTATGTCAACGACGGACTGTCTGGTTAAGTCAAGATGTTAAAGCGAAAAGTAATCAATCGGATATAGATTTTTAAAATACAATTGTGATATTTACAAACCAGTGTCTTCATTGTTATCGCGTCCCATAAATGTCAGCAACCGATAATACGCGCGTGCTATTTGTTTTTGTCCGTAATTAAGTAAAATATCTTCGGATGGTTCCTGTTGACCGTTTATCCTCAGCGATGCTTCATTAACGCCCAATTGATCAAATATGATAGTAATTTTTCTTCTGTGGTGATTGATGGAGTCATTACTGGCATATTTACTTTACCACGGTCAGCATCTGGATTTGCAGGATCTGCTGGAATCCTTCAGAATGCATCATTATCATCGCCTATTCGCACAAGTACTACTTTATGCTTCGCTCCATAGATAACTTTTCTAACGTTTATACAAAATCCGAAAATGTGAGATAGTGGTATCGCACATGAAAATAGTCTACGCCGTCCTTCCAACATTGATGCGCGTTTTGCAGCTTCTAGGTTGTAATTAGGATCATTGTTTATTATCATATTCTCAACATCAATATCAGCAGCACCAGCATAATTGTTTGGTCGTCTTATAATATATGGAGTCGGTCCAGCGCGATCATTAGTATCCTTAGAGAACATCATAGACGGACCCGCCGATCTTGTAAAATCGTCAGAATATCTCGCTAAACCCACTATTGATGTGGCAACATCGACATCACGTTCTATAGATTCAATCTCTCTGTTATCAACCATATATCTTGCACTCTCAAATAGCGCCATGATACCATTATTGACAAAGCCGACTGGAGGAGTATCAGCAGCTGTTACAAATTCTCCTTCTACCTTGATAAACGCTTCAGCGGGTAGAAAGTATTTGCTGGTATCATGGACATGAAGTTTCTTGATCGACTGTCTGGTTGTATTGCATTATAGGAATAATACTGATAATCGCGGACAGAATCATCCTTGGGTACTGGGGAATCTAAATCGAACGTTGTATAAGGAGACGATTTGAACATATTATTATATATTTCTTGATCTATCATATTTGCAGTAATATTCCTCTGAGTATCTTATCCTTCATTGTTCAGCGATGCTATTGTTTGATCCACTGCGTTATTTATTATTTTGCTAATATACGCGGGTTTTAATTTCCGTAGATGGTAGTGGGCCTAGTGACTTTGTCACCATTGATTTTATCACTGATGACTTCGTCATCGGTGGTTTCTTTCGTCGCCGAACGATAGTTTTTCTTTAGCCGCGGAAAATGATTTCCCGGCAACATCACCAACAGCGCTAATACCCTTATCACGAATATCATCAATAGCTTTCATTGATGACTGTTTTGCGAATGGTGCTAATTTTGGAGCCATTCTTGCAAATAACCCTGTAATGGTATTGCCGAGACCATCTCCATAGTACGCTCTATAAACTGGCAATCATGAGTTTGCTAAGTAAGTCATGGTTGGTTTATTGTGGTTGTAGTGTATGAACATCTTATTTAAATGACATTCATATAATCAGTGATTAATCACTAGTGACAAAAGTCATTAATGACAAAATGTCACGGACAAGGTCATCAAATTAGTCACTGTGATAACCGTCCGCTAGCTCATCAATAAACTCTCGGTATACACCAATATCCATGATACCACCCTCAAATAGTCGTCTGCAAATATTAGCTACCTCATTAATTATTTCCGGTGAGTTATTTCCAGCTCGTCTCCCTCCTACCAGAACTTCTAATCGTGATATATTCCCGAGAATACTACTAGGACAACGAACTAGACCACTACCTGAAACCCTGCTTGGAGTTACACTCTGAGAAAATCCCTTACCGGTAGTACCAGTTGCACCTTGTGTCCTTTTCCTGATCTTGTAAGTATCTAAAAGTTCATTATTAGATTCGTCTTCGTCAGATGGCATATTATCAGACTCCAATAGTCTCAAACCCGTACCATCATCATCATCATCAGGTGGTGGTTGTCTTTGAGGCGAGAAAGATATTTTCTTTGAAGGTTGTTGCCTTTTTCTTTGCAATTTTTGCGGTTTTTTGTTTTTGCTTTTAGTTTTTCATATTGATCATTCACTGTACCCACCGCACTGAGATATCCAGTGTATGATGCATTGTCTTGATCAATTCGACTTGTGTTAGTTTTGATTTTGTAAAAAAAACATCAGCCCAATGTTCTATACTTTTAATATACCGGTGTTGTTCTGGTTTCAACATTTGTTTTGCAGTTTTCATAAGTCGCAACAACAAACGCAGTAATTTATGGATTAGTATATCAGTTGCTGCTAACCCCTCCTCACTGAATCGATTACGTAATTCATCTACTATTTTTTCATTGGCTTTTTTTCGGACCAGGAGGTTTTTTTGTAACAGCGCTGATGTTTTTTTCAGTTTCCTTTGCTATTTTTTCAAGTACTGGTACAGTAGCAGTAATACCCTCCTTAGTAGAAGTGGTTATTGGTTTGAAAAATTGTTCAGTGCCCGTTGTAAAATAAGTTTGAAATTCTTTTCTTGTTTGGAGCTTATTTCGAACGGAATCATGAACCGGAATAAAACTCTTAATCGCAGCTAATCTCTCGCGTGCTAATCTAGTTGTTAGGGCTTCACCTACCATTATAAATTAATATACGATTTAAATTGTAAACGCTAATCCACAGATAGCTACGCGTTTCATTTTTTTCATAAAAATCGACGGTGAAAACCCCAGGGATTCATTTAGAGAAAATCGATTTTGATGAAATCTTGTTGACGGATTAGCCAAAAACAGTACAAAATCAATGAAAAAAGCATCGACAATTCGACGATCACGATGAAAAACACCACAAAATTTTCCTCAAAAGGATAGAAATTTCATCAAAATCGATTTTCTCTAAATGAATTCCTGGGGTTTTCACCCTCGATTTTCATGAAATCTTGTGGACGAATTAGCCAAAAACACCACAAAAACGAAAAAAAAAAAGACAAAAAATCAATAAAAAGAATAAAATATTTCAGTAATTAACAAATAAAATAAAATCTATAGATTCCCACCCACCCGTGTAAATTCATTACTTAAATCGCCATGCAAAAAAAATACACAACATGAAAAGGTATTATAGAGTTTATGTTCTGCGTGAGTAAGCATACCTGTCTATAGAATTATTTATCTCGGTGATTTAATTACTGGGCCTATAGAATTGTGGATTACTCATACTTGCAAACAGGTATGGGCATTGTACATGTCTGTGTTTAAAGTGTCAATGGCTAATTGAAAACAATCAATGGAGAGATTTTTCACTGTGTTTGAGGCAACCAAATGGGGAATTGATTTTCATTTTCTCTGATAATTTCTCTTATTGTTTTGATTTTCGAGTTTATTGTGCGTTTGATTTCATATTGTTTGCCCAATTCGCCTCTGACCTTTTCAACCGCAGTGAACAGCGAGATAAATTTGTTGATGTCGTTACAGAATACAAGCGAGTCATTTACCGCGCGCTGAATTCGTTTGATAAACCCATACTGTTTTGCAAGGACATATCTATTATTCTGAGCGCTATCATCAAGATCTTGAAATTCAGAGAGAATCTGATTACAATCTAATTTTTCTGACAATTGTATTCCTTACAGTAGCTATGATGAGCGGTTAACATTCACTGGGTCCCTTATTGGCCTTTGTGTCTTTTGTGTTCTTTTTCTTTGAGATTTTTTTTCTCTTTGAGATTTTTTTTTCTCTTTGAAATTTTTCACTTCTTTTTTTCTTTGAGATTATTCTATCTCTTGGACCCTATGACCGATTCCTTTAGCCGATAGTTCATTCTGAACCATCTTATGGGGTTACCCTAGTGCGACATAGAGCTTTTTGCATCCATGCTCCTGTTTATTTTGGGGTCGCCCATAGACGACATATCTCCAATGAATTTACTAAGCGAAACGAAATGTTAGAATAGTCAGAAGACTGTCGTGTATTTGTTGTTGTACACCTCTCCCCAAGAATTTAATTCCCAGGGATGTAAAATTACACCATCACGTATTTGACGTGATGGGAGGTGTACACGAAGTACCGTTTTGGGCTGGCGCCCTCAATTATATAGAAATCCTCCAATTGGTACCGCCGACAATAATACATGCCACGAGATTCGAACGCTGGGCCTCGGGGCGAGATCCAACCGCGTATGGAATACGCTAATATTCGAGATCTACAAGTCTATAATTTTAAATATAATATAAGTGTATCACGTGAAGGGTTTAATGGATGGTATAAACCAACACAAAAATGCCATTCAGTCAGACCATGAGTCATCGAAAAATACCATTGAGATCCGGTGACAGTTATCTCTGTTTCAAAAAATATAACAAGCCCACACGAGTTATCCGTAACTGTTATCTCTGTTTCATAACCGTAAACACAAGCCTACACGAGTTATTCCCCTTAATGCTACATATAATAATTTAGATGTAAACGAATTGAATTCTATGTCCCGTTCGTTTGGAAATCGCTGATTGATATATTTGTTCCGCAACAAATCATTCTGAGGTTCTACAAATATCGAAATATCTACTGGCTTCAGTTATTGATTTAAATACTCTTCGCCTGTATGAATAATTTTTTATTTTATAGGTCTCGCATGCTTTCCGGTCCATCCCCATTTGGTATTCTGACTTTGTGTGATAGCTCGTAAATTATCCAATTTGTTTTTTTGTGGACATCCATCAATATGAGCAACTAAAAATCCATCTTTTATTCATCCATGAAAACATTCGAATGCAAATCTGTGATTAAGATATTTTTTTCCCTCCAGCACCAAACATAAGATATAAAAGACCATTTTCATACCATAATGGTTTCTTCAGTCTGCAGTGTCTGACAATACCGTCACGAGATGCTTCATAATTGGTAATCACGGGATGTGGTTGAAATTCTTGGTTCATTTATATACCTTAATATTATTTGTCTAATTAATTATTTGGTTTAATTATTACTTGAGAATCTATCAATGTGGTCTTGAGGTGTTCTTATGATTTTATCATTGACGCTGACACAGTCAGAGTCATTGATGGAATCTTGGATGGAATTTTTAACGGAAACGTTGATGGAATCTTCGACTCTCTTATCATAATAGCGCTTAAGCTCTCTGTATCGCTTACTACCACAATTGAGACATAACTGCGACTTACCCCGCACACCTACCCCACATCGTATGCAAGGTAACAGCCCAAAACTCCCACGACGTACGCTTTGTAAATGACATCCGCAGAATTCATTTCTGCATGATTTATTACAAGCGGTTACTGAACCTATCATAAGCCATTTGAAATGATTCATTATATAATAAATTCTTTATTTAAATACTTGTTTTAATTATAATATGGAGGAATTCGAGAGATTATCGAAAATTACGCTTTGGAAAAATGCTAAATTCAATCTCGATAGAGTCTCCACTGATGTACCAAAGGGTCTAATAAGTGATAGATGCATGATAAGTAGAATCCGTGATGCATTTAATGAATTCAAGCGCAATGGCGCATCTCACTAATCGGTCAACATTTCGAATTGATGGTAGTTTTGATGCTACCATGAACGACGAAAGAGCAGCAGTGATAATCTCACATCTTGACCAGAAAAAGTATTTTTTTTAAAAGTCAAATTCATTATCCGCTCAGAAACGGGGAATTGGATTATACGCGACAAATTTGAACCAATCTTGAAAGATAAAAGAACCGTCACTGTGAGTCAGTATTCCAAACCAGAAATTCTGACTGGAATTGACAAACCGTATTACGAGAGATCCTATTCTGTAACCGCGGTTGTTTATGGAATTTATCCGTTAAATGATAAACCGAGTATTGAGAAATTAAAACCAATAAAATATTCGTCGCTGAATTGTGTAGCAGAACGAATAATATAGCATTTTACAAATGGGTTGCGTGGAAACAAATTAACGGATCTAAGACGCAAATAAATAAACGAATGGGGTCTAACAGTAAAGGAGAATGGGGCAACAATTCAAAATGTGGCCGCGTTAGAACGGATTCTAAAATTCCCAATATCCGTAGAGACAGTAACAGACGAGATATTATAGGAACCGAAATATAAATCGAGATGATCTCCAATCAAACTTATTAACCATAATGCACACGCGTGGACATGCCCAGTAACAATATTTCCGCGGGATAGAACCATACAATATCTACCCGTGGAATTCTCTCGAGGAGAATTCTCTGAGGAGAAATTATTTGATTTTATTTCTCAGTCAAGTAAAAACGATCCTGTGTCAGTGTGGTTACTTCACAGTTTTGAAGACGAAGAAAGTACATTCGATCAATTTGTAAGACCCAGCGGTGAAATATACCGTACTGAAGCCCTCCACAACGAGATGAAAAAACTAGCTAGTGGTTTTTCAAGGGAACACGACGAACAATTACTAACAAACTGTTTTACAATTCCGTCAGTTGCAGCTCTTTTCGCGAGAAAGAGAAATCTATAGAAACCAACAAGAGCTGAATCAGATATCAAGTCAAGCTGCGTGAAATATGGCCATGGCGGATTATGGAATAAAAATATGACCCCAAAAGTATTATTTTGGTTGATATGATTGCGTGTTATCCGGGGAGTTTTCTCGGATATGGAGAGTGGTCTGAGTACTTCAAAAGATTTGGGCATCCCACACTCGAAATGACCCGTGTTGCGATTAATGGGCCGCTACCCGATTTTGATCTCACCGGATTCGCTCGTGTGGTATCATTTAAATTGGCTAAAGGACTTCATCCATGCTGTTATGTTTGGTTTGATAGACACATCTCTGAAAAACACTGGATGCCAATAGTGTTATTACGGTATATGATTGATTGCACAATACTAATATCACTGATTGTCAGTGAAGCAATTATATCTTATCGAAAACAAAATGATGTCTGGTTACCACAACCCTTATAGTCTAGATAGTATAATCAGCGAAAACAAAAAACAATTATATGTCGATAGTAAAGACGCTTTCATGTCCGATGGAACAAAATTCGGTAGAATTGTTACTTACAACGATGGATATAATCTTCAGTATACGCACCTAAGGGCGTCAATGCTGGTTTATGCTTCTATCAATTTACTTTCGATGATAAATAGATTTCCTGACATCGCGGTTCGAGTCGCAACTGATTCGTTTTATATAGACATAAAAAATAAAGAAGCAGTGGCCGAATTCACAAATTCCGATGAGAGTTGGGGGTCATGGAGAATTAATAAGGAAATAACGTGTGATTATTCCAAATCAGCAGATGTTACGATTGAGAACAAATACTTGAAAAATAATCAGATATCAGAACTATCTAATGCACCTTCGATATCCGATCCAATATGTAGATATAAAACCAGTTACCTAAACGGCTGTGATGGGTCAGGGAAGACGACTCGTGCGATTGAATTATTTCAAGGGAAATCAAACATGATTGTGCTAACATCAACAAATAAACTTGAAAGAGAGATGACACAACGGGGTGGGGTGGGGGGTTAATGCTTGCACTTATCACAGCTTCTTTCGATGGCAAAGTGACGAATGGACTCCTGATCGAATGGGCGAGAAATATATTCATGAAACCATCATTTGGGATGAGATATACACAGTGTCGTTAGATGTATTACAAAAGTTTCTCGAGTGGTTATTGCTAGCGAATACAAAAGTGATAATGTGTGGCGATCATGGTCAACCACTACCAATTAAAGGGAAATCTCCACATAATTGGCTGAAGAATTTCGTAGACTATTATGAAGAAATTAATACTGATCATAGATCACTTGATAATGAATTACGTGAGTTTAAGAAACTAATCAGATTACAGCCAGATAGAATCCAGTGTGAAATAGCGCGCGAAATAATTTCAGAAACCCCATTAAATGATTTCTAGGAAGCATGGAGACCAAACGATTTGTTAGTGTCAAGTAGAAAGATTGTCAGAGACACACTTCAGATGGAGATATTTAGCGCGCAAAGAGAAAAATTTGCAACACTTCCAGTACTGCTGTGTTATCGACCCAAGGGTAAACGAAAACAGAATATCGAAGTTGATATTCCTGGACAAAGTGAAAAACAAATTCTTGCGAAAAATGATATTGTGTTGGTTGATATCGGTGTTGTCGAAGATGCATTGTGCGCTGAAAAATCCCCATGGAAGCTAGGATACGCAGCGACGATACATTCTTCGCAGGAGTTGACTATATCCGATACAATTGTTTGGATCGTAGATAATCGCATCGAGTGGTCAAATTTAGTTTCTCTTGCAGTGTCCAGAGTACGAAGAATAAATCAACTTCGAAGAGTTGTTTTAGATTATAATAATACAACAATCAGTGATATTGCCATCTATGACATAATCAGAAAAAACTGTCTGGTTATAAACAACAGGATAAAAAATAGACGAGAATTTGACATTGATACTCAATTTATAATTACACTGAAACAACAAAAGAATAATCACTGCACAAGTTTTAAGTGTATAATGAGTTGGTGTTGGTCGGATAAAGACCCCCGACAATTTACCGTAGACAGGAAAATTAGCAGAGTAGGTCATACCAGAGATAATGTGATGTTGACTTGTCTTGAGTGAAACAGACGAAGAGGTGCTAGTTAAGACCACGCGGTGGTAATTGAGTATCCTCGGGTATCACTTGTAATTCTTCACGAGTAAATCCCCGCTGCGGAGCAGTTGAATCCAATCTATAGACTGGCGGTCTACCGGTGGATCGTGTTATGCTAGATATGTTATGTGAGGTGATACTCCAAATAGGATCAGTAGCTCTTTTTTGCCACCTTCAAGCTCTCCTGGTTCATATAAATATCTAAAATGACATTGCTGAGTATTGGTTGTTTTGAAAAATCATTTTGTGGTTTTACGGGTATATACTTCTTTTTAATCGCGTTGTTAGGTTTCATATTAATTGTTCGAGTAATCTCATTATTTAGCGCGGTAATTACACCTGGTAATTCTCTTGACCCATTCACGAGATCGTTTATCCTGAATAAATTCCTTCGCGTATTGATATCCAAATAACCGCTCAGCAAGTGTGCGATTAAATCGTTCAACATTTGCCTGATCGCGATGTAGTGCAGTATGCCCTCGTCTGGTGGTGACATTATGATGCTTCATTGTTGATAACACTGCACCCAGAAATTCCTTGCCAGGATCAACTTGTAATAGATGCGGCCAATGCAGAGGATCCCGCTGATAAAACCTTTCAAACGCAGAAGCCACCTTAGTTAATGATTTTGTTTTTAGCAACTCTGCTTGTTTGTATCTACTCGCAACATCAACTACAGTTAGCGCATACTTGTAAACACCATCATGCGGCAGAAATAATATATCAGCTTGATGAACCTCATCAGGGACTCTGACATCAAAATACGGGAAGTTAATTTGTTTAGGCAGTGGTAGATAAATTTGCCATATCGCCTGTTTGCATAACCAGTCCGCTGCAGTTGAATTTTTCACCTTTGCGGCGATAGCGAGTTTACTGATTGCTGCTTCACCCCTCCAGTATCCTCTTGGGGAATAATACATAGATTCCATGTTTTTTTAATTACCAGAACCCAACATCAATTTACTTTTCATCGCCGATTTTAGCAGCCATGAAGCCAACTTTTCTTTAAGGATTTATCAGTGATAGAATTTAACGCATGAATCAATTTCACATCTGCGATATGTCTATGGTGCAGCTTACTGCTTTTATAAGTAACATCATGAGCATGACATGCCTTATCAATAGCGTTTATTGGATTTTCACCGGGTTTGGGTTGGTTTTGATCATCGAGTCGGATATCCAGCTTGGTCCCGGCTCCACAATAACTATACCCTGGAAAATGTTTTTCTCCCGGATATTTTTCCCATGGTGTTCCTGGTAATTTTGCTAACTTGGCTACAATATCACCTCCTCGTTTTTTTAAATCCTTGATTTTATCAAGGGACACAACTCTAAGAATTTTGTACCACATTGTACACACTTACCAGCATGTGCTAATCTGTTATTTTTAGTTGTAATCGTCGTCAAGTCGTTTATGCTAGTACGCTTCTTACATTTCACACAATATAGATCCATAATTTATTTATAATAACATGAATGTAATTGATTTTTCGGCGACAAAAACAGGAGAACCTGCTAAACATCATGCAGCGCTACCAAATTCTATTCGTATGGCTATAATCGGACCATCTGGAAGCGGCAAGACACAGTTGTCACTTAATTTAATAACGAGATGGATGAAATAGGATAAGTTGTATTTAGTAGCACCGAGTGTAGACGATCAGCGATGTTACGAGGTGTTAAAGGATTTTAACGAGAAAGCAAAATCAGAAATCGATGAGGATATTATTGAGTTTATAACCGATATCGAGGAAGCACCAAGCATTGATGTTATTGATGGAAGTATTAACACTTTAGTCGTATATGATGATGTCATGTTAGACAATCAAAAGAATCCCGCTAGGATATTTTCCAGAGGTAGGCATAAAAATGCCGATGTGATATATGTCACTCAACGATACACTCAAATACCAAAAGTGATCAGAGATAAATGCAATATTCTTGCTGTATTCAATGGACTAGATACACATACGCTACGAAATATTTGGCAAACTTGGTGCGGCGGTGATATGGATTATAATCTCTTTAGAAATTTCTTTAGTCACGCTCAGTCAATTCCACATGGATTTGTAACGATTAATTTGCATGACCCTAGATCAAGATAGCGTATCAGACTTGATCAAATATTCGGTTGAAACAATTCGTCTCCACAACGCCATCAGTTCCGGGTCTGTCGGGAGACAGAATCTCAATAGCGTGACAAACCGAATCCATTTCTCCTTTTTTTGTCTGCCTGAATTGGTTTTGGTTTGAAATCTTTTAAGATTTTACTGAAATAGTTTTTGTTTGTTTGAAATTGAAATCCTTTAGTACTTTGTCTGAAATAGTTTCGGTTTGCTTGAAATAGTTTCGGTCTGTTCGCCTCCTCTCTGCTACCAATCATTTTAAAATTTAAATAAAACATACTTACGTGGCAGCCATTAACGCTGAATCGAGGTCATGATCTAGGTCAACGTTAGTCGTTTACCAAAGAATAATTCAGGTGAACGGATTGTCTGAAAAAATTATCTCTAGTGAATAAATTTACATTACAATACCATGTTATCAAAAATATTTTTTAAATAAATAGACAAACAAAAGATTTAATTAAAACACACACACACACACACACACACACACACACATATATATATATATATATATATATATATATATATATATATATATATATATATATATATATATATATATATATATATATATATATATATATAATCATATATACCTAACACTCCCACCCATAAAGAAAAAGGAAGATTGGTATTGTAAAGTGTTCTTTTTACCATAGATTATTTATAAAGATGTTTAAGAAAAACATGAGAAGTACTACTATGAATTACAAATCGTGTACATGGAATAATACATATATAAACACGGGAAAGTGGATCTTCTATTAAATTATCTTTTCCTTTCATGTGTCCGATGTCAAGATTACATTCCTGTAACAAGACAAATCTACCTCATTTGCTGAAATATAGAGCTCTTAGAACTGGCGCGCTTTTAAGTTTGCCTTTTAATTTATCCAAAGCCACCGGACGTTTGTTGGTCCAAAAGAATTTGTTTTTCTTGCTTACTAAATTTGTCAGGGGTTTAGGAATTATAAAAAATATTGGAACAAAATTTCCGATAGTAATAGGCATACCTAAAAAAAGCATCAGTTGCTTTTTATTAACAGGAATTCAGATATAGCATCGACCTTAGCATCTATATGTTTAACTTGTCCATGGCCCACGTTATATCCTATAAAAGTTACACTTGCACGACATAACTCACTTTTAGATAAATTAATGGTCAGATTTGCAGCGGTGAGTCTGCCAAAGAATTTCCTAATTGTTGCTATATGTTCTCTCCTGGTGTCGTTGTAGATAATGACGTCAGCGATGTAAGCATCAAAATTATGTAGACCTGAGATGATCATATTCATAAGACGTTGAAAAGTACTTGGCGACCCTTTCATACAAAACGATATTACTATATGTTGGAAAACTCCGAACGGAGTCACGAATGACGACTATATTTCCTTTGCTCTTTCCGTTAGTATAATTTGTCAAAAGCCTATCAGATAGTCGAATTTGGCGACATACTTGGCATTTCCATTCTTATCAATACAGTCATCGATTCTTAGTAAAGGAAGTGAATCTGTCTTTGTCCCACTATTCACCGTCCAATAATCAGTACACATACGGAAAGTTTTATCTGGCTTTGGAACAGGTCTGCATGGTGAACTCCAGTCACTTTTACTACTCTCTGTACAATCATTCTCACGCAAATACTGCATTTATTATTTTTAATATTTCTGTCTGTGAGGGTTTATCCTGTTTCATGGAATTGATAACTGTCTGAGGTGATATCTTTTCTGCTATTGTAAATGTGAAAGTTTCAAATCCAGATCTTTCATAATGTTTGAATTACGAAGATTTGACATCCTAATGTGAATAAAATCCGATTATATTTCTTCACTAAACCTTCACTAAGTGAAACATGTACAACTAAGTTAATTGCATGTTTAACCTCGTTTTCTCTTTCAATATATTTATACTCCTATAATTTATTTAGATTCCAGGAGCACTAATATAGAAGTTAACACGTTCATTGTCTTTTGAACTTTTTAAGGGTCGTAAAATCTAATATTAAGCAAATTATGAAGAATGAGCAAGATAGACAGAACTGCATTATCAGACTCAAGCGGTCTCTCCATTGTAGTTCTGTCCAACCATACTTTCAATTTTGACTGAATGCCAAATTCAAGCATAATAAACGGGAAAGTGACAGACCTAAACTTTGACCTTTGACGCGACTGGACAGCTTTAGGAAGGCGAAATATAATAAATATTTTATCAAATATTTTACTAATGATTTAGATTTAAAATTCCTCAAAGGAATTGCCTCTTTAAACTTTGTTGACGCACACATAATGGTCAACGTGTATTATTTACCTAGCTTGGGCTTAGGTAAGGGACCAACAGATTCTACCAGACATCTACTGAATGATATCGTAAATGCAGTAATAGGTTGCAAATGAGCCTCAGGTATTGTCTGATTGGGTTTTCCTACCATTTGACACGTTTGACAAGATCTACAATACTTGGCAAACTTACTTTTGCGTTTTGGCCAATAAAAGTGAGTCAAGATCTTGTGATAAGTCTTTTTAATCCCTAAATGACCAAGCAAAGGAGTTTCATAGGCCAGACTAAGTATTTCCTGTTTGTAATGTTTTGGAACTACAATGTGATAATTCACTGGCCAAGCTTCACCAGCAGGTACATCGAGAGGGCTCTTTTTTGCATAATAATTCCATGTTTCATGAAATAACAGACAGGTACTTTTGTGGCCATTTGAAACAAACACGATATTTCAGGGTCTTTTACCTGTTCGACGACAAGTGATTGTCGTTTATCACCCTGATTAGAATAAAGAAAACGAGTAGTTAAGAGAGGATCACTGTGATCAGTACATTCTGATTGATCCAAACAAGGAGTGAAAGCGACCTCATCAAAAGCATATCTAATAAATGTGTCAGTTACAGGAATACTTTCCGTATCAAAATTATTTTCAAGAGCTTTCGTTGACATAGCTCTGTTAACTGCACAAGCTGGCAATAAATCAATGAATTCTTGTTCAATTAACCACAACCTTGTCTCCGGCTAGATCGTTGCCTAGTAATAAATGAATGCCCTCTACGAGTAACACAGGACTGTTACAACTGTCACGGGTCCTGAGACTAAGTCTGATGACCAATTTACACTATGGAGAGGAACATTAACAAAGGCGCACTCTACTTCCTGAATAAGAACACTCATTGGAAGAAGACTTCACAGAAAAGGCATAGTACCTGACAATTAAAGATTCTGATATGTTCATTTGGCCATAAACCTTTAATAGGGGTGGGATTGGCCAAATTACTCAAGTGCGATATAATTCACCGTAATAAAATCAAACTGGAGTTTATTAGACCCAATAAA
The DNA here is from genome assembly GCA_030141615.1 of Unio pictorum. NCBI lineage: Eukaryota > Metazoa > Mollusca > Bivalvia > Unionida > Unionidae > Unio > Unio pictorum. The sequence goes on from JARLTB010000021.1 coordinate 5,393,768, forward strand.
TGTATTGCTTTTAATATATGACACTGACCTTGACCTCTTATAGCATTTGGAGTAGGTCAGTCGTGATTCTGATGCCTAGTTTTCGATTTGTAGCAATAAAAAATAACGTGTCATTTGTTTCTTGCAATAGGTACACTTAATAAGAGACAATGATCTGGAATCAAGCTTTTTTGAAGTTTTAGAAATTGTGCCATAATGAGTTTTAGAAAGGCTTGTATTCGGCTGAAATACTTTTCTGTGAAAAGACTATTTGTAGAGTCGAAGTCTTATTTACAAAAGTGACATAATGATTTAAAGAGTACTCATCAGCGGCAGGTGCCATATCTATTTATGTTGTTCTACCTTGACATGCCCTCTCTTCCTTCTCACTTTGCATCCGCATGTCTCTCTGCCTCTCCTCAAAATGCATTTGTTTTTCTTGTAACTGCATTTGTCTTTCGTTTGCTTCCTTATCTAACTGTATTTGCATTCGTTTTTTTCATTATCTGACTACATTTGTATTTGTTTTTCTTGTAACTACACTTGCATTTGTCTTTCTTTCTCTTCCAAAGAAAGTTCTAGCTTCCTTAATTCCAATTCTATTTTGTATTTTAATTTTAATTCTTTGACTTTTAGATTTAGATCAGCGTCTCATACAAACATACTGATCGAAACCAAAGCAGTCTTATCCAAAACATTCTTTTCTACCAAATACTGAATCAAAATATTTCTTATGTCTTGTTTCATTACGGAATCTTTCGCTTAGGAAAGAACATATTTTCTGACAAGATAAATTAGCTCATCATATTTCGAAAAAGTCTCACTGCTCCTGAGTAGGATTGGAAAGAAAGATTTTAACTTTTGATGGCATTTTAGGAAACGGCTTGTTTGATTTCACTTAACAAAACTTTTAAGATATAGGGGATTCAAATTTCGAAAAACAACGTTTTCTGAAATATTTTAGCTCAAATTCAAATCTCGGACGAGCTACCCAATTTTTTGTTAAGTGTTTGGTTCAAATAACAGTAGCATGGAGAAAATGAACAAGCTTTGTAAAATTTAACAAATAATTTATTTTCCTGGAAATAGAGTGTGAAATTGGAAAAAAGAACTTACTTTTTTAAGAACCAAATCCAATAATAATCCAAACATAATTCACGAATGAAATTACAAAAGTCGTAGTTAATGAAATGTTCAAACATAATAAATTTCAAATCCTATTGAAAAATCCAAGATGAAGATGGAAGACGATGACGTAGAAACACAATATTAAACACTCCAGTATTGGAAATCCTAACAACATTTGATACACTTTGTCCAGAACTATGTATGAGCACATCAACTATTTCCAGAGATACGAAGTAATCCTTTAAAATGCAAACGAACAGAAGAAAAGTTAACATGGATTGAACAACTGGGTACAACAAAATAAAATTACCTAATGTCTGATGTAAAAACCTCAAAACAAAGAAGATTACCCTAAAACATAGATTATATCGTATTCTAATGCGCAGTTTCGAAAAATTCACAAACTGCTAAATCGAGAAAAAAGGGAGTCAAGTGATCGTTTATATTATGTACTCCTAACATGACCCTGACAAGAACCAATCATTTTCTTTTAAGAATTTAATGTTATTTACTTTTCAATTCACTAGTCTCATCTTGACCTTGACAAAAACCAATCATTTAAAAATTAAAAACATAAATAAAACCCTTTAACCCTGAATCATGGCCAGGATCTAGGTCGACATTAGTTGTTTACCAAATAATAATAATTCAGGTCAACTGATGTTCTAAAAGAGATATCATATGTAGTAAATAAGTTTATATTACAAATAACATTGTCACAGAATTAGGCGAAAATTGAACTGATTTTTGTTGTTCTTGAATTGCAAACGAAACTCACCATTTTCTTGATTTCGTCGTACACGCATTACCTGGGGTGATTAAGTGGCGTGTAACGATTTGCATGTGCCAATTTGTAATTTACATGAAATCCGAAATACTCGTTGTACGTGGTGCACGTCAAGCTCGATGTGATTTATGTTCACCTATTGAGAGTATATAAGGCGATGGATTTCTCATTATTATTTACGGGAACCCAAATATCTAATCGAAGGATAGATAACCTCGTCTTGCAAATCTCCAGCCAAAGGGGTGAGTGTTAAAATTACATTTCGTTTTATTGTGAATTTTATTCAGATTATCATTTCGTATAATGATGCCTTTATTGCAATGAACGTGGAATATTTGGAATTACTAGTCACTTTTAGACTTTAAATACAATATCGTAATCTACGGCTTAGATTATTTTTGAGACAACTATTATTAGTCTGGTTTTGTTTATTATAGCTGATTCAGTCTGATTCCAGCTGATTCCGTCGTTGATACCGTAGAAGTACATCACTGATAGCGAATCTAATAACATCGTTGATACCGTCTCTGATACCGTAGCTGCTAACGTAGTTGTTACAATGTTTCTGGTACCGTAGCTGCTAATAACATCGTTGATACCGTAGCTGCTAATAACATCGTTGATACCGTAGCTGTTAAACACATCTGATACCATCTTTTGATAAACGTCTTTGATATCGTTTGATTTGTTGTGGGACATCTATTGTTTGTTCTGGAACATCTCTGTATAAATATCTGAATGTGCTTGTGCCGTTAATTTGTGCAAACGGAATTGAAGTATCTGTCTGTGTGTCGAACTGTCTGTTCGTCAATATCTGTGTAACGTGTAAATATCCGGAAAGCTAGAAGTCCGAGTGTCGGAGCTGTCTTAGAGTTGTAAAACGTCCGGGTAGACATCTAGGGGAGTGAGGAACCGTTGGTTCGGGTAGATGTTGTATGCTGTCTGAACGTATAACTGTGGTGGATCCGTGTAGGGAAACGTCCGATAATAGTATTGGTCAACCCTCGGTTCTCGGGGAAACTGGGAGACGATTCAACTGTTGCTGAATCGTGCGGTTATACAGGGGAGACACATAGGTGTATTGAAATTGTAATATAATTTAATACATTGTTGTATTTGCATGCTTATGTCAGATCGCAATAATATTTCAAGTGATCACATAGATATCAATAAAAGCTAGCAACTTGATTGAATACAAGTATATGATCGTGCTAGTTATCGCAATCCATCGTGCGATAGATAGTTTGTCGTTTGTGTTATTTTTTTTTCGTAAATCATTCTTGCATTTATTTAACTTTCGTAAAGGATTCTTGGATCTGTGTATAATCCAAGAGATCCCTTTACATCTGAGATTCCTTTTGTATTGTTATTTAATTTGTTCATGTATTGTGAATAGTTGTGAGTGTAATTGTGGGTTGAGTGCATGAATTATTGTGTTGTTACATCTGTATTTTTTTCATTTATAATTTATTACATAAATTTATATTTTCTTTCACAAATTGTGTTTGTATTGTTCATTTAATCCACCCTCCTCTCGGTAACAATTCTGTTACAATGGTGTCAGAAGTGGGATCGTTGGATTAAGTGAACTGTCAATCATTTTTGTGAAGGTATACATTTAATGTTTATATTCGAGCGTGACCTTCTGTTAAGATAATACTCTAGTTGGAGTTTATTTTTGTTTAGTTTACCTAGGTCCGTGTGTCCAGTATAAACGTGTTTAAAACATTGGTTTGGTTACCTATCTATATTCATATTACAATTGTCATGTCATCCCTTAAGGACTTGGTTGCCTTAGGCAAAGAATTTGGATATGAAGGTGAAAGCTTAAGGAAATTTATCCAAGAAGAACAAGCCCGGGAAAGGGACGAAAGGGTAAGAGCAAGGGAATTAGAAAGGGAAGCCGAAGAAAGGAAAAGGGAATTACATAGGGAATTAGAAAAGGAAAAGGGGGAGGCCGATGAAAGGAAACGGGAATTAGAAAGGGAATCCGAAGATAGGAAATGGGCCTTTGAGAGGGAAAAGATAGAATTTGAGAAGGATAAGATAGAATTAGAGAAGCAGGCCCAAAGGGAAAAGATAGAATTCGAGAGGGAAAAGATAGAATTAGAGAAGCAGGCCGAGAGGGAAAAGATAGAATTAGAGAAGCAGGCCGAGAGGGAAAAGATAGAATTAGAGAAGCAGGCCGGAAAAGACAGGATAGAATGGGAAAGGGAAGCGGAGCAAAGGCGAATAGAGTTAGAAAAACTAGCAAAACTAGAAATGTTCGAGTTAGAAGAATCAGCAAAGCAACGGGATCATGAGCGTAAGGTAGAATTAGCGACATCTGGAAGAGAACACGATTCTGCCTTTAGCAAATTAAGGGGCCCCAAATTACCTCCCTTTGACGATGAAAAAGATAACATAGATAGTTATCTTCATCGGTTTGAGCGGTATGCCGAAAACCAGAAGTGGAGTCAAAATGACTGGGCGCTGCATCTGAGTGCTTTATTAAAAGGTAAAGCACTGGATGTATACTCGCGACTTCCTAGGGACGATGTGTTTAAGTACGACGTCCTAAAGGAAGCACTTCTCAAAAGGTACGAGCTCACTGAACAAGGTTTTCGAAAAAAGTTCAGGTATAGCAAGCCCGATAAGGGAGAAACCTTTGGTCAGTTCACCGTCAGAATTGCGAACTATTTTGAGCGGTGGATTGAATGCGGCAAAGCGGTGAAAACGTTTGAAGGGTTGACTGATTTCTTGCTCAGAGATCAATTATTTAATACAGTTGGGCGAGAATTAGATCAATTTCTGAAGGAGAAAGTCTTCACAAACGTAAAAGATATGGCTAAGCAAGCCGATTTATTTGCCGAAGCTCATGGGGGAACCCAGAACGTGGTTTTGAAAGATTTTAAGTCTGGAAACCAGTCTGTAAGACCTATGCCTAGGGAGCCTGTAAAATCAGCTGAGGTAAAAAGGTCAGTTGGGAATCCAGTTTTTCAGCGTGTGCGGTGTTTCTTGTGTAATGCATTGGGTCATGTTCAAAAAGACTGTCCTAAAAGAAAGGCACTTATACATAAGGTAGCAGTGGCTATACAAAGTAAAGGTATAACTGATAACATCGTACAGGTAGAACCTTGTATTCATTCGCTTGGCACGTGTTTGTTTCCTGAAGCGCGTGTACCAACCGCGAGAGGGTTTGTCAACGGTCGAGAAGTCGTGGTATTGCGTGACACTGGTTGTACGGGCGTAGTGATCAAACGTAGTCTCGTGCAGGATAACCAAATGCTCGGGTGGGAATCCCCATGTATGTTACTTGATCAGACGATGGGTCGCATTCCCGTAGCAAGGATCACAGTAAAAACACCTTTCTTAACGGGAACTGTTGATGCCCTTTGTATGGACAATCCTATTTACGATCTGACGATCGGTAATGTTGAAGGTTCCCGTCTTCCAACCATGGCCGATTTTAAAATACCTTTGGCCCAGGCAGTCGAAACGCGAGCGCAAACACGGCGAGAGAAAACCGCGTTTCATAAATTAATAGTCCCTGAATCGATCTCAGGAATTTCCCGCGATGATTTCAAACAAGAGCAAGAACGTGATGAATCCATCAGAACAATTGTTGAGAAAATCACGTCCGGCGCGATTAAACATTGCAAGCGTGGGGGTAGCTCGAGATTCGTACGCAAGAACGGATTAATTCATAGGGAGTTTAGCGCTCGGGAGGGTAAGAGGTATTGGCAAGTGGTCGTACCCCAGAGATATAGATCTCAAGTACTTAGGGTGGCGCATGAGTCAAGCATGGCAGGACACCTAGGTAAGGCTAAGACCACTAGCAGGGTAGTCGCTGAATTCTACTGGCCAGGTGTTAATGGCGATGTCACACGGTTCTGTAGGTCGTGCGACGTATGTCAGAAAACCGTCTGTAAGGGAAGGGTCACAAGGGTGCCCTTGGGACAGATGCCATTAATAGATACACCGTTTAAAAGAGTGGCAGTAGATATTGTAGGACCAATACACCCGGTTACCGAAAGAAAGAATCGGTACATACTTACTCTGGTTGACTACGCAACCAGATACCCTGAAGCCGTAGCGTTACCAACTATTGAAACGGAAAGGGTAGCTGAAGCATTAGTTGATATCTTCAGTAGGGTAGGGGTGCCGGAGGAAATCCTCACTGATTGTGGTGCCCAATTCACCTCTGACCTCATGGGTGAAATAAGTAGGCTGTTATCCATCAAACAGCTAAACACTACCCCATACCATCCGATGTGCAATGGACTGGTAGAGAAGTTTAATGGTACCCTGAAAAGCATGCTGCGAAAGATGTGCGCGGAACGTCCGCAAGACTGGGACCGTTATTTAAACGCTGTTCTGTTCGCGTACCGTGAAGTACCGCAGGAAAGTTTAGGGTTCTCACCCTTTGAACTGTTGTATGGTAGAACGGTTCGAGGCCCGATGCGGATACTACGCGAACTATGGACTGGTGATGTCGCGAACGAGGAAATAAAAACGACTTACCAGTACGTGTTAGATCTAAGAAATAAACTTGAGAGTACATGCCAGATGGCACGTGACGAATTGATTAAATCCGGGCGCAGATATGCCAAGTATTACAACCGCAGAGCGCGTAATAGGAAATTTCTTGTGGGAGATCAGGTGCTATTGCTTCTTCCAACGAGTTCGAATAAGTTATTAGTCCAGTGGAAAGGTCCATATGAAGTTAAAGAAGTAAAAGGAGACATGGACTATAAAATTGACATGGACGGTAATGTAAAAACATTCCATGCGAACATGCTCAAGTTATACATCAAGAGACAGAGCGACAATGTCAATAAGGGGAGTTGAAAATATAGGCGCAGACTACTTGAGTAGGGCATGATGGGAAATTTGTATGGATTTGCCCAGTAATAAAATCCAGTTTGTAGTATAACCAGTGTAAATGTTGTAAGATATCATCAGTAGTTATTTTTCTTCTATTCTGTGTTAGTTTTAAAAATGTGTACATTTTTATTCTTAGGGGGGAGGTATTGTCACAGAATTAGGCGAAAATTGAACTGATTTTTGTTGTTCTTGAATTGCAAACGAAACTCACCATTTTCTTGATTTCGTCGTACACGCATTACCTGGGGTGATTAAGTGGCGTGTAACGATTTGCATGTGCCAATTTGTAATTTACATGAAATCCGAAATACTCGTTGTACGTGGTGCACGTCAAGCTCGATGTGATTTATGTTCACCTATTGAGAGTATATAAGGCGATGGATTTCTCATTATTATTTACGGGAACCCAAATATCTAATCGAAGGATAGATAACCTCGTCTTGCAAATCTCCAGCCAAAGGGGTGAGTGTTAAAATTACATTTCGTTTTATTGTGAATTTTATTCAGATTATCATTTCGTATAATGATGCCTTTATTGCAATGAACGTGGAATATTTGGAATTACTAGTCACTTTTAGACTTTAAATACAATATCGTAATCTACGGCTTAGATTATTTTTGAGACAACTATTATTAGTCTGGTTTTGTTTATTATAGCTGATTCAGTCTGATTCCAGCTGATTCCGTCGTTGATACCGTAGAAGTACATCACTGATAGCGAATCTAATAACATCGTTGATACCGTCTCTGATACCGTAGCTGCTAACGTAGTTGTTACAATGTTTCTGGTACCGTAGCTGCTAATAACATCGTTGATACCGTAGCTGCTAATAACATCGTTGATACCGTAGCTGTTAAACACATCTGATACCATCTTTTGATAAACGTCTTTGATATCGTTTGATTTGTTGTGGGACATCTATTGTTTGTTCTGGAACATCTCTGTATAAATATCTGAATGTGCTTGTGCCGTTAATTTGTGCAAACGGAATTGAAGTATCTGTCTGTGTGTCGAACTGTCTGTTCGTCAATATCTGTGTAACGTGTAAATATCCGGAAAGCTAGAAGTCCGAGTGTCGGAGCTGTCTTAGAGTTGTAAAACGTCCGGGTAGACATCTAGGGGAGTGAGGAACCGTTGGTTCGGGTAGATGTTGTATGCTGTCTGAACGTATAACTGTGGTGGATCCGTGTAGGGAAACGTCCGATAATAGTATTGGTCAACCCTCGGTTCTCGGGGAAACTGGGAGACGATTCAACTGTTGCTGAATCGTGCGGTTATACAGGGGAGACACATAGGTGTATTGAAATTGTAATATAATTTAATACATTGTTGTATTTGCATGCTTATGTCAGATCGCAATAATATTTCAAGTGATCACATAGATATCAATAAAAGCTAGCAACTTGATTGAATACAAGTATATGATCGTGCTAGTTATCGCAATCCATCGTGCGATAGATAGTTTGTCGTTTGTGTTATTTTTTTTTCGTAAATCATTCTTGCATTTATTTAACTTTCGTAAAGGATTCTTGGATCTGTGTATAATCCAAGAGATCCCTTTACATCTGAGATTCCTTTTGTATTGTTATTTAATTTGTTCATGTATTGTGAATAGTTGTGAGTGTAATTGTGGGTTGAGTGCATGAATTATTGTGTTGTTACATCTGTATTTTTTTCATTTATAATTTATTACATAAATTTATATTTTCTTTCACAAATTGTGTTTGTATTGTTCATTTAATCCACCCTCCTCTCGGTAACAATTCTGTTACAAACATTTAATGAAAAGTAAAACAGCATTTAAAACTTACAAACAAACAAATAAATTAAAACAAATATATATCAAATCAGATATATGTAACACAAGTAATTATTAAGGTTGCAAATAACAAATATTAGTATTAAAATAATTCAATATTTCTCACGGAATTGTATCAATCCCTTTATTTATTAAATACATGTAATCGGGTTTCGTTTCTTTGCATACAACGATACAAGAGGGTGATTTGTGTATATTGTACAAATATTTCGAAACAGTGATGCCGCACAGGCGAAGTGCGTTCGATGGAAAAGCAAATTCATCTAGCAAACATACGATGTAGTGCTACAATGTCTGTGTTTACATACTTCACCGTACGTCAAAATCTTTACATTACCTACCGTCATTTCAGTGAGCAGCCTTCTTAAAGGACTAGCACATCTTCAGCTGTAGAGGGATATGAGATAATTATTTATTTCTACTCTATAAATTATAACTATTGTACTACTACGTTTATTTTGTATATTGTATGTAGCATCGACTTACGTAGTATAATGAAAATATGTTCCATTCTTATTTGTGACATAGCAAGAGATTTATGTTTGCAATAAAGATGTATTTTATTCGATCTTTTAGTACCATAGGATTCTTATCGGACATAGGTAGGTCCACTTCTGAACATGTTTATTGCTTTTTAATTATGTGCCGATAATGTAATTTCAATAGGATACCGTATACAAAATAATTACGTGTTATCGTATACGCCCCTGTCATGCATATTATACGGTATTAGATGCAATTTCAGCTGATCGGAGTAAACGTGGTACCAGCTATAGAGCTAACCATAGAGGTTGAACATAGCGGCAGTAAAGCTGATCCATAGCAGTCGTTAATCTGAGTGAACAGTGTTGCTGGCCAAGTAGCAAGTGATCAGGCGCTGCTTATCGATTGATGGGTGCTGATTACTTCATTGACCAAGGAATGTAATGGCGATCGGTGGCTACATGGAATACTGACTGCTTGATGGACCAGTGTCACTGATAACCACGTATGCTGGCAATGGAGTGTGTAACTCCATACGTATGATCTTTAAACCGTGGGCTAATTTTGAGGTTTGCAATACGCAGCGTTTTTGGATTGCAAATCTATCTATCTATCCACCCCTTAGTCTTGTCGACCGTTGGGGCACCACTGATGACCTGACAACCAGCCTGTTCTCTGATAATCTCACTGTGTCACTCAGCTTCAGTCCTTTCCACTCTGAGATGTTATCCTGCCATCTTTACCTCTGTCTTCATCTCCTTCGCCCTCCCTGCACAGTACCTTGCATGATTGTCGTAGCAAGCCCTGTTGATCGTGTGACATGTCCATACCATTTGATTTTGCGTTTCTTCACACTGATCAATAGCTCTTCATAGGGCCCAATGGCTTGCCTAATTCTGTTTCCCACTTCCTCATTCGTGACATGATCTCTATATGAAATGCCAAACAACCTTCGAAAGCATCTCATTTCAACAGCTTGTATCCTCCTTTCGAGATCCGCTGTGAGGGTACATGAATCACAGGCATATAGGAACACAGATGCAACCAAGGAGCGCATCAGTCTGATTTTTGAGCTGACTGAGATGTTTCTGTCTTTCCAAACTGTATTCAGCCATGCCATTGCTGTTATTATCAGCGCAATCCTGGACAATATTTCTGGTTTTGATCCCTCGTCTGCCACGATGACTCCTAAGTACTTGAATTTATTAACTGTTTTCAGTTTTTGGCCACTAATCATGATGTCAGTGCTGATGCCACTGGTGTTGTTGATCATCAATTCGGTCCTCTCTGCACTGATTTCCATACCAAAAGCAGTAGCTTCATTGCATGTGGTGTGTCTTGGGCAATGAACCTGGTGGAGCCCATCCCTCTCCAGGCTGTTGACCACAGCCGAACTCCACGTTACTAGTGGCTCGCCTTTTTCCTGGACACATTGCCGTTGAGTCCTTCTTGGGACTCCTCCGCCCTGGGTGGTGATCTTATTGAGGACGTTCATACGCCCAACCAGGTACTGTGTCAGCTCCCTAGCCTTTGGTTATCCAAAACCTAACCTGGAAATCAACAGGGGACTCGTGGAGGGCGTCGTCGTCTATATCCAGTGCAAATGTGAATATCTCCCCACTGCTCAGTAAATACATTTGTATGATATCTGTCCTTTTGTTTTCATGATGTTATTGTTCGAGTAAAATAGCTCATTTTCACTCTTTGAGTGATTAAGATTTATTATAAATAGCAAAGTGCACCATTCTGTTTACTATTTGAGTAAATGACATCGTGCTTTTCGTCGTCTGAAATTACTCGAATTATTCACCTTTGTCCATATACTGTGTAAGTTCATTTGTTTGGATTTTCATTTGTTGCATTATTAGGATCCTGCGGATTGTATTAATTTGTCCAATATTTTGATCTTTTACACGCATGTATTAATCATATTTTTTTTCAATTCAAGTTATTCATCAATAAACATTGTTTTTGTATCGCCATCAAATGTTTTATGTTATAAATCCAAACTCCAACCCGGTTATATTGTTACAATATTAATATTGAAGATAAATATAAAAATGTGACAGGCGTTCACTGAATGCAGGTGGCATGCACTTGTAATGTTAGGTAGATAGTTTAATATAGATATATTTGAGACAAGTATCGTTTTTAATTACTAATGATATTGATTTTAACCCAATGATATATAAATTAAAGGACAATGAAAGCAAATCCATGAGCAAACAAGGAGCAAATTTTAAACAATGACATAAACACGAATAGCAGCCATTATTACTGTGTTAAAGGACTCAGTAACATAACTAAAGAGTCTGAAAATACATAAATAAGTGTTTGCAGTTAATATATGTCAGTGATAATAATGTAAAATATTTATAACACGGATTGAACAAAACATATAACGAATTGATATTGTTAGACCCGAAAGTTACTGAAACAACAACAGCAACACAACAAAATACAAGAGCACATAAAACAGATATATTACAATAGGAAAAGCGCTTATGATGCGCTAGACTTGTTTAAACTGAAATGCAGTACCATGTCTAATGCAAAGCATGAACTGCAAACTGTATGAGAAGTGAACAAGAGGTTTAAACCGCACAGACGAGGAGGTGACATATAAACATTCGATAATATTTACAACCAAATGAATGAAGGATGAATTCAGAGATTTTCCTGATGTTAGTTAGATCAGATGGAGAATACAAGAAAACAAGTGATGGCTCACCATACTACACATGGGGAAGAATGATGCCCATTTCAGTGTTGTAGCCCTTATCAGCAGCAAAACTAGTACAATCGTATTGCTGAAATGAGACGCAATCAGCGACAGATATATCAGTACTACAAACGCACAACCCTGCAGCGTTATGCCCCAACAAATGAAGAGCTGGTGAGGAATATTAGGAGGACTAGTATGAACAGCTAAACCTAACAGTTTCCAAACTACCACAATATGACACGCTCTTGATAATGGCAGATATGAATAACAAGGAAGGAAAAGACAATGCAATAAATGAAGAGGTGATGGGGTAACATGACTGTGGAATTATCAGTGACAATGGTGAAAGACTTGCGGACTTCTGACTCAACAACATCTGCGTAATAGGCGACCCTGCCTTCCCGCACAGACATACACATACTAACCTGTAAATCCACTCAGTAACAGAGAACCTGTTTGACATCAGTAAATTTTGCTCGCCTGGGATAAAGAGATATTTTACCATCGAGCATGAAAATTGTACTAATGCATTAGCCAGCGAAGATATGGAAGACCATAACACAGTACATGCACTAACATTGAGAATACATACTTTAAAACAGCAAAGACAAATCATTGATTATAGCAAGAAAAATGAAAAGAGATGGATAACGTCAGTGACATGGAACAGAATAGATGAAAGGAGAACGGTTGATTGAAGGAACAAAGAAAGATACTAGACTGAAGGATAAAGATTTGAAAAGGAGCCCTCAGACGTAATCAAGAACCGTTGCTGAGAAATTAGCAAATGTGGCCGAAAAGCAGCAGAAAAGAATGAACTGAACATCATATAAAATATTACAATACAGATCCGTGGACAAGGACCCAAAAAATCCATGACAGATAAACACAAAGCGAGGAGCGATAACAACGCAAAGTGAGCGGCTATGAGTCCTGATGAGCCAGCCGACCGCAACCATCATATAACAATGCTGACTTTTTTTTTATCAGCCCAACAATCCATCCAGATGTCAAAGCAGGTATTAAAGCCATAAATACGGCTAGACATCTGGGATGAGTTGCTGAAAGCTTATATAACAACAGCTGTACATGTGTTGACTTACCTCTTCAGAAATATTTAAGGAAATAATAATATCCCACAGTACTGATGTAAGGGTCTCATTATTAAACTAAAGAAATGGCGACCTCAGAAATTGTGACAACTGGCGATGGATATCATTCCTCTATATACCCTGTAATGTCTTCTGCTGAATTCTTCACCGACGGATTGACACAGCCATTGATGTCAATTTCAGAAAGGAACAAGGTGTGTTCTGCAAATGAATAAGAGGCACCGATCAGATATATACTCTACGCAAAGGTCACTGAACAGTCTCTAGAGTGGATTGCCCTCCCCCTTTACATCTGCTTCATTGACATCAAGAAGGAATTAGACAGTGTTGACTGCGAGAGTCTATAGAATACTATTCAAGACAGTCAAGCGCATTCAAAATTCAACGTTATCCTTAACAACACTCTTACTTATTGTACTTATTGATTAATATATATATATAGTCTAAAGTACAGCAGTCGTTACATTGTCAAAATATGAGACATATTAAATCAAGATGCATCATAATAAGTGTTTGCACGCATCTCTAGGAGAGTTATTTAACCATGCCAAATGTATGTCGCTATGATCAACTTTTGATACACTTGATACTCGGATATTTGCAGCTGTTTATCTAAATATGTAGCTATATTATATCTGCAGGTGAGTCATTTTTATAGGAACTATAATGACTTTATATGTACACGCCCACAATATTTTTTAAGAGTACACCTAATAGACTCTGTACGTATTGTGCTAGAATGTATCTCGGAGATATTAACTCGACTGTACAAAATAATTTACTTACATTTTCAGTTACTCGTTTGCTTTTCTCTCAAATATATACTCATCGAACTTGACTGGATGCAACTCCAGCAAATTAACTCGACCACATACAAACTCTGACATTTTGATCTACGTTGTCCAACTGTATTCCACTATATGTTTGGTCTTATTCGTCGGTTACAACACATTCATTTTAATGTTGGGCCCTCGTTGTATTTGACGCACTGAATCTAGACACATCAAAGTGTGCATACGTGCATTTTCGTCCGTGTCTCCATGAGCGTTATTCGAACATATTAAAACTATATAACCATGATGTAGTGTTGTGCTACTCTTATATTTTCACCATTCAAACGCTGCGAACTAAACAGCTAGCATCCTGATAAAATGACGCTCATGAATGCGTGTTTGTGGATACATTAGTTAGAGATCAAATTGAATACATTGAATGTAGGTCACTGTGAAAACATTTTACCAATAGAATGATATAAGAATTTTACAGCAATTAGTTTATTTCACGTTACATATCTTTGACTATTACATCCTTATTATCTTGCCATCCTCTAATATGTGTGTGTAAGTGTATTGAATGGATAGATGGGGCAGGGCAGGGTGGGGTGGGTCAGTAATATAGATTCAGATTGTGCAAAATTGGAATTGCATTAGGTGTCATCTTCGGAAGAGAATATGCCCATTGTTTGGGAAACTATAGTGGTTCAGTGCACAAGAGGAGGAAATGCCTAGCGGGTTACAGGCTAATAGAACGATACGTGCACACAATAGACAATGTTCTGGACCACGTGATGACCGAGATTGAGAACGATGATTTCAGCCTCACAATCTTGGACCTCTGAGTCTGCGTGGTGGTGATGACTATGATACACATACAACTCCTGCTGTTTTTCATGTTCACCCTCTTTCTTCTCCTATGTCCTCTACTTTTTCTCAAGCACCACATGGTAGACAGCGGTCCCACTAAACTGAAAGAGTGGTTATTTTGTTTCCTATCCTATGCGGAACCACCATCTGTCTCTATTTATCGATACGGTCAGGTTGCGTTAACCAGAAGAGGTCTGGTTCCTTACTGTTCTTCAAAACCTGTATTGTATGAAGTTTCCCTAGATCATGTCGATATTCCCCATAAACACTATGGTCTTATTGCTATAATCAGAAAACATATTTCTAACGTCATGTTAAATGTATGTGATTAGACAAGTGAATCCAATTTAAAACATACTTATAACGAGAGACAGATTGATAGACAAATAGGCTGAGAGATAAACGTTGACAGTATGACGTGGAAGGGGTTTGTAAAAATTATGAACGAAGTGTCCCATAGTATTGTGAGTCAGCGGTTGTTTATAATTGTGAAGCAGGTATGTATCCCTGTAATATTTTCTTCCTTGCAACAAAGTCCAATCCTGTTCAGAAAAACATTGTCTACCTTCCTCTTGATTCATGCGCGATTACCTTTCGTGTCATACTTGAAATCTATTATCTTATTCTAACGTTTGCAATATAATGTGATTTTTTTTATTATCCTTTCACTCTTTCCCAACGTATTCGTTGCTGCCTGCGCTGTTGAAGTTGCTGCTCCTGTTGGGCGTCTGTTTCTATGAATGTGTTTCCACTGTCCACGTTTAGCACGAGCGAAGAGGTTTTAATAATCCTTAATGATGTTTCTCTGGCTGATAATCTTGTCAAATTCAGCAAGAAATATAATATGCTGTCAGGTTGAGCAAACTGAATTTATACACGCGACTGTTGAAATGTTCACCGTTGCTGCTTTAATCGGGTGTGAAACGAATCCCTAACTGCAATAAAGCTATCATAGGAAATGCAGTGTGTGTTAGTTTAATGTTCGGTTTTAATGCTCTGGTGCACAAATTATGTACAACCGTTGTGACGTCTATTTTGGAGACGTTTTACTAGAGAAAAGTGAAAGGGTATTGATGGTAGCTTGAAGACAGCGCTGCTGATGATGACAAAATAGTGACGTTTGGGTAACTGAACTAGGAACAGATTCTCTTGGAGCATAGCTCAAAGTCCACCTTTCACGTCTATTCTCGTATGGGAAACGTTCTGATGTTACTGTACAGGGTCTGCTAACCGCGTTTCACATTCTGGATAATGCTTCCACTTGTCGCAGGCGTCGTTGTTTTTCTTCGTGGAGGGTTTTTAAATCTCTAGTGCTGATTATCAGAATGAAGACTGTGCAATCTGATACAAGCATCAACTCTATTTAAGAAAATGCAGATTCATGGTGACCTGTCTTTTGGCGAATATGACATAGTGTCCATGATATCAGTTCATTCTAATGTTCCCACTGTAAAGTAAATAATAATTGCCCTGCATCCGCATTTCCGTGTGCAAAGATAATCTCCAAATAACGAACTTGGTTGATTGATTGAAAATATTTGATCCTGTCCGGGTCATCATCGGCATTCATCTTGGTTCTATTTTCAGTGTTGAGCGCATTAGCTCTGAGGTACAAATAACTGTAATTCAAAATCGATGCAGTATCGGATATGCCTCTTGAGTTCGAAATCTAGAAGAACAGTCTTAGTAATGGACACCCCCACCTTATACTATTATACCCAATGTGACTCTTGCGTCGTCATCAACATTGGTAGCTTGATGAATTGGTTGAGTTCCGTCTTTGAGCATCTATGATAATTTTGACTCATCATCTTGATGCAATCATAAATGGCTTGGTTTTAACTATTCTTGTTCTCTTCTTGCCTTGTCTTAGTATTTTCATACGTCTATTGCCACGTTATGTCAGATGCGTGCGTCTCAAAGCTATTGCTTTGACATACAATTTATAGTCATTTCTTGGGCCCAAATCTGTCTGAATCATCTCATTCTTACCATCACGTTTCGGATTAGATTTCTTTTATTGCTGCTGTGATAATCGATGACCTGTGAAATATGTCTTGGAATCGTAAGGTTAGCATGACAAAGGTATTATGAAATGGTACATCAAGGTGTAGGAATTCGTCATACTGATGTTGATGTTGATGTTGTAGCTGATGGTTCTGATCTACAAAGTTAGTAAGAACTTAATTTCGTTTTGGACTCCGTATTAACTGAGAGATTGCAAGGCATCTCTTTCACATGTCTCACATTTATTGCCAGTGACTAGTTTTCGTTTTTCTTTTCCACTTCTCGTCCTGTTGTTGCACTCGTTAAATGTTCTTGTTTTACCATATTTTGGTAAACATCTCTGGCACTCTTCTTCTTGCTCCATTTTATTATCATTAATTCAGACAACTGTGCTGCATGTAGATTCTAAATTTTATGTAAGGGTGTGTCAAAGATAAGTGTTTGTCTGCATGTACAAATTCTTGGTTGTAATGACTGGTGTTGGTCTGTTAGAATGTGGGTCGGTTTACGAGAACGTCTGTTTGTCTTTCATTGGGTGCTTGTCTGTCTATCTGTGTATTTGCATGTACCATGGGTGTGTATTTTTGTACTCCCGCCCCTTCCTCAACTCTGGTGCATCCAACCAGCTCTACTCTTCCGACCTTTTGCAAAACTATGGACAACTTCTGTTCCCACCCTAGTCCGTGGTCTTTGGTAGTCACCACTGGCAGCCAACGAATCAAATATATTTGATACTTTGGGTCACCACTACTACCATCTATGCCTTCTCGTTCAAACTGCATTTTAGAGTCATTGTGGGTACCACAAACATGTTGGCAACTACACACACAATCTTTCCCTTGTATTACTTCTAGACTTATATAACATTTTAGTTGAACCCATTCTTATAAAATGGAGGTCAGCCAAAGCAGTACTAGGTCACTGATTTATTCTTTAGTGAGATTGTAAGTATTATTCTTAGCTATTTGATTATTACACCACAATACCTTCTAACACATACGAATCAAATTTTTTGTGTTGTAGATGTATCTTTAGATACGTGACCCCACTACACCCAACAATGTTACTCTGACCTAATTGTCATATTGAGAAAATTCATTAATTTTCACCTATTCATTTATACATGTGTTTCTTTGCATTTTACCCAAATAAAGAAACGTCCAGGTTTAACTTCTTATGTTATATTCACTTAACTTCATTTTTGTCAGACTGTACATGTGAATGTTTTCTCGTCATTAAGCCTTCGCTAACTACATTTTAGCGTTGTTATACATGCTAAAAATGATATAAAAACTTGTCTACATAGCGTTGTTATACATGCTAAAAATGATATAAAAACTTGTCTACATAGTTTTCACACTGCTTTCATATAAATCACTCAAATTAATAGCTATGGAGGTGTACGATACGCGTTCTTCCCAATGCTGACATAAAAATATTGGATTAATGAAAATACTTATCACAAATATAACTATGACTGTGATAATTCAACTTTGTATAAGCTGTGTCGCACTTACAACCTACTCCACCCCCATCCCTGTCGAAGATCATGTTTTTGAACGCAACTATACTATCAGCATTTCATAATGGAAAGAAATATAAAAAGAAAGATAACAAAAAATTACGTTAATTGTATTCATTACCACAGCATATTTTAATGTAATAACATTGCTATTAATACGGTCTTCTCAAATCCTTTTTGAAAAATATTTAGTTATATTGTCTCAAGGGCATTAGTAAGCGCCGGAGTGCTATGCTTGTAAGAGTTGTTGCCCTTATAAATAGACTACCGTGTTACAAGGTACTTTTTCAACATGGTTTGACTACAAGACTCACGATACTATTTCAACTCCTGTAATAAATGTATGGAAACAATATGATATGAAACATACAATAACCTTAAATGTCTGAACGCTCATGATCAAACCTCTGTTTTGCAGCATAAAACCATCATTGACGCAAGCTTCGGGGGGGGGGGGGGGAAGAAAAACACATGTTCCGTGGGATTGTTTTGATCCAGATGTGTTTTAAACGCGTGTTGTCAGTTTTCAAGATAATATTATCCGGAGATAATATCAGTAATGAGTTTCCGAAATGCACATCTGTCAAAATGATTGAAATTCCAGCTATAAAACGCACTCTCTCTTTTCAGTTGCAACTAGAATAAATTCTCAAATGATTTTCTTATCTAAACTTTAACTGTGATTATCAACCAATTTGGCTAGTCAAGATCAAGTATGACTAGAATTTATATAGGACCTGTTTCCAGACTGGTTACTTTTCATATCATTAGTACAATGTGTCCTACAGTTATCAATGTGTCCTACAGTTATCAATGTGTCCATTTGAAAACCTATGGAAAGTTCATAATATTAAAAATCCAAGAACTTAAAATTTCTAAATAGTCATGACCAAACTTATTACTAACCCTTTATGGATAAAGCCATTATACAGGTGTTTGCTTGTAGAAAACCATATGAATCAATGCATGTTTGACCTACATTAATTTGAAATACTCCTTTCAATTTGGCATCTTCCCTTGGTGGCACCAATTTTCACACATGAAAGTGTTTAATTCACTGAAAAATGTTTCCGAGGTAGATAAAACATATTCATGTTGCTTGCAATTTAGAAACAGAACCAAACGTGTGCGTATATAGTAATTACCTGAACGTAAATAAGTAGAACCACTGTAAGGGTGTTGTTCTTTATAGCAGTGGTCCCCAACCTTTTTTTCGCCGCGGACCGGTCAACGTTTGATAATTTTACCGCGGCCCGCTGAGGGGGGGGACGTTGATTGTTTATATTTTAGATTGTTTTGATTTAATAATTTTAATTTAATTGTATTTAAACATGCCTTAAAAATAAAATACAGTTACACCAAAAAATGAATATAAAGTGATTTAACATTTTAACTCACTTGAACGCTAAATCAATGAGAACCCTGAGCTTGTTTATTTGCAACGAGACGGTTCCATCTGGGGGTAATAGGAGACAATGACACCCGAAGTGTGTTGCTTATGTCCAGTTTATTCCGTTGTTTTGTTTTGGTTGCTGTCACTGCAGAAAACCCCGCTTCACACAGATAGGATGTCGGAAATGGCAATAGGGATTTAAGTACTGTGGTGGCAATCTCAGGGTATTCCGTCATGACTTTAATCCAGAACAACGGCAGAGTTGTTGTCTCGAACGTAGTTTTAAGGCCGCCGTCATTTGCAATCTCCAGCAGCTGATCTTCTTCATGCACAGACATGCTAGATTCGCCTGGTTTGTTGGCAAATGGGTCGCGGATCCATTCCTTACCAGTTCGTAGGTCTTTTGTGGTTGGGAAGTAGCGCTCGAACATTTTTAAAAGCAAAGACATGTGATCGTGCACCAACTGGGAGAATGAATGCTCAGGCTCAGTCTCGCCTAAAATCCCCGCTAATGTCCGAAACATGTCCAAAATTCCTTTGTTCACGCGCCATCCCCACAGTTTAGCTTTAAATGCAGCTACTTTGTTTGCCAACTTGAAAACAGTTGTCATTTTCCCCTGAAGGGACAGATTGAGTTCATTGAGCAGGCTGAATATGTCACACAGGTAAGCCAGTTTTGCGACCCATACCTTGTCACTGAAATGTGCTGCCAGCGGTGACTTCTTTTCTGAGAACAATCTTTGCAATGGATCTCGTAATTCAAATACTCTGGTTAGCGATTTTCCTTTGGATAACCATCTTATTTCTGTGTATAAGAGAAGGCATCTGTGCTCTGCGTCCATCTCCTCACAAAGCTGCTCAAACAGGCGCGAGTTAAGGGCGTGTGCTTTGATGTGGTTAATAACTTTAACGACATCAATCAATACGCTGTTAAATTCCGGTGACATTTTTCGGCTTGCCAGCATTTCCCTGTGAATGATACAATGCCTAGATTCACTCTCAGGTGCAACCTCCTTAATCCGAGCAGTTAAACCAGACAGTCGTCCGGTCATGGCAGCAGCTCCGTCTGTTCATATGCCGACACAAAAGGACCATTTTAGTTGTCCTGATATATAACCATCCAGTGACTTTAACAGTTTTACTAATGTGGTGTTGGTTGGCAAAGATAGTGCACATAACAAATCCTCATGCACATCCTCCTGATATAGATATCGCACATAAACAAGTAATATTGCCTTGTTGTCGATATCTGTATATTCGTCAACCTGGAGTGCGTACCACGATGATGTATTAATCCTCTCCAACAATTGTGCCTCAATGTCTTCGGCTATTTCCTCAATGCGCCTAGTCACAGTGCTAGCCGACAAAGGCACATGTGCTATCTTTTCCACAGCAGCCTCTCCTAGAAGTTCACGGCAAATGTCTGTAGTGGAGGGCAAGATCAATTCTTTTTAGCGTTAGCAATTCGGTTAGCCACCAAATATGATGCTCTCAGTACATTCTCCTTTATTGATATGGTGGCCCTCATAAATTTCTTCTGTCCTTCGTGTTCCCATTTTTTTCTTTCAAAATACTACAGGGGCTTGTCTTTTAATCCAGGGTGCTTGGCGTTCAAGTGGCGAAGCAGTTTTGAAGGTTTCATTGCCTCATTAGAGAGCTGGTCGCCGCAAACTATGCAGAGCGGGGTTGGTGTGTGGGAATCACCTGTACCGATAAAGCCATATTTCAAGTAGGAGTCATGGTATTGTCTGTTAAAATTTTTATGTTTCTTTGATGTTGAAGGCTCTTCTTCTGTCTCTTCACTGGGCCTTTTCTTTTCCCAAGGAAACTTTCTAACGACGTCTGTTTCGTACTCATTTTTGCTAATTTGTGGGTTAAATTTGAGCAAACACAATATACACGTACACCAAGCACTGTTAAACATGAGAAAGTACCGGTGAACAGAGAGAGGTGCGATACACACCTTCTCTCCACCAAAGCTACAACGCCACTGCCGCTTGCAGCCGATCAGCTCCAGACGTCACCTAAAACCGCCCCGATATATCACGATATTTTGCGCATGCGCGATATTGGTGCGGCTTTAGGAAAGTTTAGGTGACGTCTCGCAGCTCCCGATTAACCTCTCGTCCATGGAAAGTCGCACAAACCCGAGAGAAATACATCACACTAAATAAAATGGAAATAATTTAATGTTCCTTGGGCGGCCCGGTACCATTTGATCCACGGACCGGGGGACCACTGCTTTATAGGACTTACTGAAAATTGGTTCAACTAATGAAGTAAACCTACAGAAATAGTATTATAGTATTAAAAACGTGTTCATACTCATGCTCTGACCAAAACCCATTTTGGTCGTTTCATTTAAAGCATGTCTTTTCATTTCCGCACCAAACGAAATTAGGGGATACATTCATTAATGAGTGCTATAAAGTCAACTCTAGGACTGAAGCTACGTCAATAAAACATTGTCTCAGTTTGTCACCGCTCCATGTAGGATAAGCTCTCAAATGAATGCTTTTCTTTATGCCCTTAGAAATCAAATAGTTGTAAACAAGAGTTACCTAACTTACGAACACCTTTTGTCACTCAATAAGTACATTTGACATACTTGAATACAATTTGTTGGGGAAAAAAACAACGACGAGATTTAAGGGCGTACATTACATATAGTTCCTTCACAATGCATATAATTTAGAACTAAAGTAACGTAGTCAAACCAATGTAATGCCATAGCATGAAGTTCCAAAAACATTTAATAGCTGAAATTGCTGAGATACACTATTGTAGGGTTCATCAACATCAACCATATTATCAGAGACATATGTTATTAGATTTAAAACTATGTTTTCAAACATTTTCGAAATGGTGACTTAAAACTGCTCTAAAAATGGTAAATTATCTACTATTTATTTATATAGCTGATTAAATGGAAAATAACCAATGTGCAAACTATCTACCACACACCAGACATTATCCGCACAATCTACTTCCCCTTTTATGGCTTCAATTATCATCTATGAAAGTACATTTAAAACCCGCATATATTTTTCCAAGGCTAACAAACCTTTTGAATCAAGCTTGCTATCTTTATATAGCGCCATTGAAGTGTTATTGATGTAATTTCGGTCCTTGTAAAACTTGACACCTCCGATCACTCAATAAGCATCTGATTCCTCAGGATAAAATTAAAACATAAAATTTCCAACGCATGTAGATTAAAAATACACCGCAGTTTATATGACTCAAATGTGAACGGTTTGGTCTATAATGACTTATTCAATCTTCTCTGAAGTAACGAGTACGCAGAAAGATGGTCGTGTGTGTGTGTGTGTGTGTGTGTGTGTGTGTGTGTGTGTGTGTTCGATTTTTAACATAGCTTTGACAAATTTTCATATCGCTGTGATGTCTGCAATTAGGCAGTTTATAGTCATGTCTAGCGCTGAGGCATCATGCCGTAGTTATGAAACATGATGTTCGACCCACTTACATTATTCAACTAACCTCTTAATGCTGAGGTCCTAGCGAGGGATCTGTTTGTACCATTTGCATAAGTCTTTGGTATGACACGGCCTTGGTTCGGACTGCAACCTCTCGCATCCGAGGCGGACGATAGATGCTGGCATTGACCTTTGATTTTTATAATACATGATATGAAACGATGAAACTTTATTTAAATCATCAACTGAAGAGAAATAAATGGTGATATAAACAATGCACCTATGTATTAGACAGGCTTATTTTTAAGATTTGTCCAGACATTTCTGAAATTAAGGTCAAGCAGTTCAACGTTGCCAGAAACGTACTATTACTAACGTAGCCAGACGAGTCAAAACCACTGATGTGCGGAATAGGAAACACGTGTAGATTTAATGTTTTTTAAACACTATGGCTTTCCCCAGACCACAACTTGCATCAAGGGTAGGTCTGTATTGGTGGTGTAGGATTGATCATGAGTATTTAAAAATGTAAAGTTATAAATGTTTTCATCGGTTTACTATGAGATTTCAATTAGGACCAAACGTTCTGTACGACCCACTGTACTATTCATACACAACTAGAGAAAATACGTGGTTAGTAGGCCTTGATTGAGCAGTAATAACTAAGTTAAGGTATACATTTGGGAATGTTTATTATCTCGGCTTTCTGAACTACATTATGGCCGGAAAGAAATATCCCATTAAACATACGTGCTTAACAATACCATTTTGGCCTGCCGTGTGCATCGCAATTTTAAAACAAGTTCTAACCCTGACTCGTTGTAACTGTACGATTGTTATATTTAAAACCTTTGAAGCATCTACTAGCACAGTCAGCAAAATGCGTACTTCCGGTTATCACAAACGACTGGAGACGCTTTTACGAGGAAAATATATTCTAAAATTTTCCCAATGTTTATTTCAAACTTTATGAGGTGAAAGCATAAGGGAAAGTATGGCATTGAGGCATGGAAAACTGTCATAAAATGTGTAATAGACATATGATATGTATTTGCTTCTTTTGGGGGAAACATGATAAGCGTATTTGCCTTAATCTATTGTTTTCACGTCACTACTATTTCAAATGTGTTTTAATTTAGTTAGAGTAGAGAGCACTGACCAAGATGAAGTTGAAATCAAGTTCAAAATTCAGAATATATCGCTGTGAAGTCTGCTATTATAGCTGCCATCGTTATCTTTTGGGTCATCTACGTCATCATCATTATGTACACTGGGACTGTTTGCGATATATTTATAACTCGATCTCAAGTCGGCCATGACTTCATTAATTTCAAACATTTCAGGTGAACGGAAATATATGCACCATAATCTTAAGGAATTCGGTATGGCAGCTTCCTCCGTGATGGAATGTTAGTATCGGCGCTTTTTTCACTCTGACCTCTGTTGTTATCTAGGCAAAACATAGGAATACAGCATGTACCTGTTGCATTGATAGCTTTTTTGTACTTAGTATTCTCAGTGAACTAAACTTTGGGACAGACATAGCATGCACATTTTATGTACGTTGTCAAAACATAATAATGCTAGCATGAACAGTCAAAAGGTGGCTATTTTCACATCATCTCTTGCTTGCTACTCCGATGGTCCCATGTATAATCTCAGATGCAATACAGTTATAGACCACGGTCACAACTTGCTTCTTTACAGTTTCGTCTACAATCGCATTGTCCTCTTACTTCCTCAAACTGTCCTCATGTTTGTCTATTATAGTATAAAACGTCATTCTGATGAAAATTCGATCCACATTCTCTGGTTTACTTGATTTTCAACAACTGTAGAAACTCATTAAATATGTTAGACGCACGCTGTTATGCAAAGAGCACAAAGCAATGTCTACGTCAAAGTTCTTCTTCTGACTTTTGTTTGGTATTATAAGAAGAATTAGTTTCAGTGTGTTTATAAATAGTTTCATACAATATATGTTCATACTGTTGTAGAGTGTAGATTATACGAACATAAATTAGAAGACGAATATCTACGATAATCTATATTCCTAACACCATCTATCCAAATCAACTTTTAAACTGATCAAGCATATAAAAAGAAATAAAGAAAAACAAATTTACTCTCTTTAAATGTGCAGACTTTCTTAAATATTATGCTTGTATCGATGAAGATTATGTATGTATGTATGTATGTATGTATGTATGTATGTATGTATGTATGTATGTATATATATATATATATATATATATATATATATATATATATATACTATGTTAATACAAATTGATACATATTTCTATATTTTAACATGTAAATATGACAATTTGTTTCATGAAAATATCAAAGACAACTGCAGATTACAGTTGACAAGTAGCAATTCCTCAAGACAAGGCAAAACTTTCAAGCGGGTTGAGCCCAACCAAACAAGTTATTTTGAATGCGTTTCTAACCCACACCTGTAACAATACCTGTGATGAATTACGAAAAATATTTTAATCAGATTCATTTGTAATCAAGGAAATCCCAAGGTGATTATAATACTATCAATATGTTTCATTTCCGAATTGAAAATATATCTTGTCAATTATGGCAACAGCCATTTTAAATTGTGTATAGACACAATGTTAAAAAAAAATCAATATAGTAAATTACGTTGAATCTATGGTTTTTCATGCATTTGTAGTCTTATTGACGAGTTTGACCACTATGTTTCTTTTGGCAATTTATCGGAATAACGTTAGTATGTAAAGCGTATCTTAAGTGTTTCTTTGGTATTAATGTACGAAAACGAATAGTTTAATTAATGAGCAAAGAGTGCGAACATATGGGTCTCTTATATTTACTTGATGAACAATGACTTTTAAATCTTAACAGCCTTAATCCATTTGATTTTGAACTATGCTAAAGAAAGAACATGCACTTTGTCAGACTTAATAAATACACTTAAATTTCACCTCCTATTCATAGTATCATTTATACGTATGCACATATGCTAAGCTCTTCAATTTAGCTTTATTTCATTATGTTCTTTAGGGAATATGTATTGTATGCTCTTAAACTAAGTAACAGACAGAATCAAAACCATACAAGTATTGTGAAATTCAGCAAGCAATCTAATTCCTAAGGATATAAAGCGAAAACTTAAATGGAACTTACTGTATTGTGCTTTAAATCTCAAATCCAAAAGTACAGAGTGTTCCATTCGACTTCCAATATTCCTGAATGTCTTGATGTAATCCATAATGTCTTTGGATGAATTTACAATAATCCCAAAATAGTTTTAATCCAGTGAATTCGCAATTTCGTACTTTCAATGAATGGTTTAAATAATTCCTCTATAATGATATCTGATCCTAATGTTGGCACGCCCTAGTGCCATCCATGCACACGTTGCTAGTTAGGACTTGGATATATCGCCTCGTTTTTCTCAATCTACACGTTTAATTATTATCTTCTATTTTTTTTTTTTTTGTTTTCTTTTCCTCTCATCCCTTTATTTGTGTTTTAGATTGGAATGAATAATCTCTGTTTACTTCTACCTTATAGAACATCTAAGGCACAATAAGATGACCAGAATGTGGGTCAAGTTCAAAAGGCTATGTCAACATGTTCAGAAATTATTGGAATGTAAAAATCTATAGTCATGGACAAAGGTTATCTATCTATACATGTTGTTTACCATTAGCTTACGCATCAACCTACAATCACAGTTAAGCGTTATGCATACAATATGGACATAGATAACAGTATACACGTAGAAGACAACGTAGTCGCCTTTAACATATCACTTCTGTAATTACTTTGTTTCTTTTCTTTTTGTTCTATCATACTCTTTCTAGTATGTCCTATCAAATAAAACATTTTTCTGAATTATTTCGAGCAGTGCCAACATTTCGTGTGGACAATAATGCTTAAAAGAATGCCATTCAAAACAAACCATGATATCAACAATGCTATGCAACGGGAAAGCTAAATTCTTTCTTTTGAACACACTTCATGCATATCACCCTCAGTTGAAAAAAATTGTTACACACCATTCGTCGTGCGGCCTGAATATGTATTTATATGTAATAGCAACCAATCTTATTGTTGTGGTTACCTTTTAGGCTTGGAATTTATATATCTTCTAGAAAATGCAGCTCCTGCCAAGTGTCTTACGTCGTGAATCAGAAAAATGAAATAAAAGATAAATTACCAAGCAAGGAGTTCACAGGAATTTTTTTATTTTTATCACGTACCTATCATGTCTGTCGTGTATGAATTACACCTTTTATCTCTCAGATACCATCTTCCAATTTACTTAAGAAAAGGAAGTCCAATTCATCACATTTGATTTTTAATAATTTGATAACAAAACTTCTAAAACGTTCTTAGTACTGTTGAGTTTTTTTTTAAATGAACGTAATAATGTGGGGACTGGTACAGTTTTTCTTGTTTTCTATTTTGTAAGTTATTTCTCAAATCTAGGAGATAGTTTACATAGTATAAGCGGGTGAGCGCCGTTTTACGCATTTGGCAAATTAGCAAATCAAGATACCAAAACATTCTCCTACCAAGTCGCACCTGTTGGAAAACATTTCCGTATGTAAGGAAAACATTTCAAAAGCAGTTAAACAGAGCATATAATGCAGTAAATAGAGTCTTGTGTAAAACAAAAATATATTCAAAATATGTCCATCTAATTACTTTGGTACTTGAAATTAACTACTGCATGTTTTTATATTTGTACTAAATATAGATCTAATTATAAATAAATATCTGAGTAAGTGTGTGTGTGTGTGTGTGTGTGTGTGTGTGTGTGTGTAATAAATATGTTTGACTTTAGTAAGAGTTTAATTAAAACAATAATTCAAAACCGTAATAACTGTCTGTTTAGTAACAAGTTTGAAATCAGAACAGGATACATTTACGTTTGCATTTTAAATTGTCTCGGCAGGATTATTGTGATTTTAAAACGTTTACATGGATATAGTTTATATCGAAATAAACGTTTTCTTAATTTAAGAATATGACTTTTACATCATTGCTCTAGTAGGTGGATTAGAAATCGACATTACAAAGACTGCGTAAAATTTAACTATATGTTAAAATTAGAATATCTCACTTTGGAGAATTCGGATATTCTATAATTTAAAAAACCCACCACATATTTGTAAAACATGGATGAAATTTGTGTCCTCATAGATAAATGGTCAGTGACATGAAATTATAATATCAATAATGTAAACTATATTCGATAGATCGAAGCAAAAGAACGTGAATCCGCTTTGAGAACGAACATAATCCTCCCTCCCGATCTATATTATTATTCTCAAAATATAATAAGGATTTTTAAAAAAAATTACGTTGTTCTTATTCTCCTCGGTTACTACAATGAAGACTCAGAAAAATATTAATAAACGGCATGATTTCGTATCCATATTTAAACAATGTCCGTTCTATGTTCTTTATGTGAAAATTAAAATATGCTCAAGCTGAGTTTCTTCAAATGAATATATTTAGATTTGGAGCTTTTTGTTTAAACGTCGTACACTTTAATGTAATGAGGTAATTCTCGAGTGGTGCGAGCAAAGCAAACATTACTGTGAAAAACTTCAGCTCTGTGACAAGGCACGAATTATTTCGTTTACATTTCGGAAGGCATTTCGTCAGTTTTCGTGCCTATACAACCAAAGTCCATTTAAGAAAGACGCTTGATTATCTGAAGCGACACATTAATAGACCACTGCAGAACCCACGTTAAGCTTACTCGATCAAAAGTAACTTCCTTTAACCGCCAAAATATTAACGCTTCTATCAAAGTCAGAACAATTATCTTTAGTCTGCCTTTATTATAACTATTCCTGGACAATTTTAATTTATAACACCTATTCTAGGGCTATCCTACACCTTCTTTAAGGTTATCGTACACTCACCCTAAGTTTATCCTACACCTTCTTTACGGTTATATTACACTCTCCCTAAGGTTACCATACACCTTCTCTAAGGTTATCTTACACTCACCCTACGGTTATGTTACACCTTTTCTAAGATTATCTTACACCGACCCTAAGGTTATCTTACACCTTCTCTAAGGTTATCTTACACCCACTCTCAAGTTATCTTACCCTTGCCCTAAGGTTATCCTACACCTCCTCTAAGGTTATCTTACACTCACGCTAAGGTTATCCTACACCTTCTCTAAGGTTATCTTACACTCACCCGAAGTATATCTTACACCCACTCACAGGTTATCTTACACCTATCCTAAAGTTATCCTACACCTTCTCTAAGGTTATCCTACACCTTCTCTAAGGTTATCTTACACTAACACTAAGGTTATCCTACACCTTCTCTAAGGTTATCTTACACCCACCATAAGGTTATCGTACACTCACCCGAAGGTTATCTTACACCGAACCTAAGGTTATCTTACACTCACCCTAAGGTTATCTTAAACCTTCTCTAAGGCTATCTTACACCCACCCTAAGGTTATCCTACACTTTCTCATAGGTTATCTTACACCGACCCTAAGGTTATCTTACACCGACCCTAAGGTTATCTTACACCGACCCTAAGGTTATCTTACACCCACTCTCAAGTTATCTTACACCTACCCGAAGGTTATCCTACACCTTCTCTAAGGTTATCTTACACTCACCCTAAGGTTATCCTACACATTCTCTAAGGTTACCTTACACCCACCCTAAGGTTATCTTACACCCACTCTGAAGTTACCTTATACTCCACCTATGGTTATCCTACACCTTTTATAAGGTTATCATACACCCACCCTAAGGTTATCGTACACTCACCCGAAGGTTATCCTACACCTTCTCTAAAGGTTTCTTACACCGACCCTAAGGTTATCCGACACCTTCTCTAAGGTTATCTTACACTCACTCTAATGTTATCCTACACCCACTCTTATGTTATCTTACACCTACCCTTAAGTTATCACACACCCACCTTAGAATGTTCGTATGCATGCTTTACATGCCAAGAGTAATTTCTGATTATTTGAAACAAAACACTGCGATAATTTATTTCGAAAATGTTATATCTTTACAAACCAAATAATGTCTTGAATAACAGCCCGCTCTCCTTTTAGGTTTCTGGAAAGCTAACATTTGTTGTTAAAAAAACAAATGAATCAGAAGGGAGCTCTTAAAAACTTGCATCACATTTGTACATGAGAATATTCAAATAATATTGATTTAAAGTCAATCTGAAAAGAAAATTTAAAGTGTGTTCATTCTAGAAACTTTTTAAACAAACGTTTACCTTAGTTGTAGACTACAAGAGAATCTTAATCAGAACGTAGTAAGGGAAAATTCTTTCTAAATGTTGATTGTAGATTAAAACATCCTAAGAAAATTACATAAATAGTAAATAAAGAGAGTTGCACAACAAGTAAATGCAAATGGAATATAAAGTTTTAAGACGCGAAATATCTAGGTAATCGTAAATATCCCGATCACTGCATATTACAATCTTCCGCTATCTTACATACGGTTGTATATCAGTGTTTGACATTGTTTATACATCTTGCTTGTGAACGCTGATTTGTAAGACCCGCGAGCGTATTAAATGAAAACTTTTACACCGTGCCAGTGAAATTCTAAACATCTGAATAAATGTGCATGGTTTTATGTGTAAGTGCCAGATTCTCAATTAGAAAATACTTCCCACTACTTTCTCGTACAAACTTAGTAGATCTATTTTTTTCTCCACCCACTTTAATTGTTGAAAAAGATAAACAATATATCTCAATGAATAAACACGAAACTCAATACCTGCCTATGACGGCTCTAAGTTCGTTGAGGAATTTTGACTATAATTTATATATAAATTGGAAATATAAACAAATTTGTCTGCATGCGAATTATTCAGATTCTGCGGATAAAGCCTTTATCTCGCTTGACGCACAAACTTGAATTATAAATAAAAAGCAGCGTAAAACAGTCAACATATCTTGCAGTTGCGGCCTATAAAGATGTGCGTGATCAAATATTTTGAGATGTGACGTTACGGCTTTAAGTGTACATGCAAATATCAGGATCTAGCTTTACGTACACATACAAATTTCTTTGAAAAAGACTACACAAGCAATTTTGCATTTGAAATAATCAGAATAGATTATAGAAAAATAAGATATAGGAGAAAAATAGTTGATTACAATCGCATACCAGCTCACCTTAACGTACACACACACACACACACACACACACACACATACATACATACATACATACATACATACATACATACATACATACATACATACATACATACATACATACATACATACATACATGCATGCATACACAAACAAGCATGTACAAATGCATGACTTAAATTAATGAATTTCTGTTTTTATTCAATTGCAGTTTATTTTTATGATATACACGTCATAAGTCTTACTTCCATCGGTATGTCCTTTAATCCAGCCGCCTGTCCATAGTGACTCCCATATACGGCATGCGTTCAATTCCTGTGTTGTCGTGTATTCAGTTGTTGTAATAGCCTAACATACATTCCGTTTTATATAATTTGCTTGTATTTTGCAACAAACTACAGTCTGGACTCTTCATGGATGCTACACATGTACTTTGCAATACACTCTAGTCTAGACTCTTCATTAATGATACACATTTACTTTGCAATATACTACAGTCTAGACTTTTCATTGATAGTGCACATGTACTTTGCAATACACTCTAGTCCAGACTCTTTATTGATACTACACATGCACTTTACAGTACACTCTAGTCTGGATTCTGCATTGATACTACACATGTGCTTTGCAATATTCTACAGTCTAGACTCTTCATTGGTGATACAGGGGCCCCGAGTGACCGAGAGCTATAAAGCTCTCACCGTTACGGATCACTGCCATCTCATATCTGTCTGCCTGCGTTCGAGTCTCTGGCTCAGCCAATGTGGGTATCTGAGAAAGCTTGTCGATATCTTCTCATGGGTCGATGGTTCGTTCATGGATTTTCCCGGGTGTTTCCTCCTTGATTAATTATGGCCGCCATGTATAACCTATCTTGATATGAATAATGGCGTTAAGTCATATAACAACAACAATAATTGATGCTACGCGTACTTTGCAATACACTCTAGTCTAAACTCTTCATTAATGATACATTTATACATTGCAATACATTACAGTCTAGACTCTTCATTGATCTTACACACGTATTTTGCTGTACACTCTAGTCTAGACTCATTGATACTATATATGTACTTTACAATACATTCTTGTCAACACTTCATTGATGCTACATATGAATTCTGCAATATCACTAATATTTAATTATGAAAATAACAGAATTAAGTCTCATTAAAAGGGTAAATAAGTCAGTTAATCAGTCATACATAAAAACGTTATATTAGGCGTCCATTACTACTCACTGTGTGTTTGTGTGTGGGGTGTATGGGTGTGTCATGATTTTTATCGTAGCGTTAACAATTTCCGTCATATCTCTTCAATATCTGCATTGATGTAGTTTATAGTTAGTCTAGCACTGTCACATTAAGCAGCAGACATGTAGGATCATGTTTCACCCAGGTACATTATCTTTACATCAGTTCGATCAGTACTAACACTAACCTCCTTGTACCATTTCATAAGTATTTTGTATGACTCGGCCGAGGTACGAACCCGTGACCTCGTGCATCCGAGACGGACGCTCTAACATTAATGTACCATGATATCCTTTAATGCCACAAACTTCTCATCTATTTGAAATGAGCAAATTGAAATAAAGGATGGAGGAAACATGAATATTTTGAATTGTTTAATTTATATAGTGTAACTATATAATGAGTTTTATTCATTAGACGGACTCTAAATAATAATAGTCGCCGAAACATTTTGTGGCAAGACAAGTGCTTAGCGTTGTCATTTTAAAAAGTTATTGAACTTTTCAATTCTCCGGAACGAAGTATAAAACCTTAATACGAAGAAGAGGAAACTAGCAGGTGTTCTCAAATGTTTGTTAAACTATAAATTATCTTAAGTTGTTTGCTTGTAAGCGTTCTTCTGCCAAGTGTCCTGCGAAAATGAATGTATTACAAACGCAGACATGATATTGTGAAAAACCCGCCTTGCTAGCATGGATTAAAATATCTTCTTTGAATTAGTAAGACACAACAAAACAATGAAACATCGACGATGACTAGATGTCTAATGAATTCATGATTAATTCTGCTGATTACATGATTACTGCACAATGGTTATGATTTCATTAAAACAGTTTTCATTTTAGTATTATGGATAGTTCGTGTGTGTGTGTGTGTGTGTGTGTGTGTGTGTGTGTGATTTGGATTTTAACGTAGCTTTAACAAATTTTCAGTCATATCGTTAACGATGTCTACAGTGTGGCAGTTTATAGTGATGTCTAGCACTGGGGCATCATAATGCAGACATGTATGCTGGGACAGACTGGGTGGGACAACATGCTACATGATGTGGCATGATGTCCCCCCAGTCACATTATCCTGACACCAGGCCGACCAGTTCTAACACTAAATTATTGATGCTGAGGGCCAAGCGAGGCAGCTGTTTGAACCATTTTTCGTACTCGGCCGGGGATCGAACCCATTTTCTCCCGCATCTGAAGCGGACGCTCTAACAACTAGGCCATCGGAGCGGTCGGAATGTACATTTAATTTGAACTTAAAAGTCCGTACACTGTATGTACTAGTTTATAAGACTGATCCAACTGCAAATTTCACAGACCCATGTTTTCCGTCGCATATTACGCTAGCAGAGATCTATGAACTTTGCTATGAATATTCAGCAGAATAAGCAGTATAGACCCTAATCTGCCGACACATGGTGTGGTGACAGAGCAGGATATATGCTGGTTGCAGTTGGACTCGGCTAATAAGACGGTAATATCCAGTTGTTTGCACGGATAAACCACGATTTTTTGGATATGTTTCATAAGATATAGTTGTTGTTTCGAATTGTCAGTGATAAAAAGTTATATTTTCTCCATAGTTTGCTCCTTTTCTAAAATTTAAAATTCATTTAATTAAAACAAATAGTAGATACTTTACTAATTTATTTGCAATATACACATAATTGCTTTACATAAGTTTGTATAGACAAAATTAACTATGAAAACATATTTTATTTGTTTTTAGAGACGAAGCTGTTATTATATTTAAAATTGAAAGTTGTAATTCATTTTTAAAAAAAAAACGTTTAACTCATGTATACTTCTTCTCACTAGTCGTGCACTAGTCTGAAACTCAAAACAGAATGGCCCATCTTGTAATTTAGCATTTCAAACCTTCAAAACACCTTTATTTCTTTTCTTTTGTTAAAATTTTATGAAACGCAAGATAAGCACGAGAATCACGCTAGAAGTAGTTTTCTTTGGATTCTCTTTTTTGTTAGTTCAGTTACAGTTGTCGCATATCCAATCATCGCCAGCTATATTTTTCTATTACTTAAAGCGTTTGTATTTTAAACCGCTTCGTTTATTTCTGAGACAAAAATACCTCGGATGTATGTCGGCGAAGTAATTTACAGCAAAATCGTAAATTTGTTTTCGGCAGAAATTTCTCAGCTAATAAAGAAATCTTAAACTATTCGGACCAGTTCAAATGTTTTCATGATTGCATTGACTGTTGGATTGACCAAGAAGCTGCGGATGACAAAATAGTTAAATGCATTCGTAATTTTGCATGGCAGGAATCGGCGGCGTACCTTCAGTATATAATCCGTTACATTGACCATGAAGTTGTGAATTTATTATTTGGTGTTGTTTTTGTGTCCTAAAGCAGGCGTAACTTACAGTTTTGAAAAGCATTATTCTGTGTTATTTTGTAGCTGATTCTAATAATCCAAAGTCATCTGACGTAACTTCATTTTCACTAATTCAGACCTCTGAACCGGAACCTCCAAAGCGTGCAGCAAGCGTATTTTTTAATGTAGTGGGGACCACAAAAGTGGGAAGCGAATGTGTTACCACGAAGCCATCCAGGCAACATGCAACGCCGTTTAAATGACAATGTCTATTTTTCTTTCATCCTCTCTGCTTAAAGGCAAACAGACGGAAAAGGAAAAGGATTGATTCAAAGATGTAGTTAAGATCCTTTCACGTTTAAATAACACATAAATAAGTAACATTTTATTTCTATTTGTATTACGACATATTTCATTATTATATATTTGACAAAATTTTAAAGTACTGAAGAAATAACGCGTAATGGAAATCAAATTCAAAGTATACCGATGATAATGCAACAATGTTAACAAGCACGAAGGAAATGAATTACATGATTCTGATAGGAAATTCCCATTTCTCTCTTTAAATGAACTGACACTACTCAACTAGCTATATCAAATAACTTCTTAGTTGTATTTCAGCTATACTTTGAACTTTTTAATATATATATATATATATATATATATATATATATATATATATATATATATATATATATATATATATATATATATATATATTGATTAAAGGAAACAGTTAAATATCATATGGGGGGTACGCTGATATTATCATCTATATCAATGGAGTTTTTTTAATAAAAATAATATGCTTTAAAAAGATAATAAGTAAGATAGATTTTAAATGCAAACTGTTATCCAGTTACCTGCATAAACGCCTTTATTAAAAATCATCTGGCATGCTATTGTGCTCAACATGTTAATCCAATTCATTAAGAACGAACCGCAAATAGCCCTCACATATTGTTCGAATTTGTAACATTCCTCCGACCTCTATTTTATCACTGCACACACTACACGGCTTGGCATACCCACACGACCGAAAATAGTGGACTAACAGAAAGATAGCAAACAGATCGGATTCCCTTGTTTGCGCATGCGAGATAGGCGTGTTGGTCTATTCCAGGAACCATTTGCATCGAAGCGATATCGGTTCACCTAACTAAAGAGCTGAAAAATCCACAAAACAGAATGGTAAGTTTTTAATTATAAATCACCCTTATCAATTTTATTCGTAGAATTCGAGAAGTTGAAGATCGGCCTCTTGGCGTAACTTGTCAGTTGCATCGAAGATCTCATGGAGTATGAATAGTAGTGAGGATGCCATTCAGGAATGTATGATCAACAATGCTACTTCATCAAAAACTTATTTTCTCATTTTCTCCTTATTTGTATCGCTATTCTTAAACTTTCAAGCAAATTGTAGGTTGTATTTCAGTTCGTAATACTAAATTCAAATTGTAATTATTGTACATGAATGTATTGATTAGAAGACTACATGTATGTATATATATATATATATATATATATATATATATATATATATATGTATATATATATATATATTCTTAATCTGGTATGTCACTTTTAGAATTCACCTCAATTATAAAAGAGTTAACATTTCTCTTATATTTTTTTCTTCTTTTTTATTTCAGACGGACTTCAAAGTTTCAGACAAGCAGCTGAATGGTGAGTAAATTTTACGTGTTTCATGCATCAACAGTAATTTTTGCGATTCAAAGAGAAGGAATCCGGATGTATAGTATCTTTGCTCTCGCGCTTTAGAGAGTGAAGACCTAAATTCGTCTTTAGATCGTACACCTTATATATATATATATATATATATATATATATATATATATATATATATATATATATATATATATATATATATATAGTAATGGATTATTAGAATTGTTGTATAATGACATTATGTTTAACGAATTAGGGTGGGATGCAGTTACAATGGCTGTTTTCATCCGACCAGGCTTGGATTATATATACACATTCTTTGTGATATGATGTGTAATGCAACACAGTGCAGTGGCACTGTCTAACAGACTTATGAGTCAAGTACACGTGGTGTGGTACTAGTCTTGTCTTATTGAATATACTGAATACAGTCGTGTACATGATGAGAAGTTTGGTTAACGGCTAGTACTTTCATTGAACCGGGCGAGCGAACAGTACAATAAATAGTTTACACGATGATATCTGCCTCTCCTCAAGAGATTCTTTCAACATCCCGTGTCGGATAGTTTCAATTTTGATGACCGCCACTAGAATAGCCCCTAGAAAATATAATGTACAGTTGTTAGAGCCCTCTTAAATGTTAAATACATGTTTGTGTGTATGCGCTCGCGCGCGCGTGTGTATGTGTGTTTGTAACGGCACAGAGTGCTTTTCCTTGGAATATACAAATTATTAGTTTTCCTTTACTACTACTCACCCCCCCCCCATTATATCTGCCTGTAGTCTCAGTAACATAGCTCTACGTAGAAACCATATATGGCGCGTGCTGATACCGTGCGAGCTAGGCATTACTAATGGCTACAAGCCTCGCATTGAGATAACAGTGCGTAGCATCGTCTGTTTGCAAAATGGCTCTTCTATCTCGAAGTATTACTGTCGATCACTCTAAAGATTGATTATTTCTTGCGCTACTGTCACAAATTTTTCAGATAAGTGCCATTTGTAAAGGGCCACAGATGGAGGTAGTTTTATATTTTCATTTTATTTTCCCATGTCTCGAGGGAGTAGCTCGGTTTTTCTGTATACGAAAGATAGGTAACCCGTCTGTTCAATATCGCCCTAAATACATCACAAGTTTTCATCCCTTAGTGTGCAT
Organism: Unio pictorum; assembly: GCA_030141615.1. NCBI lineage: Eukaryota > Metazoa > Mollusca > Bivalvia > Unionida > Unionidae > Unio > Unio pictorum. The sequence goes on from JARLTB010000021.1 coordinate 5,431,271, forward strand.
ATACTGTACGGTCCTGGTTTTCGAGTCTTCATTTTCAATCAAATATTTTTTTCTCTCAAAACTTTAACTAAAATACAGCACATGATCTGCAAATCTTATGGAGTCAATACGATCTCTTTCTTTCTTTGTTTATTTATTTATTTATTTAATAATAATAATAATAATAATAATAATAATAATAATAATAATGAGGACTTTGTATAGCGCCTAATCTTTCGAAGCTCTAAGCGCTTAAATAATTTATTACATTACTAATTTACTGCAGTGGAATGAATTATACAGTTCCATAAATTAAAATAATCTATGTCGATATTGGAAGTTTCGCAATATAGCAGTTTGCAAGGTTGATATAGACTGTTTTGGAAATATTAATTAATTATCTAGTGAATTAATGAATAAATAATTACTCATACTCAATCAGATGATCAACTAAGTAATGAATTTGAACAGTTATTATATATTTCTAAGAATGTAATCAATCAGTGAGTAAGCTGTTATTCATTTGTTCCAAATTCATTATCTAAAATCTATCAAACGATCAGGGTAATGGTGATCGATGGTCTGTGGTGCTGACTTTTACAGACCTCTCACATCTCATTTCGGTCCATGTGGAATCTAGTCTCAGTTCACCCAACCTGGGTATGTGAGAAAGCTTGCCAGTTGCGTCCCGTGGGTCGGTGTTTCTTCCCGGATTCTCACTCCACTAATATATACTAGCCATTATACAAAGCTTACCATGCGCTGAGAAATGGTGTTAAACCCACGCAACTAAACCAAAACAAGTCGAAAAAGGACGAAAACAAAATAAAAATAAAATAATAAATCTCATTCACTTTCAATGAACATTAGTTTATAATGATATGGTTTCTCCGTCGTTGGAACCTACGGGCGAAATTCCGCTACGCTCTTTTTTCACCTGAGATACTATTGTCATTTATCATCAATAAGCATAAATCAGCTTAATCACGGAGAGCTCGGAAAGACTTTCATGCTCACTGTGTCAGTCAATAAGATTGTCTACTTAAAGGACACGTTTTATTATCGGTAAAAGGGTTTTTCGTATTAGAGTTTATTTGACTCACTCGTTGATAACTTATTGTTTTTTAATCGGTCGCTCGTCCATAGTTTATCGTCCGTCACTCAGTTAGCAAAAGGTTTGTAATTGCTAATAATCCCAAACTAGTAGACAATTGCTATCGACCTTGACACACATTCATCCCATGATCCAGTTGGTCCGAAATGAAAACGTCGCCGCTAATCTAATAACCAATATGGCTGCCGCCACGTAGATACAAATCTTGTTATCACAACTAGTCCAAAATCGACGATCATCTCAACATGGAGGTTTTCATTAAATTAAATAAGTATGATGGTGTCTATTTAGTTATAAATGAAAATGTTTCATGTTCTTTATGGCCGCCACAATGGCCATTTTAAAACCGTGTTATCGCTTCTTTGCTGAACGGAAAAGTCACATTGGCATGCAGTTTCCACCAGACGACTTACTATGGTGTCCAGTCCATATTTAATGAAACTTTTGTTGATCTGATAGCCATATGACCACAGCGGTCATCGTGAAAATGTTGTTATTGATGGTCAGATTAAGATGGGGTTTTCAAAAAAGACATCATGTGATGTTTAGTTTGTATGGTGCAAATATTGTACCCAATATGGCTGTCACAGTTGCCATTTTAAAAATATTGTTATTGCTTCTCCTCTTGAAAAGGTAATATTTCCACAAGGTTTTCACCAGAAGACATCTTTTGAGATCATGCTGGTCCCAACGTTCCCTCTAAGCTGCGCGCGCGCAGCTGCTCAGGCATCCCCGCGCAGTTGGTTTGTCAAACCAAAGTTAAATTTTGCTCAATCAAACGTTAAATTTTGCTGGTCTACATAATGCTTGCACAATGCAGCGAGCACTGCGCGCACATCTACCATTCGCTTAGCGGGAACGTTGGCTGGTCCTAAATTAAAATTGTGCTAATCGGGTGTCCAATATGGTTGTCACGGTAGTCATTTTGAAAATATTGTTATTACTAATCCTCCTGAATAAAACATATTGCCGTGATATTTTCACTAGAAGGCTTCTAATGTCATAAAGTTTATCCAATATGAAAATGGTGTAAATCTCATCTTCTGTCTAGACAATATGTATAGTGAATGAATAGTTACATTGGCGTATGATTTTAGCCAGAAAACGTCTTATGTATGTTTTGCCAAAATCAATATCTTGTCAGTCTGAAATCCAATATTACCAATATATCTGCCATCTTGACAATATTGCGATCTCCACTTCTCCTGAATGGATGACTGTATCAACAACATTTTTAACCAATCAACTTCATATGGTGTCTAGTTGGCCCAATAGTGACATTCAGATATGTATATGCTTGCCACAGTGACCATGTTGAAACTCTTTTTATCGTTATTCCGCATGAATGAATGTTCATATCGGTACGGTTAATTGTGGATGCAATTCTTATTATGATATATAGTTGGTTGCGACTGAAAATGGTGTTGATCTGACTTTTAACATGACTGCCAAATCTTAAAAATCGTGCTATCACTACTTCCCCAAGATGGCTGGTTATATGGTTATATGGCTTTCATCAAATGACATTGTATCATGTCTAGTTTGTACTAAACAGAAATGTTGCCAGTCTGATATCGAATATGGCCTCCGTAACATCTGTCTTTTTGTCTCAATGGGGTTTCCACCAGGAGATTGCTTATGATGATCCTAAATGAAAATGGTCTCAACGTGGCATCCACTTTGTCCACCACGCAGCTAATTTGAAAATCTTGTTATCGTTTTAGAATATCAAAGATAGCTTCAACACTCAGCATTTAAAAAATGTCTTCAGTACTTTTATTTTATTATGTTATTGATGTTTCTTTTAAAGAAATCGTAGATTTACAAAGAAATTCCATCATCTAACATGGTTCATGGTTAATTGAAAAAATGTAATATTTGTTATTTGAAAATTTATATCACTGATATACTATATAGTGTTTGACTCATTACTGATGGTAATCATAAAGTCGTTACTCGAAGACGAGAAAAGAAAAGAAACAGACAGGAATGAAGATGGAAAAGATAATATTTAACGCAGTTTCATCTAATACATGCCGATTGGAGTTATATGTAGTCATTGTTTCTCTTTCTAATTCAGTTTGAACATATTAAGTAAGGGCATACACTAAACAGATTATTAAATAATAAAAACAGAAATAACAAGAGAGATTGGCGCTCAATTTGCCTAGACGAACTGCAAGGAATCCACGATTAGTCCGTTTCTTTTGTCCATTCATTATTTGTAACTAGTCGGTATTAAAACCATGTCTAAATATTCTTTTGAAAGTCCATCAAACCAAATTCTTGAGTTGAAATTTTCAGAAGATAGTTGACCAAATAAAAATCTTTTTCATGGTCTTTGACCTTGACTCAATATTATCGACAGAAAACAACTATATGAATTATCTCAAAAAATATCAAGATATACCAACGTGATTAATTTGGTTAAATGACGAATAGTTATTGTTTGAACCGCACTCACCCCAAGTAGACAGTATATGGAAATATTTTGACGGAAACCCATTGCAAATGCAATCATCCTTTCCTCCACCACATATACTGGCCTCCATGTTTTAGCCTGTAATGTACTGAAAAATGGCGTTAAAACAACAACAACAAGAACAAAAACAACTGTCTTATTTAGGAAGACTAGCCGTAGCATGATTTTTTTTTAAGATTACGAATGTAGCGTACACCCTGTCGGTCTGATACGAACACCCACCCGTTCAAAAGGAATACATCAAATGATTTTGTTAAGATTGCCTCCGTGACGGCCATGCTGGATGACATATTAGATTTTTAAATATTTTTAGAATCCTTGTGCGGCGTATCTGTGTGTAAGGTTTAATTGCAATTCTAATAACAGTTTAGGTGGAGTAGCGATGTAAAACATGTGGCAATAGACGGATATCGGTCGACAGGCCATCGTGTATTCCTTCTTGATATATGACAAGATAAACTGTAAAAAAATAGAAACAAAAACCAAAAACTTCAAATACTGGCACGATTCCACATTTATTTTGGGTCATTTTGAACTCTAGATAGACCAGATTAATATTTTTAGAAACTTGTGTTTTAATATATCACTCACATTCTGAAATCTTCAAAGCGTAAGGGCCACAAGCAGAGTAAATTAAGCCGCCCCTGCCTGGCTTCTGCTTTCTGTTCTATATTGACGCCAGTATCGAAATTTAAGTACAATTCCATCAACATACGGGATTAGATTGAATGCCATTTTATAACCTGCCTCTACCTTCAGTTGGTTATCAGTAATTTGGCAGTAACGTGATGCTGTGTTACGTATCATTGATGCTATGGCGCACACCAGAATGATATAAAATCGTTTACAGATTCAGGTACAAGATAAACGGCCATTAGCATGTTGGAAGCCTGTAAAATAATGCCTTTGAAATAAAACTCTTATCAGCTTTGCAATTTATTTGGGCCTCGCTTATCATCTCAATCATTACAAAAATGTATCGAAAATCCTTGAATAGAGGTCATGCATCCAAAAATCCTTGAATAGAGGTCATGCATCTAACACAGTATCTGCTGCTTTTTGGTTCGAAATTAAACAGGCACAAATCGTGCATCTATGCATATATTTGTAAAAGGGTCAACTCTATAAGCTGAACACCACCACCCCTGCCCCTTTCGTGAAGTTATCTTTTTAAACCGCAATCATATTTGCAGAATCTATTCTGAGTTTTAATCCCTGTCAGTTTGTCTTGATCGTTTTTATTTTCCCCGTAGCTGACTTATTGCAAGGTGCACGGTTACCATCGTAATCTTGCAGACGTGTTACTGGCGTGCTTGATGAAATCGATGTCCGACATAACCTACCGTATATACTCGCTTAAAATCAAATTAAATTGCAAACAGGAAAGAACCTGACCTGTTGTATCATAATGTACCTGAAGATTAGGCTCTATGTTATTTGCTCTACTGATTATTCCGAGCAATCTGTACAAAATCACCTAATGCAATAGTAGATTTAGGTCTGTACAGTAGGCATATGGACTCGTCTTATAAACGAGTATAAACGGTTCAAACTTCTATGTCTGCTTTCTGTTTTTTACCTTTATATATCGACCTCTGAGTTAAACATTTAAATAATATACTGGAGATTTTCGTTCGGTTAAAACACTTTGCTTACTGTATGTTGTTCTAACCACCTTGCCATGTTAGATACTTTTGCTATGTCGTATCTTTAATTGGTGTGATTGAAAATATTTAAACTGTATACGCCAACTGGTTCCCCCAAGCAGTTTTAATTTCATATTCATGATTAGCAATATAATATATAAACAGGAATTAACTAGGAGGGCATACATGTAAGACACATCAGTGTTTAAAATCATCTTCCATGGTACACAATTCAATAATTGCTATCTGAAATAGTAAAAGACGTGAGCAGATATATTTTGGTATACATGCAAAGATATGGTTCTTGCGAGGGTTTAAAAATAAATTTTGTGCCCTATTCATATTTCATGTGCATGCGTATTTACAAACAAGGGTGACGCTTATTTGCACTGGACGAAACATAGCCCCCTCCCAAGTGCGCTTTGTTTTTGAAGCGCCTAATTGCAAAAAGTACCGTAAACTCTGGGAGATGGCGTACACCAGCCTCCCACCTCACTCCGGCGTTTATACTCGCGGCGGCAGTGGCGAACTTCTGTCTATGTAAACTAGGCATCTGCCTAGGGCCGCAACCTCAGAAGGGCCCCCGCCAAGGGCCAAAATGGTACTCACTGAGGGCACAAGTTTGTTGTTTGGCTAAATTACCAAATACGAGGGCCCCGACTCTGTTAACTGCCTAGGGCCCCGGGGTCTCTATGTCCGGGTCTGGCGGCTGGTTGTTCATATCGCCTGCCCCTTGCATCCTGATCCACTGTAAATTTGCCTATCATCGTAATACTACTCGCCAAGCATTAAAGAGCTCTTTGTTAACACGAAGCAGCCCAGAAATACCAATGTAAATATTACTGCTGTCAGTGAGTAGATCAGTAGTTGCTTAAGACAGTGCACACCAACCCATGCATTTTGTTAAATGATTTTGGATTATGTCGAGTCTTAACCACGCAAAAAATATCATTTCTTAAAAATGATACTTAAAAATATCCTTCCTTGAATTTAGTTCAATCTACTTTTATCAAATATTATAATTCCATATATGTGATACATAAACGAAACAGATTCACGAGAAACGACAGATCCCGCTCCCTTATACCCACCACCACCACCACAATACATAGGTGTGTAGAAAATATTAGCACCCCATCATGCACTGCGATCGATCGCTCACTCATAATAAACATGCACATTGGTCAGTACCTATGTACTTGACATCACAAAATACAGTAAACGTAAACACTAGAACAAAGAACAGGTGAGCCAAGTATAGCTTAGGCCGATAAATCAACCGTCCAAATCTGTGTTGATACTGATAGTTTTGATGTCACCTGTTCATTGCAATGTGCAATTTACTGCATGCAAATCTTTCCGGAACAAACATGTGTACAATTTAGACACATACAGGTCACTTTTAACAGACATATCTAGCGCGAAATTCAAAATATCCACGGGACAGATGGTTGTGATATTATATGCAAGCACTTGCTGACTTGACGCGCTTCCAAGTTTTGAGTGGTTTTTCATAAAGAAGCACCTTTAATTCTATCACAAATTTGGTGACAACAAGGATGGTTTCGACGATGTGACTTATAGCAGTTCCAATTTTTAAGCAATTGCAAGAACTATTTTTAAAAAGATGTCCTTGAATTGTGTTAACATCACAAAATAAAAGGACTTGACCTGAATTTGGCGCCAGAAGTCACGGCAAAGTAGGGCACATTTCACGTTATCCCAATTAGAGGATCTGCGTAAGATGTCGCACCAAATTAATTATCGCAAGATAATGATGTCAAGCGTATCAGCGTCGAAAGATATTTTGGCGTAAATGCTCCCGACATTCACATGGAAAGGCGCATCAGATTCGCCGAAGTGGCAAAAGAGACAATCCGTGTCAATAATGATATTGATGTGGCTGTGGCATATAAGCTTTTTTGTTACAGCAGTTCCTGTTGCCTTACAGGCGTGAGTCACAGATCGGTGCAGAATAACATTCTTACATATGTGTATGCGTACTCGGTGGTACGAATTCTATGCTTACATATGTATTTACGAGTCCGTTTAGGATTGCAATCTACGTTACATTTATAAACTGCAAAAAGTGTACATAACATGATTCTAGGTGGGATTAAATTCGCCAGATCTCTATCCATGGACGTTTTGGCAATAGTTTTAATCGCAAAGCATCTTGCATGTAAGGGTTACTTCAAATACATTATGCTCAATTGACTTGAAAGAGAAATAACTTTGAATGGTATTAGCCTGTCCAGCTTGTTCATGCAGATGGGTCTGAAATTGCACCTATGATCAATAAAGCACTGTCATCTTTTCCTGACAGCAGTAGCCTTAAAAACATCAAGAAAAATATTCACCTGCTCAACATTACAGAACTATTCCTGCCTAAACTAGATTAGCAGACCTGTTTCTTCTGCTCCATTGCAAAACTTTTTTCTTTTACAATTTATTTTATTTTATTTCAAATCAGCGATTACGTTACAAATAGCGATGAAACGAAGCTATTATGAGAGCTAATGAGAGACAATTCCTGATTGTGTGCATTTGTTCTTGGGGTGGGGGTTGCACAAAAGAATAATCACTAAAATATAATATTTTCTATGGTACCATCGATAATATTGCAGAGAATCAAGAATAAGTAACCTTCCTAACAGAAAATGTTGTGAGGCAACTAGTGCTGACCCTCATTTCACGCTTCCGCCTCTGCGCCTATCATCACACCGAAACATCACCACACTGTTCCATCAGCCCAATCATCAGGTCGCCTCTAATGATTGGAACAAAATTCTAAAGCTATACTGTACCAACCAGCTCTATTGTATTCCAAAGTATCAAGTGACAAATTGAACCAATGTAGGACGACTTGTGCAGCGTAAGTTATTGGCAAAATCATTTATATTTAGTATCTTCCTTTGCTATTAATAACGTAAGAACATAATGACGCTTTTAATTCTTTGTCATATTTCAGATGCGCATCAGACCTTCACCCTTTTTGACAAGAAGGGTAATGGACAAGTGTTTACCAAAGATCTCGAGAACGTCTTCAAGAGCCTCGCTTTAAAGGTCGAAGACGACAAACTTAAGACTTGGGCTGATGAAGCAGATGAAGATGGTATGATTCTTTGAGTGTTTCACCACTGAAAACTCTGAGAGTTGGGGATAACAAACAGTAATACGTTTTTGACATTTTGAAAAGAAGTGTTTCAAAATATTGTTTTGCTTAAAATCCAGCGAACAATTGTCTTGCGTGCTCTTCTGTTTGTGAACATTCTATTCATCATACGTGGAAAGAAGATATTTCAGAATGCAAATTTACATAATAATATCGTGTTGTTTTACAGACATTTATGCACAGTGCAAATACTATTTGTGCACTCATCTTTGTAATTAAAGCATGTTCAGATACGTGTGTGTGATTTGGATTTTAAAGTAGCTTTAAAAAATGTTTGAGTGGTATCGTTACAATGTCTGCAGTATGACACTTTATGGTGATGTCGAGCACTGCCACAGACATAAAGCATTATGTCCATCCCAGTCACATTATCCTGACACCAGCTCAACCTGTCCTAACAGTAACCTCTTAATGCTGAGCGCCAAGCGAGACAGCTAGTACCATTTTTATAAGCCATCGGTATGATTCGGTCGGGTTTCGAACCCGCGACCTGTCGCATCCGTGGCTGATGCTCTAATCACTTAGGCCACCGGAGTGAGAGGTAGCATATAAAAACAAAAACAACAAAAACCCACCGAAAAACCAGTCGTCCATTCAGTATTGCGAAATTTATGATTTGAGTTGTGAACAGTAATGATTTTATATTTTAAATAACATAAAATGCTTATACAGTACAGTAGCTCATACAGTAAACAATATAAATAAATAAATAAACAAATAAATAAATAAAATAATAAATGTGAATACCGTATGTACACGCTTAATAGGCTAATCCAACTGCAAACCGCACAGACCCAGATTAATACCGGCAGATCTGAGTCTGTGCAGTTTGTAAGGAGTACTCAGTAGAAAAAAAATTATCTTGGTCTGTAGGCGTGCTATGCTACGGCAGATCAGGATCTATGTTGTATGTTGTTCGATAAGCGATTATATACGGTAATGATATTGAAATGTTACGTCACTGCAGAACAAAATCACTTCTGGCTAGACTGATATGTTTTTATTGTACTTTCAGCCGTTGGTTACATCACATGGGAACAGTTTAAACCTTTATTTATTAGAAAAGTTAAGGAAGATGAAGACGAACGGGAACTAAGAGAAGCTTTCCGAGTATTAGACAAACAAAATAAGGGAGTTATACCCGTAGAAGATTTAAAATGGATCCTTAAAAGTTTAGGTGATGATTTGACAGAGGAAGAAATTGATGACATGATTGCTGAGACTGATACGGATGGTAGCGGAACAGTAGATTATGAAGGTAAGAAAATGTGTAGTTTTCAAGGTAGTAGTTATAGTGCAGTTACCTATAGTAAGTAATCAGCATAATGAAGATTCAGAAAACTAAATGAATTTAGTTTTCTAACAATGTGAAGATTGGTTTAAACTGTTACTTTGAAATTACCATTTTTCTGTTGATTTCGGTAACCTTTTCACCAGTTTTTCTTCATCATATAAAAATAGTACTTGCCATACCTATGTGCTCTTTCTCGTTTTACAAAATTAAAGTGCAAGTTCTCCTTCATATTCCAGCAAATATTAAAAAACTCAGTTTAACTTGTGTGATACCTAAATAATTACTTTATTCCCTTGGTTGCCTTATATAGGTCACATATCTGTGGAACGATTATACGTATGTTCTTGGGAACAAATGTTCAAATAAACAAACAACTGTGAATGGAGATTGTCGCAGTTTAAGGGAGCACTCTCCAGTTACTATGAACTTCTGAGAGAGTGTCAGGTGTAATGTGAAATTGTTTGCATTTGCAACATCCAAATGTACAGACTTTTGGGGTACCTCTTATTTTGCTTCTATGTACATGGATGAAATAGTTTTGGGATATTGTAATTGTCGACATCTTTTATGGATTCACGACCATCTTATTAAATGATTAGCCTACTCGAATTTGTAAGATGTAACAGAGGTTTACACCAGTAAATGTTGTCTGTATCGGCCTTAATATCAGTCAGAGAGTATCCTATAAGACCCGGATTTCAGATACTGACCTTCGCTGAGTTAAAGAGTTGTTCTCCATCTCTGATATTTATATATTACTATCATTTTTTACCTATGTGTTACATCACACGTATTTTAGGCGTTATTTTGTTAATCAATCAACGCTAAATTATTTAGTTTCAAAGAAATAAAACGGTTATAAGAAAATATTCAGATTTTGTTTTTACATACCTCATAATTCTAACGATACGGATTATACTAAAGTGGATCAATACGCACAAACCTCCGTGATTGGAGAATCACGATATAAACAAACAATATGTTTCAATATATGACAGTTGCCTATTCACTCAGACGGCACTGTAAGGTTTAGAATGTGCATATCGTTAGATTTCTAAATCAAAAGAGTTTTCTCTATGTTCCTCATTGGTTTTACTGGCTAATTAAACAAGACCTTGTATATCTTAGGTATTGTTAAAAGAACGTTTGATTTACATTTCTTTTGGTGCTTGATTGACAGGTGTAATGTAAGTTTTGAGTATATAGTCTGGCCATGTTTCAGATGCTCACGGATCATTTTCACTTCCTGAACTCAGAGACAAATTGTAAAAAGAGCCGAAAACTATTTTCATTTTATATATTTGGTAACTCATTCATTGCATTTTCAGAAACTGGTATTTTCCAGTCTGGCAAGAGTTTTTTCTTCTCTTATTTAAAAACGAGTAAATTAAGAACACTTAAGACTAATTCAGGCTATTTTATCATTCACAAGGTAGCAGTCAGTTTGGTTAGCTGCATGCTTACATCATGTACAATGACCGGCACACTAGAAGACCGGTGTTTGTGGTTGGTGAAATGTAAATAGACAGCTAACACTATTTTGTCAGGGTTCGCACGGTTGTTAAAGGTCATTGCAAATCACCAAGTTATGAACATTTAATTTCAATGCCTTCTCAGTCTTTGATTGTTTTTTACCTAGGTCATTGAAAGTCATTGAATTGGAGATTTTTTGTTTCAGAGTAAAATACGTTAGAAACGTTTGCTTTCAAGTCATTTATTTAACGTTGAAAGATGATTGAAAGTACAGTTATATTTTTCCGTTATCTGCTAGCCGTTCTGTAATTATGAGAATCCACGGGAAGCAATCAACCATTTTGCACAGCGTCCCTTTTACATAAAGTAATTAACGTATGCGTATCCGTTGATGTCACCACATATTTCCGCTAAGCAGGGATGGTTAATATGCAGCAATCTTTATAAATGAACGAGCGTCGCAAAATGCCTGGAAAGTGTACAATCAGCAATAGTTGGCTGCAAGATAAAGACTCAGTTAAGTGGCTGAGAAAAGATGAAAGCTTCAAATACAGAGTATGTTTTGTAGTGTGTAAGAAAGACATCGACTTTGCAGGAATGGGCGTTGCTGCCTGACGTTGGAACTACTAAAAATACACCATCGTGCTGTTCTGATGTCAGCATCCATAGGGTTAGCGGAAACAAGGTCATTTAATTTTATGATATTGCTGTCGTCAGTCCCGGATTACCCATTAGGCAGAGTAGGCAACTGCCTATGGGTCGCGCGACTTTTATGGGCCCCATCAGGGGCCCCCATGAGACCGTGACCGTGGGTCTGGGGCCCCAAAAGTTTGACTGCCTATGGGCCTCCACGGTGCTTAATCCGGCGCTGGCTGTCGTCTGAATAATGAAACCCAGTTTGAAATTTGTCACCAAGTTATTCAAATTAAATGAGTGACCGGAGTGGGGTGGGGGTGGCTGTTTCGGAGACAGAGTTCATGCAAAGCAATGATGTACGGAAGGCTGAAATATTAATTATTGATGTCAACAGCCTTTTCCAGGTAGTAGACAAACAGGCAGATGAAGCCAACAGACATATACAATCACACTAATACCCAGTCAAATAAACGCAGAAGAAGAGAAAACGAAAAAGAGAAGGTGGAGAAGAACATCTCAAGAGGAGTTTTTAATGTTTGCGTGCAGTTACAATAACTTTTGTGTAATTTGCGTTGCATACTGCATTGCAATTATTTATATCTAGTTTTTATTTTTCACATATATTTAAATTAGCATGTGGAAGTAGAACAATTCACATTGAGTGAAGTCACTGAAAACTAAAATACAGCCGTTGATATGTTATTGAAAAATCGGTGAATTTCAGTTCTTATCTGTATGAACCCTATCTATTTGGAAGACCATTCAAGTTTCAACTGTTTTTTCTGTACTGAAGAATGAGATGAAGTTCAGAGAGGTTTGTGCAAAATGTGTCCGCATTTATTTGACGACTGATCAAAATTAGGCTGGGTTTGAAATCGATAAACAAAGCATTCGGCAGAAATGAAGAGCATAACAAGAGAGATTAGAGTCACACTGTCATCAGGATTTACCGTTTTGATTCCAAGCAACTTAAACTAATAGCATTTGGAACAGAAAAAATGAATAGAGACCACAAATCATTCAAAGCTTTCTTTTTATCGACGCAGATGGCTTTGTCGCCCAGGTACCCGTTTCTGACTCTGCAAGTGTTTTACGACACAACGTAATGCCAAAACAATATACCTGAACTATCCGTCTACTAAATGGCTGCGCACCAGAAAATAAATCAGTGAGACTTTGTCACATCCTGCAGCCCTGATTTAACTCCAAGTAATTTGTGGCTAAATGTTATGTTAAGATTGGCTAAGAGGCAGACGATCAGAAAACCCAAATGGAGGATGGAGGTGCAATTTTCCGATGAATGAACAACGTAGAAAAGTGAAAAATGGCATTTAAGAATTGGATATTCATGCCCAGAACGTCTTTGGAGGTGCATGGTGGAATACTTTCACGAGATTCCCTAAAGAATGGTTCATTGTAATATATTGTAGTACAGAACAATACTTATCATAACGTTTTAAATAACCCACCTGAGATTAGAATATAATATACACGGTGAAGATGTTCATACATTTCTTCAACAAGTTACATGTCTTAACATTAATGTACGAAACTATGCTTATTTTAAGTCGGATATATACCTTACAAATAGCCTCAAGTGAAAGACTAGAACGACAGATACAGTACGCCAATTTACATGTTTGCCTCTCTCCGTGTGCCACACACACACTGCCACACATACGTATATATATATATATATATATATATATATATATATATATATATATATATATATATATATATATATATATATATATCGCAAAACAAAATCATACAGTCATTAGATGACTAATTTGTATAAAAGATGTATCCATTTGTATTTGACATTTTATTTTGTTGTCTGTATATTTCAGTGTTTTTTGGTTATAGCGTCCATCAATATATATATATATATATATATATATATATATATATATATATATATATATATATATATATATATATATATATAAGATCTGTGGGAGTATTTTTAGTTGTCATCTGTGGTCTTCAGTGTTTCGCAGATTGATTCAACTTGAACTCGTATCCGTTTATTGCACTCTGACAAGATACATTAAAAATGGTAATAGATAATCTTATACAAGGCATGCAATCTCAGCCACGTATTGTGATGAAACAATTAAAGAAGAGTGCAGCTACATATGATCCTGATATCTGAGCTATAGACCTAGTTAATGTCTGATAGGGTATCGACCTAGGTAAAGTTTCATGAACACATCGGATTCCTTCTTGTAACCTCGACCTTCAAACATTGGGTATGACTTAATACGCGTGTTAAAATCAAGATATATGACAAGTTAAAGTTTCGTTGAGCTATATGCATTAATTTAAAGGTCATATTTTGACATGGATTGACGCCACTGACTTCATTTGATTGCATTGACATTGAAATGTTAAAGGGTCGTTGCTATGGTATATTGCACATTGTTTAACCTCAAGTTTCAGTAAATATCTTCGGTGATTCAAACGGTATGCACCAAACAAGGTCACAAGTCAGTTTCATTTTCCTTGCTGTGACATTCAATTGATATGGTATGCAACATTGATTGTGTGTGGCATTTAACTGTCAAACATTCAAATATCTTTCGTGGTGCAGAAGCTATACGTAGGAGAAGGGTAACAAGAACTTAATTATATTTTTCGTAGCCGTGACAATGATGATGAGACAAGGGACGTGGATGTGGTACGCAATACAATATAAGATCATGATGTATACTTAGAACAAGTTTTAGTTAAAAACAATTCCTACTGAAATACTGATGTATATACGCCCCACTAAAGAAAGGTTGATAAAGATGAATTTGGTCTTAAGCCACGTCGATGTAAAGATTTTATAATTATTTAACACATTGTATGCCACAAGAACGATATCTGTCATAGCTTTCTGAGTGATCATCATAGCGGAAATACATGTACTAGATGACGAAAAAGATTCAATCCTCTTGTACCGTATTGTGCGTTATATCTGAATCACTCCAAAATACAACACTCTCCCTACAAAGACATTTAGTTATAACATCAAGGGTATTTTAATCTTTCGTGTATCAAAATCACATAATATCAGCGGCTTATTCCATTTTATGTCTTGCAGAATTCAAAAGTCTGATGTCATCTGAATGAGCTAGCTGTGAGTTTCCAGCTCAAAAAGAGCTCTTCCACTTTGCGCCTATTCCATGATCTGTATGCAAAAGGAATATCAACCATCTTGCAGCAATCCCATTTCAAGTCAAGCGAAACCTTGTATACTACCCATTTTATTCACGATATGCTATAATGCAAGCAGCACTGTTGTTTTTTTACACACCAGCATATATTTTAAAAGCTAAACTAGTCTTCCCAATATACTTTATTGACATGCGCACTAACCGCCTGCTGTATGCCTGCTCTTACTTCCGTTCGCTGTAATCACCGTTTCTCACAAGCGTTTCGTTCTGCTCTGCACTATCACTGCACTGCAAGTCCGTCCTGCGCATAAGCGTTGCCTGATAGTTTATGGTCTGCCTGACACTTTTGTATATTATGTTTGCAGAGTTCAGTAACTTGATGCTGGCTTAGATGTGACGTCATTTCGGCCTGGAAATCGCCTTCTGCAGGAGACAGCATCTAGGCCCCGTCCTAATTGTTTATATTTATTAACCTTTTTACATTTCATTTCTTTGTATCATTTCATTACATAATCAGTAAAAGCCAAACTTTTATTGTTGCCTTCATATTGCATAATATTACAGCTAATACGTATGGTAAAATAGTGATCTAGTCAACGCACGAATATTCTACGTAACAGCTTTCAGCCAAATTTGAGCAAATTCAAAATGCATTTTATTAAAAATATACATTTCTATACTTGTATTAAATTTCCATTAAGAACTTTGAGTAGTGACGCATGGCTAATCACTACGGCTGATATATACGGATATCTTTTGGGGAAAAGAGAAAATTCAGTTGTTTTTGATGGACGATTCTCCAAAGTAACTATCTTAAGAAACTTACCTTACATGATTGTTTAAAATTATTGGAAATAAAGTTTCGATTAAACTGAACTAGATGTCATGGAAGAGTTTGTGAATGGGTGGGGGTGGGGGTGGGGGGTTAATGTAGGTTTTCCGGCTGTTGTAAAGGCTTATTTTTTAAAATGGCACTTGAAGCAAAGTTTATCTGCAGAAATTGTATTAATAATGGGAAAGTTGAAAACGTCTGAAATTGCATCCTAACTTCAAAGGACTTTTATGATATGTTATCGGTATATAAGCAATTGCATGTTAAAAATGAAAAAGTCGCAACGAATTGTATTTTCCGTTCTTCAAAAGGGGTAATGCGATATAAATCTTATCCATTTGGAGTTGATTACATATAGATCAGTGTTATCCTTTAGTTTGAAATTAATAATGAAGATCTACATATATCAGAAACACGTACGACGTCCTTCAGTTTCTAATATTTTGTTTATTTTACGGAACGATTTAATTTTTGCATTCTTCACAAAACTGAGTTGCCAATTCATTATTTTGTACAGTCGTGGTTTGCTGCATGACTCATAGCTACATATATTAACAAAATATATGTCAATACAGGCTTCGTGTAAATGTAGCAGACATTTACCATGTACATTCAAACGTATTTCAAAGTAACCTTGCACGTGTAAAGCTTACATTTCTATTACGCTTCCTTATAACAAGTTTCTATTCATTAGTTGACTTTCTTCTGTACTTGCTTAACTACTTTCTTAACGTTTGGGAAGACTGTCCAAAACTGTAAAAAATGTAATTATATATTGAGTGTGTACGAATAGTGTGTATACCTCAGTTATTGTAAAGATCCGAATGAAAGATAATTATTTCGAAATAAAGGCTGTTGAGTTAATGAATGCATCTTTTGTTTGTAAAATACTAGCCTACACCTAGAAACAATTATTGTAAAACATTACGTTACACCATAGCCATTATGAACTTATTTAGTTTTAATCTTTCAGCATAGTATGAACTCATATTGTACACAATTCACTCAGACATACGCTTGAAAAAAGATCACAGAATGAATTAGCTAACGCAGTGTAGCAATGGACATTGACATATGCAGTGTGTAATCGATTTTAATGCATCATGACTTCAGACATATCTTAAGCAATAAATACTCAGTTGTTAAAATAAAAATATTTGTAAAAATAATGACTCGTAAAAATGAAACAGCATACCTATATGGTAACCATTGTTTGCAAACACTTGAAATACACCCATAAAGGCGTTCGAATACATACATTGTTTTTTGTGGTATTATGAACTAACAAAATAAACGTATTTTGTGTAATATTGTGCAGTTTTAACCAATCCAAATGCTTGTTACAAATGGTTGCTACATATTATTAATTATATGGTCATAACGTAACAACAAAAAGCAAAACGGAAAAGAATCCGATTGCTGTCATTGCCTGGTTAACAGGGTCCTCATTTGGTACGAGAACCCTCTTCGAACAATCTATTTCACGAAACCGGACTTGATCATTTTTTGTTTGCACACCGTTCAAAATTAACAAGCTATATTTACCAAACGGTGACTATACTTATTTATGTCGCACAGGCATCTTAGTATTCAATCTTGTTAGGGACTTAATACATGTACACTTTGTACTAGAAATATTACAAAGTTAAGATAGTTAAACAAATTTTACGACCTCATTGATTTGATTTAATTGTACAGGTGACTCACACATTATTGTTATTTTCCTGTCCATTAGTAATAACTGGACCAGATTTTAATTAAGCACGGAATCACGATGTTGCTGGCTGTACGACATCTTTGGACGTAATGGTACCTCTCTTTTCTTGCCACAACTCGGATAACTCCAAAATGGCGGAGATGTGAAACTAATTTCTAATACCTCCACTTGTGCCATTTCACACCATTAACACACATAATTGGCTGTTAGGGTTGAGTGTGTGTTGGGTCTATTCCTACTCACCCAGGGTCCTCCATTCAGGTCGATGGTTACTTAATAGCAACCTCGACCTGACGACCAAATTAAATAGTACTCCTTGAGTACAGAAATTCCTGGAGGAAGTGGCACCATTCCTCACCCCCAGGAGAAATTAAATATCCAGCTTTACTGGAAACTTAAAACAGTGCTACATGCCCCTAGTGGGCGATACAGCACTATAATTCAAATTAATCATCATCATAACGTCAGTTGTAAATATCGATTATGGTTTTGTTTTATAACTTTGAGATTTAGATTAAGTTTTGTTCATGTAAAGTTTTCAGACACGAAAGTAAGATTTTAAAAATAAGCAACACGATAGAGTACATTGTTATCGATGCAATTTAGACGGCAGGGATATAAAACAAATTATGGAATATGTTGACAGTTCTAAAATTCCATTTTCTTATTAGTGATCTGAAAAAAATAAAGAAAATATTGTAATTCAAAATTTCGGACATGCACTTGAATGGGTTCTGGAAAACAGATCTGGAAGAGAATACTGGATGATGTGTTCGTCGGTCCTTGGGATCGGGCAACAGTTTGTATGTTCAGTTTATAATATGTGTTAATATTACCGAACTAGAATTATCCATTATGTTTATTGATCAAAACTTTGACGATCCAGTTTATATGTTGACAAACACATCAGCCTTTTGTAATATTTATATGACTTCCGCTTCTGAACGGATAGAAATATCTTTAATTTGCATGCCAGAATCGTTCTTTTTCATCAAATCAAGATAATTCTGCAAACATTATATTGGCCAACAGTATGATGTAGCAATTATTCAGTTCACAAAAAGCAAGCATGCGGCGGTAGGAATAATGGTCTCAAATATTTTCCTCGAAGGCTTAGAATATCGGAGACAAACTCACAAACATTGATCTTTTTCTAGAAGACAAACGTCTGAGAAAATGATGTCCTAATACATATATAATGATAATGGTAGTGGTACCAAAGAACAGTACCAAAGAAAAGGGATATATTGACTTATATGTTTCAGCTCCAAAGTAGAACAAGAAAAACAAAAATTCTGCTTCTAACAGACGCGTATGGCCACAGGTAATATTTAATTTAACATTTACATTTTCGTACCTTGATATTGTTATCACTAATTATCGTGTCGCAAATAGCATCATTTTAAAGCATGCATTTTTAAAATTTATGTTAAGAAGAAAGTGTTCTCTATGGTGCTGAAAGAAATTTGTCTTGTAATGTATGAAAGACAAGGAATTATACTTGGAGATTTTTATATAAATTTGCATCAAAAGTATCCAGCTTTTAACAATAAATTAAAGTACACTGTTGCTCACTCGCAAAGATGTTTCTACAAGATGAAAAATGTAGCGAGAACAATACAATGAAAATCTATTTGTTTGAACGGAATGTAGAAGAATATTTGTTTTTTTAAAAAACAAATTTAATTAAAAGAGAGATATAGCATTTAAAGGCCCACGATCATAAAGTCAATTCTGCAGTATTTCTAGGCTGCCAACATGTCACAAAGTCATATTGCAATATTTCAAGGCGTGTATACAGTGACAAATTCTAAGGCACGTACAGTCACAAAGTCAATCATGTAGCAGCATTGCAAGGCAAGTACACGGTCACAACGTCATTACTCTAGAATTTCAAGTCACACTTTGACAGTCAGTTATTTTGTATTGCAAGGCACTATTTGGTCAACATGTCAATACTGTAGTATTTCAGGCAAGTACACTGTCACAAAGTCAATCCTGTAGTATTGCAAGAGGCGGACAGAGTGACAACACCAGGCCTTCAATATTTCAAGGCACGTACAGAGTGACAACGTCAGTCCTTCAGTATTTCAAGGCACGTACACGGTCAAAATGTCTGAATTATGTCAAGGCACGTTCACTCCACGAAGTCAATCCTGTAGTATTTCAAAGAATTGATGCGGTCACATTCATTCCGGTAGTATTGCAAGGCACGTACACAGTGACAACGTTAAATTCTGAAGTATTTCAAGGCACTTACACGGTCAATAAATCGTTTCTGTAGTATTTCAAGTCAAGCACAAATCACAAAGTCAATTTCATACCAAATACAGGGTCACACAGTTAATAATGTAGTATTTCAAGTCATGTACATGTCACATTTCATTCCTGTAGCATTCCAGTGCACGTACATAGTGACAAAGTCAATCTTGTACTATTCCAAAGCAGTCACAAAGCCAGTTTTGTAGTATTTCAATGAACGTACACAGTCAGAATATCATTTCTGCAGTATTTCAGGGCACGGAAACGTCATAAGTCATAACTAGTATTTCAAGGCAAGTACATGGTCATAAAATCAATTTTAATGTATTTCAAGTCATCTAAATGTCCCAAAGCCAGTCCTGTAGTATTCCAAGGCACGTACACGGTTTCAAAGTCAGTACTTTTAACGTGTTAATGAAATGAATGACATGCTTTCACTCGCCACCATCACCCGGACAATGTATTCATCTTCTTGCTGTAAGAATTATGTTTCCATTCTGGGAAGTACCGTCCAGTGTCAGCTTAACAACGGAATCTTGGCTATTGTAACCTTTCACACTGCATACCGCCGTAATTGCAATGAATACTAGAACATATTGGGATCAGGCACAGTGCGATGCATACCAATTTGCCCTAATATGAGGCAAGACTTTAATACCGATGATACGAGGTCACGAACGTTCGCCAGTGACACTGCAGACGTTTGGATAGGCCGATAAATTAGCCCTTCATCCGTTACAATGTTGACGTAACGGGTGAAGGGCTGATTTATCGGCCTAACGTTTGCATAGAGGAAACAGTTAATCTCGTTATTCTTACTTGAAAAAGTTTGTAGTTCATTATTCACAAAATACTGATAAAAAGAGGATTTCTAAAAAAAAAAAAAAAAAAAAAAAAAAAAACGAATAATAAAATGTACTCAAACATCACGTGCAATTCTAATGTTTCGAATACGATGCACATGACACAATTCCAAGCATCATATTAATATAATGGGAAGAATTATGTTAGAAGGCAATTTAAATAGTGTGCAACGTGTGTATGACAGAAATGGTGTAAATTAAAATCCAAGTGCAAGTGTGAGTGAATGTTAAATGAAAGTGCTTAATTTTGCTAAATTATTATAATCCGTCAAAAGATTCCACGACATTTATGTAATGTTACTGACCTTGCACGTTGCGAAATAAGTGTCTACCATGACTCTAAATGAAACTATCAAAGATTTCGTAAACGTGCTTTTATTTCGTTCGAAATTGTAAATCCAATAAAATCTTCCTGTAATGCAGTTGGCTTTCTGAAACTCAAATTAGTTTGGTATCATACACTCGGGAGTCATCTCCCACTCATATTTCTACTGCAGTCGTTATAATTGTGAACATATCACCAGCATTTATATTTGAACTGCAAGAGTGGACTTCGAAGAGTAACGTGTAGTTCATGAAATGTTTCAATGGAGTCATCCAACATAATTTTGTGATTAAAGGGACGTAACTTACACGAGTACACTATCTTGATCATCGTTAGAGTGCATCCACCTTGTTTGCAACATAACATGGTTATTTAACATCTATACAACTTAAGTAAAGTACCATGGTCATTCTGATTCTATGGAAGGATTCGAACCACACTCTTTCAACTGTGAGTATAGCAGGCTAACCCCTTAGCTACCTCCTTTCCTCTATTAGTGGCCCTATACGATATTCCGGAAGTCACATTTTATATCCCATGAGGCCGCAGGGCGATAAGCTGCTTGCTAAAAATCCAGACAGCGCGAGCTACAATCCAGATTCAGCTACGAGTAAAATATAGATATAACAAACCAACCTGCACCAAATACGTATTGTTAGACCAAGTCATAAACTTAGATATTTTGAAGCAACTTCTGCAATTAGTTGTAACCTATGATGTCATTCATTTGCACTAATTGTCATCGTGATACGCACGCCCATCATTACATAAATGTGATTTTCAGCTCTATTATTCATAGACCAGAAGAATTAATGGCATGATCTGTTATTCGCAGTCTGTCCGTCAACACATGTTTGTTATCGTTACGCATCCTAAACTGCTTGGAGAATTGCTCTGAAACTTTACACACACATATTAAGCCATAGTCTAGATGGTCCTAGATTAAGCTGGAGCTGCTAACATATCCAATATGGCCACTACGGCAGCCATTCTGCAAGTCTTGTTATCGCTATACCTCCTAAATATATGGTATATCAACATGGCATTTTCAGAAGAAAAAAACAACTTTCTATGCTGTCTTGTTAATTCTTGCAAATCTTATTGGCTGCTTCTACGAAGCCAAAGGATGGTCATCCCAACATATGGTTTTCATTAAAATACGTCGTATAATTTCTAGTTGTTACTGTTTACAAATGGTGTTAACTTGGAGTCCAGTTTAGCCTTGATGGCATGAACCACACAGCGCGCGTCCTGAAAATATTTTCATTGATGCTCCTACAGAATGGATGATCGTATCAAGACAAGGTTTCTTATGTCAAGTCTGTCCTAAGTGAAATTTATTCTGATCGAAAGTATAATATGGCCCATAGCGTAAACGTATGTCACATTCGTTTTATCGCTACTTTTCCTGAACGGAAATTCATATTAACATGGAATTTTCATCACAATACTTAGAATGATGTGAGCTTGAAAATAGGGATGAGCTGAGGTCTAGTATAACTTCCATAATAACCACCTTGAAACTCGTGGTATCACTACTTCTGAATGAATGGTCATATCATCCTGGAGAGTTTATAAAAGACTTCTTATAACGTTTTGTTGATCTTTGTTAAAATGGTATTGATCCGATATCCATTATGTTGTCATCTCGATAATCTTGCTGAAGCTACTCCTCTTAACGAGAAAGTCATTTTGACATGTTATTTCACCAGAACGCTGTTATGGTGTCTACTTGGTCCTAAATGAAAATGACCAATCCCCTAACCCTCATATGTCGATAATGGTCTCTCTCTCTTGAAAATATTGTTATCTCTACTCTTGCGTGGACGGTTATGTCAATATGGATTTTAATCAATAGACTTCTTATGTTACCTAGTTGGTCCGAAATGAAACTATTGCCAGTCGTACATCTAATATGGCTGCCACGATGTCTGTCGTGAAATATTGTTGTCAGTACTCGCCCGAGAGGATGATCACTATGCCATGTGGTTTTGACTAAACACTTCTACTGATTTCTAGTTTGTCCTAAATGAACATGATGCCAATTAAACATACAATATGTCCACCATAGCATCCGATTTGAAAATTCTGTCATCTCTCAAGAATATCAGAGATGGCTTCAACACTCGGAGCTAAAAGGAAGAATCACGAGTTCCTCAAAATGTTTATCACCTGTAAAAAGCCAGTTCCATTGAGGGACTCTTATTATTGCATGTGAGAAATATTCAATTGGAAACATGCCCGACTAAAACCCAAGTCTAACACGTTTTTACAACCCGATTATACATTTATGTCAAGGTCTAAGTTGTATTACTCTCATTAATGTACTTGTTAAAACGAAAGACACACACACGCACACACACACACACACACACACACACACACACACACATACACACTGTGAGATATGTACACGTGTCTAATTTAGTTTCAAGATAAAAGTGTTTCCACTAGCTTTTCCACAGTCTGATGGGACACAAACAGTAATGTTATAATGTATATCAAAACAACAGACGTGTCAAAACATTGGCTTCAGGATACGCACCAGCAAACACTAAAAAACTCCCTATTCTTGCATGACAAGGGATATTTTTGGCGCTTTTTAAATCTACTTAACTTGACTGAATTGATTTTGCGTTTTCACATACTGTACTTTATTTAACTTTCAAATGTCAAGTTGATCTATGTTTAATCTCCATGTTGGTCAGCTCAATGCCAGTTCTTTGCATTGTCGCCAGTTAACCAAAATATTAATTATTCTCTTGCATGTAACACTTTGAGTCTAATGTCAATACTTGTGGTTTCGTAATAATACGCTACGCTACGGGGAAATTATTTATATGCAATTATTCGGATTATTCAGGTAACCAGCTGCCTGAAATTTGTATAGAAACCTAGTCTGAGTATTATATATTGAAACATCTCATTTTTTAGCAGTAAAACCAATATTTCAAGCTCAATTGCCCATCGTTCTTTGTTTCAAAATACTTTTAAACAAGTGCGCTTGTACCCACTATGACATATATTTCAATGTGAAAACCTTGCAATTGACAATAGAGTAACTGAATATAATCCACTATAAGGGAACATTACATTTCAGTTAAATAGCGGCAGCGATCAAAGTAAATTTTCCGCCAATTTTCTACAAAATTTTATATACCTTAAAAAGACATTTCAGAAAAGAATGAACCGCTCCGGTGGCCCAGTGGTAGAGCGTCCGCCCCGGAAGCGGGAGGTCGTCGGTTCGATCCCCGGCCGAGTCATACCAAAGACTTACAAAAATGGTACTAACAGCTGCCTCGCTTGACGCTCAGCATAAAGAGGTTAGTGTTAGGACTGGTCGGCCTGGTGTCAGGATAATGTGACTGGGTAAGACATCATGCTACATGTCTGCGGCATGATGTCTCAGTGCTAGACATCACTATAAACTGCCTCACTGCAGACATCGTAGCGATATGACTGAAAAATTGTTAAAGCTACGTTAAAAATCCTAATCAAACAAACAAACAAACAAATCAGAAAAGAATGAAATACACGATCTTCTTTTAGCCATTAAGTATTTCTCAGGTGGACAAACATAGACATATACTGAGACAGAGGTGACCAGCTCGTGCAGAATAATATAATGTTCACTTTCAGTAAGCAAACTTGCTTGTATTATACAAATTTAATCATTGAAATGTAAAAGATAATCAATACAATTGTGCAGGAGCAAAGAACAAAAGCATCGCACACGATCGCATAGGTAACTTTTTATTGTGCTTATAACAACTTTGAGGAGATTTTTGTAGGTGAATACAGTGGCTTAAATCCGACCCACCGATCTGCCTACCTACCTGCATTTATATAGATAACGTTCATCCTGTCACATTCGAAAGTTGAGAGAGAATTGTTATTATCGCCGAACATAATTTCAATTCTCCAGAAAAAAATGTTTATATTCATTTCATGGGCTGTATTTTCACCTTAACGGCTAGAGTACGGTGCATACACTTGCACAGAAAAACAGTTTTATGTAAACTAAAGCATGTGCACTCAATCAGTCTCCAAACTGTTCTCGAACAAAAAAGATAAATAGTAGTATCTAGCCAGAAGTTTATTTATTTAACATATTTTGTGTTGTATTATCAACTGCGAATATAATGTGATGAAAACAACAATCACGTGATAGCAGATATATTTCTGATCGTTGTCCTGTCCTGGAAAACATGATAATATACATGTAGAAATGTGCAGATAAAATAATTCGTCAAGCCGGGGTAGAATAGGAAAATTTCACCCAAGGTTCAAACTTTTGAATCAGACGCGAAGCCTTGCCGAGTGTCTTATGCAAATTTCTGATCCTGACGGTTGAAGTTTTATATAGCGCCAATGCATAATGAAAGTTTTTTTCTCTCACATTCCTGAACAAGATACGATGGATAAAATATTATGAAAACCGATACAACATTAAAACTGCACAACACTTAAATATAGAGAAAAGGTTGTGTTTAGACAAACACTTATCGACGGGATAGAGCCAGTCTGGTAAAGGCAATACAAAGCGTCCGAACTGTGTAAAGAAATACAAATTTTAGAAGGTAAAACGTAAAGTGTTCACCACCCCACCTCCCTTCCGTCCCCGATTTTGGGCTTCACCTCTAAATATGTTTTGGCATATATCATTAAAACTTAATATGACCATAGCATGTTTCCCCCACCAACAGACTAAGAAGGGCCCCTTTCTCTCACCTTACGATTAAGCGAGAAAGACAAAACATAATGTTATAGTCTTCGATTTTGCTTTGACTTGAAATTTACAAAGATAAAAAATGCAACAGCTATTCTTTTTCAACTCGAAAAGCTGTACTAGATTAAAAAAGACGTCAGTGTCAGTAAAGATGCTACTCAAGTTTTATAAATGTACTTCTTACTCAGCCTGGCAACATCATGTGGCTGGTATTATTATACAGTTATGTCATAAGAATTCCGAAATCGTGATCGCTCATCTGTGTTTAAAAAAGAAACCTCAATAGAGTAACTAAGTGCAAATAAGTAAATCAGGTCATCTATTTTAGGCAGTTGAGCAAGTGCGTGATTTTGTGTTAGAAACGTCACTTGTTCACTCCTACTAAAGTACATTCCCAGAATGGATAGGTTCTTACTGTTTCAAGTTCCATCCCGTATACGTTTTTGAATCTATGTACATATATGCTATTAAATTGGGCTTTCATTGTAATTGCATATTGAATGGACGATTAGGGTTCAAAGTTCTATCAACGCAGATCCCGTGAATTTAATCCCACTAAGAATTCTCTTGTATAAGACCTTTTATTATTTCTGAATGCAGCATGGATTGACATCACATAGACATGTACATTTTCCAGCCAGCAAATAAATTCTATTGATGTGTATAAAATACACACAAAGATATATTAATTACCCTACTGATCTTCGACTGACCTTGTTAAGAACTGTAAAGTAAAAACTGTAAAGTGAAATACGCATCCCAACTTACACCAGAATGAAAAAAAAATTATTGTTACAATAGTCTCTTAGTTTTACTCTTTTGCCAATACGATGCAATATCTCATGTAGATTCAAAACGTTTTTATTTTCGCTTTATATTCACATCACTTATTTTCAATTTTGAACTTTCATTTATAGTTGGGAGATACCGAATTCTAAACAGAAGAAAGTGACACGGGTAACACCTTTCACGTCATGGCCAGCATAAATACTTATTTAACCACTGCACTGCAGCCATATTGCACACATAACACATAACACCACACTATATTCATTTAAATCTTGACCAGGAATTCCCAAATCTACGGTACGGATCCCTGCCACAGAAAAGGACACAATTCTCTAGTTCTCTAGAAATGGTTAGAGACTACATACAAAATGCCTAGACAAGGAAGTGATAAAGGTGAGGAGGGTTGAATTGGACTTTTTCTTATTCAGTTTTGGTCACGCTAGTATATTTGCATGCCATATCTATTTTACGTTTACTCATCAAAATCTTGAACAATATTCTGGGCGAACTAGGAGCTTTGCAACTTTCAAACAATGGTATTGTTCAGGAAAGTGGAATGTTTGTAGCAGATATTTGTATGACTCCAAAAATAACCCTGCCATATCCTCCTTAAACTATAGGAAGTTTTGAAAACAGGATGACTTATTTGTATTCCAGCATTTCAAATTGTAATGAACCATTTTGATTAGAAAAAATAATTCTATGCAATTTTATTCAAATATATAAATTAAATTTTTATAAATATGTACAACAAGCATAATAAAACATAATTTATGTCTGATAACTAGTATGAAATGGATATAAGATTTAAATTAATTTACTTTTAAGACATACTAAAATAAATATCAATTGAATAAAGGTCTTTTAAACAGTAAATCAAGTTAATTCGACTACACGCAACTGCCAAATTTTAGACATAAAAATTGACCAATGATGACATTTAATACAGGTGGTAACCTGGGTCTGTGCAACTTGTAATGGTCAAAAGGCAATGCAAACAGGTCAAAGTGCATCGACAACAGGTCAATGGGTAATGAAAACAGGATATTCACAGTAAGTTTTGATCTAGTATGAATATGTAATAAAGCTGTTGAAACATTTATAAGCATACATTAAATAAACAAAGTGTTTTTCCAAATTTATCAGATGATCAGGCAGTTGGTAGGCAAAAAATAGCTCCCTTACGTTATCCATGGTGATGGGACCATACCATTGTTTGTTGTAGAAATGCAAAACATTTCAATGTGAATAACTATAAAGGTGGCCCTGTAAGTATAAAATTATTAAATAACATGTGTAAACACTTAGATTTTTCTGATTGTAAATTCGTTGGTGTTGCAGCTTCCTTGGTGTGTACAAAATGAAATATTTAAGAGCCGTATATCATCTTGCGAACAAGCCTCTGACACGACAACTTTATTTACGTCAGCATTTAATTAAACGTTAGTAGTATAGTGAATCACATTATCTATAATGGGAAGAAAAATAACATTACAGACGCCTCCCCCCCCCCCCCAGGTACTTTTGGCGACAAAACAATTCAGATCACCCTGGGCACGTTTGGCCATCAAGTGGAATTGAACATGGGGGATATTGGGGCTGTACATGTATAGCAACAAGTTAAGAGGTGTTGCTGTATTGGGTAGCAAAAGCAGATAAGTTCACAAAGGACAGTTGGGTTGTTGTAATGGGTAGCGAGATGCCGGTAAGTTCGCAATGGAAAGTTGTGTTGTTGTATAGGGTAGCGGTTAGTTCAGCGAGTAGCGGAAAGCGGGTAAGTTCAGCTAGTTAGGCGGGTAGCTGGTAGTGGGTGGTGGGTAAGTTCAGCTAGTTCAGCGGGTAGCTGGTAGTGGGTGGTGGGTAAGTTCAGCTAGTTCAGCGGGTAGCTGGTAGTGGGTGGTGGGTACGTTCAGCTAGTTCAGCAGGTGGCGGGTAAGTTCAGTTAGTTCATAGACCATACCAATAAGCAACGCTTGGCGTGGGCGGGACTGGCGGGATATAGACACAGACATATGAAACACATAAACACATAATCAATACAATCGACTCAAAATATTTTAGGAAATAAAGCAAATCTTTTCCAAGCATATGAGTGGTCCTTCAAAAGGACTTTTGGTTTTTCAATTTTCTTTCAAACACCAAATGTACTATTCACACAACGTACTAGAACGCAAACAAACCCCAAAGTACTATCAAATATGTTGAGAAAAAAAGCAAACCCAAATATACTATCCACACAACGTACGCGAACGCATACAAACACACAGACACACACAGAGGGAATAAGAAGAAAGTAGCCCAAATATATCATCCACACGGAGAGAAGGAGTAAACCAACAAACCCCAAACAAAGAAGGAGCGAAACGAACACACCATTTAATATCCACATACAACCCGAAATATACTATCCACTCAACGTTCGAGTATGCATACAAACTAACAGACACACAGACACACACACACACACTCACGTGCGCGCACACAGACATACACATAGAGGGAAGAAGAAAAGCTAACCCAAAATAAACTATCTACACAGAGAGATAAGCAAAACAAAACAAAACAAAACCCCAAAAGCACACAATATTTACTATACACACACGGGAAGGAGCAAAAGACGACAAAAAACAAACAAAAAAACCCCCAAAAACAAAAAAAAAACAGAAAATTAAACCAAAATATATTATTCACACAACGTACGTGAACACATTAAACACACGTACACACAGAGGGAAGAAGAACACACTAATCCAAAATACACTATTCACACAGGGGGAAGGAGCAAACAAAACCCCCAAAATATACAATCCACACAACGTATACGAATGCATACAGACACACACACAGACAAACACAGACACATACACTATCTACTATCAACACAGATGGAAAAGAAAATATCCCCAATACATACTATCATTACAGAATGGAAGGAGAGAAAAACACATTATATAATATCCACATACTATAGGGACAAGGTATTTTTTTATTATGATAAAACACACACATACGTACGCATGCACGCACGCACACAAATGTTACTGCATTAGGTGGCAGTAATTTTGGAGACTTGTTTTGAAGATTGACAAACAGAATTAGCATTTCATTCGAGAGAGAGAGAGAGAGAGAGAGAGAGAGAGAGAGAGAGAGAGAGAGAGAGAATGGTAAAGAAAAAGAATAAACAGATAAGAAGCACACCATTTTTGCGGTATTAAAGGAAAATCCTAATTAAGAAAACCATACATTGAATGTGAAATATATTCATTGTTTTCTTTCTTTCATCCATCAATTTCATTAAAGGTTTTGATTGATTTGATCAATATAAATAAAAATAGAAACTCACAAATGAAAACAATCAACTTATCAATTTAAGCAGCAGAGAGGGTGAATCCGACAACTACGGATTCTCTCCGATGAGAATTTCTAACCGTGATATATCATCGAGGATACTTCTTGAACAGGGTATACTACCACCGTGATAGCCTCTACCGGTAAAATCTTTTACTGTTGTACCAGTTGCGTTTTCTTCAGAATCAACTTGGACACGTTGAGATACAAAGGGTGCAATTGGTGTCGGGGGTTTTTCTATTTGAGATATCAACTTTTCAAGGCTCTTTAATCCTGTATCATTGTGTGGTAGCGTAGACTTTTTGATTCTTGCCAAATATATTTTTTTTCCCTTTCATCCTTGGTAGTTATAGTGTCTTCATATCCGCTATTCATATATTGTTCTCGTTGACCCTTTGGAAATGAATCGATGATAAATTTAGCAAATTGTCTATCAGTCATAGATTCTTTCTTTATATCATTTATCACATCACGTTTAAATATTTTTTCCGGGTTAAGATCTCTTCGTGCTGTTTTACCTTTTTGTTGTTGTTCCTCAGTTGGTTCAGGTGGTGCGCTAACAAGTTGTTGTTCTTCTTCAAGTGGTTCAGGTAGTGGTTCTTGTTGTTTTACAGCGGTTACTATATCACCAGGGAGTGTTTTCAAGTATTTTTTTGCCGTTTTAGATCTTTTTGCGATTTTTTCAAGTTCACCAACAATGGGAGCTGTCGTTGTAGTTATCGGCTTAAATAATTGTTCAGTATCAGCGGTAAAATCTAACTTCACTTGTTGTTGAGCTTGCAAGTTATCTCTGAAAGAATCTCTCACCGGGAGAAATTTCGTAATCGCAGCCAACCGTTCTCTAGTTAATCTAGTTATTTGTGCTTCTCCAACGTTTGCCATTCATATAAAAAATATATCGCTAATTCATCATTGTATCTATGGTTAATTCGGTTAACCCGCAGCAGCAACGGGGGTGCTGATTAATCATTTACGAACAAGCCTTGGCTTACCGAATAAGGTCTGTGTGAAATCACAACAACGTTGTTGAAAATCTTCGATTTTCCGTGATGCAGCAACACATGGTGACAATAACCCGGCGTCATTCTGTTTTGCCGAATGGAGACTTCTATTAAGCATTTACGAGGAAGCCTTGGCTGTCGAATTGACGCCTTGTTAACGTAGTTGTCGGATTCACCCTCTCTGCTGCTATTTACAAAGGTGACTGAGAATAGCTACAAAAGGCACAGAACTGAAATCAAGTATCAAACCGTTCAAAGAACAAATACGTATATTTGTATTTGATACAAATTCAATATATGTATAGTAGTATGTACGCTGTATCAATGATATACCACCAATTTACTTTCAGCGCTAAACAAACAAATCGCGATGACCTACTTAAAATATGGAAAGAAGGAAAAAGCTGAGAGGATACCATTTATCCTGACCTACAATCTAGGGTACCAACCCCAATGTAGGTAAACGTATCCGGAAACATTGGCCCATTGTAGTATGTGGGTAAACTTATCTGGAAACACTGGCCCATTGTAGTATGTAGGTAAACTTATCCGGAAACACTGGCCGATTGTAATATGTAGGTAAACTTATCCGGAAACACTGGCCCATTGTAATATGTAGGTAAACTTATCCAGAAACACTGGCCCATTGTAGTATGTAGGTAAACTTATCCGGAAACACTGGCCCATTGTAATATGTAGGTAAATATATCTGGAAACACTAGCCCATTGTAGTATGTAGGTAAACTTATCCGGAAACACTGGCCCATTGTAGTATCGTCGGACGTACTAAATTAGAACTTTATTCATTAGACTTGTGATAAGTATATGTGTGATTTTGATTTTTTTTTACATATCTTCAACAATTTGAGTCATATCAGTACAACGTCTGCAATGTGGCAGTTTATAATGAAAGCTAGCACTGGGGAATCACGCCAGTCACTTGACTGGCATGATACCCCAGTGCTAGTGTTAATCGTCACGAACAAACCAGTAGCAGCCTACCAGAGACCACAAAGCCTCAACGGCATCCCAGTCAGGGTGAAGCTAAATCCAATCACTAATCAATACCACCCTAGTCAATCTGGCCCCTGTGGCGATAAAATGTGCAAAACCTATCAACCTACGATAGAGACCAGGCCATGTTCTAGCACAGTGACTAGAGAATGCCTAAGCATGCATAGTCCAAAAAAAAACGTGGAAAACGGAGAATGTAACTCATCTCATCAAGTGTAAGTTAAGTAATCTTCAGTATGTCGGAGAAACTAAAAGGTATCATAAAAGGATCAACCTTCATCGATCTGTTTGGGTTATAAAGAAGCTATACAGAAGCCCCGTCGCAGAACATTTCTCTCCAGGCCACGCTTTCAGTAAAATAACACTTATTGCAATTGCCCACAACGCCAACTGGAGTTTCGAAACCAGGAAAGAAAAGGAATCTTACTTGACAGGCCGCCAATGGACATTGAAACCAAGCTGTTTAAACCAAGAACGCTAACAAAGACAGCTACGCACAAATAAATTTATCTTTTGAAGCCGACACATATTCTTTAAAAATAGCCTATAATACCATCACAATTAAATCTCCGGGATATAATTTGTGCTTACATAAATTTACGTAAAATAACTAATGTCATTTGGGAATAAACGGTTTCTGGTTGCGATGGATTCAAAGACAAGGACCGTTGTTGGGAACATCTGTATAGTTTTAAAACTCGCAATTTTAAACGTTGCCATACATGGGCATATTGTTATAGTTATCGCTACAGGATATTGTACACCGTCGTTAAAATATTGATCATTATTTAAAGTTTGTGCACACACACACACACACACACACACACACACACAGAGCACGTATGTATGTATGTATGTATGTATGTATGTATGTATGTATGTATGTATGTATGTATGTATGTATGTATGTAAATTCATAATTAAATTTGTTGTATGTCTTGATCTAGCTTAGACCGCTGGGTGGAAGTATGCACAATTAAATGTCCTCGATATACGAACGATATATCTGTCAAACACACGTCTTTGAAATGTTTCTTTAATGTTGATATTTTTCCTGACTGTCATTTTATGTCCATTACGCATATGGGATCGACTGATATGTCTTTTCAAGGGTCGTTCTGCCTGATCGTCTAAACATATGAAAGGTTGAAAGTGACATTTCTGTTGTAGGTCGACTGGTGTTGTTGTTCGTCCGTCGATTCGACGAGGACCTTTTTAGTTATCTGAGGGATGGAAATGCTTGTTCGGTTCTGTGCATGCGTAGGTGGCTGATGGGGCCAATCATTGCACTGAATGTTCGTTTGCGTAAGGGACAGGGGATGAGTCGGACATCTCCAGAAGGGTTGATGGCACGTGTTTTTCTGGCTTGCCTATTCACTTGGAGCCTTTGTGCAACAGAGGAACACTAAGCTATTCGATCGTCCCACCCAGCGTAACTGGCACTGCATCTGGATGGTGGGGATTCCTGTTTTGTCGAGTACATCAGAGTCTTGAACCTTTTCCTGCTACTAAATGTTGAGGATTTTCCTGAGACATGTGGTTTGAAAGTGGTTCATGTCCTGACGTGGCGTTGGTCCAGGTTTCACACGCATACATTAGTGTGTAGAGAACAACTGCCATCTAGACCTTTAGTTTCGTCTGGACGCTCATGGCTCTTCTATTCCAGATGTTGGCATACAATCTGCTAAAAGTTGTGCTGGCTTTGGCACTGCGAAGGTTCACCTCGTCGTCAGTAGTGATGCTCTGTGATAATGTGCTGCCAAGGTAGATGAAACGGTTCACTACGTTGGGGTTTTGACCGCTGACGGTGATGTTGTGCTCAACATAGGACTCTACAGGGGCCAGCTGATGCAGGACTTCAGTTTTCTTGGTACTGATTGTGAGACCAAACTTTGTGCAGGAGCTGGAGAACTTGTCAATGCTACCTTGCAGGTCGGCTTCTGAGGCAGCATTGAGGGCCCAGTCATCCGAAAAAAGGAAAAGAGTCGACTACAGTCAATCTGTCTTCATTTAGCGGTCTTTAAAGTGATATTAATGCTGTCAATGATGATGTATCTGACAGTGGCTATCAACAGAAATAAAGCTATTGTACTAACTTCAGACGATGTGTTATCTTTAGGTAGATATTGATATAATTGATTTAAATGTTACCAATATATCAACCACAAATATTGAATTAGAAAAAAAACGTGTAGCAAGCGTGCTTGACACATTAGGACAACTATAACATATTGACTTATTGTGGTTGGAAATAACTCCACCCAAATCTATACCAGTTGTGAGGGCCATGTTCATAAGAGGTCAGATAAAAATTCTCGCAAGTGTGTGTCAATAATGATCATCACATTGAATTTTTAAAAATATATTTTGAGAAAAACTTTCAAGGACACCCACATGAAACACTGGTAGTACTTATTCCGAAACTATGCTTGCAACACCGCGATAAAATATAGAGTTTACTTTCAGTATTACTTTTGAAATATGTTTATAAATGTGCGATTTGTGTGATATGGATTTTTAACATCTCGCTACGTCTGCATTATAGCAGTTTATAGCGATGTCTATTGTATCATGTCGCAGACATATCCTACCTATTCAAGTTATTCTAACATCAGGACAGCTCGCCCTAACACTAACCTCTTAATACTGAGTGCCAAGAGAGTTATCTACTAATACCATTTTTATTAATTAATCTTTGTTATAACTCGGCATCTGAGGCAGAAGCTCGAACCGCTCTAACAGTAGCGGTCATGATTATAATAAATTTGCAAGTCGAACATATTTAATTAGTATATATTAAAGGTATAAAACACTAAACTTCATTGATTGTTTGATCGATTGATTGATTCATTCATTCATTATCTGCGCAAGTATTTTGTTGAAATAAAATCTTCCGCAGAACTCTGATTTTCTAGGTTAAGATGCATAATGGACATTGGTCTTGCATTATTTCGAGTTTTGAGCGGTAATCTACGTAACTTTCGGTACACTACAACACCTTTCAAATTTATAAACACAGGCATTTGATCGTTGTTTACTCTGAGGGAGATAATCAGATAAATACATATGTACATATTAAGTGCTGGTGACATGTACCCGACAGATTGTCGATGACTCCATATAAGTTGGACGCGTGTTTTCTTTTCTATATACAGGCTAGATAAGAGGGAATCTCCCCGGCAAGAAAACAATCTTGCCAATACAAGGTAACCTTTTTGGAACCCAAACGTTGGCTTTTTCATTCAGTATTGGGTGAATCTAGCAGTCGTCATGTCTGATGAAAAACACGTATATGTTAGTCTCGGCAAAGACACGGACACGGACACGGACTTGCCGCCTGAGAAAAAGGGAAGTATTAAACAAAGACTTGGAGTGGTGGCATGCATATTATTAACAGAATTATGCGAGAGACTGACCTTTTACAGCATTGTGGCCAATATGGTGCTGTTCTGCACATCCAAACTGCATATGACCAGCGACGAGGCATCTAATGTCAATTGGGTTTTCTCAGGTAAGCGAGTGCGTCATTGTCTGCAATAACAACTGTAAATTGAGTTTGAGGGTTGGGTGGTTGTACAGAAAACATTTTATGTTTAAATCAAGGTGATACAATTTAATTGTAAATATTTATATCATATGGGTCTGCCAATATATATATATATATATATATATATATATATATATATATATATATATATATATATATATATATATATTGTGGCAAAATGATTGAAAGATAGCAGCGAAACCAATGATTAGAGTAAGGAACCTTAGGAGACGTTTAGTTTTGAACTTGAGGAACACCCACTCTTCGGAAAAAAAACAAGACCCAAAACGAAAAAGAACACTTCTTCTCCAGAAACAAACATTGCTACTAGTACTACGTCGCGTAGAGTAAAGGTGAACAATTTGTCCTGTCCAAAACTATTGAGTTCCATAATGTGATATATCATCCACAACATGTTTTATCTAAATGAACTTAAAAAATTCCACATATTATCCCCCCCCCCCAAAAAAAAAGGATGCGATGAGAATTTTAGCATACATTTTCACAAATATACTGAAAATTAAAAGCAATCCTCACTAACCTGCACTCTTCTTGCTTTGAAGGTCCGCTTGAAAATAATCGCCATAAACATTCACCCCGCATTAGAAAAAATGAAATTTAGTGTAAATGTGTGAAAACTATTTTGTCTCTCTTTTCTTATCTCTCATAAATGTCATCATAAATTGGCAAATCTGGTTGAAATGCAACATCATTCTGACACTGTACATACTGATGAGGTTGAGGATCCTTTTGATGTAATTGTAAAGGTGCAAAGTTGAGACCAGAGAACCAGTAATTAGATTTCTAGAGAACAGACGCGAATCAATTATCAAACTGCCATGTTCGGAATGACCTTTCCAGGGGAAAATGCAATCCTTAATTAAGCATTTGCTTAGACAGCAGTCACACGGACTATTAGGAGCACAGTAAACATTATTTTCAGGGTAAAGCTGTCACAATATAAACACAGCAGAAACACTGTAACTATCAAACTTCCAGGTCAAACTGACCCCGATCTTGAGACGTGTAATCATGAGATGTACAATTCTGTGATGTAATCCTGTGACGTATACATTCTCAGAGTACCCTGAGACGGATTATTGTTAAGTATAATCAGGAGATCCAGGGGTCTGAACAGCTACAGTGAAAGTCGAGCGAACCGAAGAAGCAGGTTATGCAATCGTACAAAACGTTGACTTCGATTGTTCACTCGATCCTATGATGAATTAAATCTAGCAGTACACAGATCAGCTATTTAAATAAAATCATTTGTGCTTTCCTTTGTAATTCGAGAAAGTTTGTTTTCTAAAAGCAGAAATATTCATAATGTAAAGAGTTCGCATAGTTTTATGTAATTGATTAAATTGTTTGTTTATCTGTACGGGATCTTGTGTTTGCTTGCTCTATATATCTGCTCAGATCTCTATCTATTTCACCTATAAGTTTCACCACTTTATTTGAACCGGGCAATTACAGCGAGGGCGGTCAACCTCTAGATAACGAAAACCAAATTAAGCGGATACAAGCAGTCAGTAAAAACCCCGTCCCCGAGAGTAAGAAAGATGAAAATTACATTGCCCTATGTGAATATGGACGGTTTATAACCAATAAAATGTTAATATGATTTATGAGACATTTAAAATAATAATAATAATAATAATAATAATAATAATAATAATAATAATAATAATAATAATAGCAATAATAAAATTAATCTTTGCTTCCTTTTCAATTTCGTATTATTGTTAGACTGGTTCTGTGGATATTTTCTAGTTTGACCTGATTCTTTTATAGGTACCGTGTACATAATCCCAGTAGCTGGAGGGTATGTGGCAGATTCTTTCGCTGGCAAGTACAACACCATTCTTGGCGCAGGGTTTATTTATACACTAGGTGAGTCGTTATAATAGCCGTTCATCATAAGAAGGCCTGGAGAACATGGATCTGAGCTTTTTTTCTCTAGATAAATATCTCATGCTGTTGGTTATCTTTTGTGCATGTCCTCATCAGGGTAATTTTGAAGAGTTACTATCTAGACCTTGTTCTGGAATAAGTTTGTTATTTAAAGAGGAGATAATTTGATCGAGGTCTTATTTGTAGCAAAGTGGATTTTCATCAAAGTATGATCACTTAAATCAAAGTGGTTTTGTTCGTGAGTGCAGTGTTAAGTGTATCACTTATAATGAACTAAAATATCTTGAAGCGAAATAAGCAGGAACACACCGATGTACAAACTAGTTGATAAGATGTGTAGTATTATGTTTTAAATAGGCTGGTTGTTTTTAACAATATAACTATTATTTACCCCAGTATATCTGGAAGTATCTTTGGTCAATAGCTAATAACGCTCAATGTTTTCCGTCCGACCGGAGTATGATCTCGGTCAGTGCACATCCGCTATATTCAGACTTTTTCAGGTAAAGATCACTATATCATACCCGTTGCTATGACAACAAATAGTACCATTCCATGTATTGCCCACATCATTATATCCAGCATCATGTTTCATTGATTTCATCTAAATAAATCCTGATAGTGACATTAAAATTAATGAAACTAAAGAACAATAAATTAAAGTCCAATTAAACAACTCATATCAGATACATGATCGTCGTGGTGTGCTCCTCGTAGGCTGGGAAAGCTGGAATAGTGGTTATACTGGTAGAGCAAATTGTTCAAGTTATAGAAATGTAATCCTGGTAATTGTTTAGAACCATATACTGATGATCCTGTTAGTACCAGCATCGCAAAATTAGAGATCAAGCTGACAATAATGAAATACATGTTTAATTTAGACCTTACTGTTGAATCAAGATTACTAAACCTTGTATGCCATTGAATATATTGACAAAGTTATGACTTAAATATTTTCCATTTCGTATTATGTTGATAATAATCAGCGACGAGAAAAGAAATTGCAATGTTTTACAAGTTGGTCTGTTCAAATTGTCAATATTCTTGTTTGCCGAACTTTGTACAGCCAGTATTTTAGCCCTCACACGTACTTGATTTATCTTCCCTGTAATCAGATTCGTGAAGGTCATCACCAAAGTTCTTCTTCATAACAACGGTATTACGTGGGCGTTGCCTTAGATAGATTTACAGTATCTCTGCAGGTAGATAATGACTTTACATCAATACCCATCTTGATGTTTATTTAACCTCTACAATTTTCAGATGCTTCAGATTTCGTAAAGTTGGTCCTACAAATAAATGGAAACTGTGAAATGTGACACTTGTTAAGAAGAGATAAAAATTGAATAGATGGAAAAGAGCTGTTGTTGCAGGGTTTCACGACATTTTTCCGCACAAGATAGGCTATACATGGCGGCCAGTAACACTACTGGAGCCAGAATCGTGGAAAATCACGGTAAGAACCACCGATCCACGACCAGCTACGGCAAGCTTTCTCACGTACCCACGTTAGCGGAACCTGAGACTCGATCCCACGCACAGACAGACGTGAGATGATAGTGATCCGGAACGGTGAGGACTTTAGATCACTAGGGCACTGGGGACCCCATA
Source organism: Unio pictorum (assembly GCA_030141615.1). Lineage (NCBI taxonomy): Eukaryota > Metazoa > Mollusca > Bivalvia > Unionida > Unionidae > Unio > Unio pictorum. The sequence continues at coordinate 5,470,186 of JARLTB010000021.1, forward strand.
GAAGAGAGTAAAACAATATACAAAGGATGTCAGCATTGAGCATAAAAACATACACGTGATAGTTCAGTTATTATTACATATAGGAATAATTAATGCAGAAAGGTTTTACATGTGCATGTGTGGCGGGGCAATACAATATATATCGTTTGCCAAACATTGCCAAACAAACATACGCCTAAAAGATTATGTAAAAACTCATATGAAACAGGAAAGAAATGTTGAACAGCACAATAATGAATATATGAAATAGAGAAAAACCGAATAAGACGTATTAAGCAAACAATTAAACATTAGTAAAAGTTAACAAAAGAGTAAACGTTAATCGTATATGATTTATGTGAAGTATGAACATGTTTGTCAATTCAACAACGAGCGTCTGATTCAAAACAAACAGTACATCTCATTCTTGTCATTGTCATGCAACATTTAATTATACAGTTAGTTGAGTCATTATATAATTATGTAGAGAGAAAACAACATTCTACACAGAAATTTACTATTTTTGCATGCCAACCATTTAGCATTTTTAATTACGCTTTGAGATTTGACATTGAAGAGTCTGTTAGCAGAAACAGAGAAAATTATGGGATAAGAGTTTGACAAATTGAATCAAAACTAGCAGTATGAATGGCAACAGCCGGACGCTGACCACTTTATTGGCATACAGCCGGGCGCTGAATCCTTTATTGGCATTCAACAAGCGACTAAGTATTATACTTTCTATTGTTGATATATGTGTTTCACGTTTACTTTCGGATGTGAAAACTGTCGTCTGAATATACATTACCACTGCCTACTGAGCAAACGTTTAATTAAACCAACACGAACAATCGAGATCTGAAAAAAGTAAACAATTTGTAATAACATTTACATTCAACCAAATCATGACTGAATGTTATCAATGGAATAAATTCAATACTGGATCGATAATGTTTGCAAAGAACATAAAACGACACAGCAGACATTTGGATAACCTACACGTTTCATGTAGTAAACAATGGGTATTACAGATTTGGAGAGGTTAGCTTCTAATAATATCATAAATTATCCCCTGATGAAATTACCTAGTTAAAAATACGATTGGCATAATTCTTTGGCAAAATAGCACAGGTTCTAGAGAAGAAAGATTTGAAATATTTAATCGGATATTAAGATCTTATGTGATTTAGACTCGAAGGTATCAGATAGAAAATCGAGTTCAGGTCAGATTCCTTTTTCAGGACAATCTTATCGTAAAGTTAACTTTCTGTAAACAAGACTATCCTCATATGGTAATACCATTACATATTTCAGCAATGATTACAGTGACATCTTCTGAACTGTATTGAGCCTCTGGAAGTTTCAAACCTAAAGATTTGTAGAAGTTTCTCAGTTTGATTACTGACACGAAACATTATTCTAATTGATATTTGTTGTGATTCTTAGAGTCTGCACCTATCAAATGTCTTTCAAGGTGCCTTCTTCTTGTACAATGTTTATGGTAAATGTATGTAAGTACAGAGGCAACATAACCAAATTAAATATTAATGTTAAGGCTGAAGGCAGTGAAACAACTAGATGTTTACAATATACATGCAACATACGTGTTTCATTTCAAGTAAATAGCGTTAGCATGTAGCATGGTCAAAGAATCATCTCTAAGACTTTCTATTATTCTTGGGTTTAGATCCATGGATGATAAAAAGTACTTAGAACCCATCGAACAAGGATAAACAGTGATATAAACATATTCGAGAATAATAATAATAATAATAATAATAATAATAATAATAATAATAATAATACTATCATAATAATAGTCATAATAATAATAATAATAATAATAATAATAATAATAATAAAAACAATAATAATAATAATAATAATAATAATAAATCTCTGGAAGATTACAGAAATGTTCGATCATATATAGAACAGTAAAAGAATTCAGTGATTAAATTCAACAAATAGAGGAAGAGATTTAGGGGACAAAGAAAACAAATTAGATGCGATTACAAGCTTTCTCAGATACTTTTGTGTGATGTCCGATTTTATATCAGTGGATTTAGCGAACAAAATAAATAACCCATTAGCAGCTCTAAAAATAGACATACTTCTGAAATATAAAAATCTTTAGCAGAAAATAACAATTAGAGAAGATTTAAATAACATGGAAGAGCAAATTTAAATAGAGATAAATGCATTAAAACTGAAATAAATGAAAGGACGCTTGCTTGAAAAGGAAAATTAAAACAAAATTCAAACCGACAAAAACCCAGTAATATCTGCTCTGGGGCATGCATTGAGTTAATAGAATGTAATCGATGACTATATAAAGGATAAAGGATATCTACGTTTCTGAGCACACACAGACACACATACACACACACACACACACACACATATATATATATATATATATATATATATATATATATATATATATATATATATATATATATATATATATATATATATATATATATATATAAAATGCAATATTTCACGATTGAAGTGGAAATTTTACATCACCATCAGTCGAAAAGTAAATTTGCAAAATAAATAAAGAATTTGATGCAGTATGAAGAAACTGCTATTTTCATTAACACGCTTCTTTCTTGGACTGATACAGTGATGACTGTTTACCTAGATGTCTTATAGCAATTTGACAGAATGCTCTTATAGGCATTAGAGCGTAACATCATTAAACACCATATTTCTTATAGGCATTAGAGAGTAACATCATTAAACACCTTATTTCTTTACGCATTAGAGCGTATCATTAAACACTATATTTCTTATAGGCAGTATAACGTAACATCATTAAAACAACATATTTCTTACAGGCATTAGAGCGTAACATCATTAAACACTATATTCTATTAATTGTGATTTTACTTATAAAAATTTGGCTCCTATTTTGGTTTCTGTGTAAGTTCAAAAGTGAATATTTGGTATTTTGACATTTATTTGCAATCTTTTTTCTGTAAAGATTGTGCACCCAAAGTTTAATCGTCACTAAACTGCGGTTTGCAATCGACGCTAATGAATGCTAATTTTTCATTGCTCAGGCATGATTATATTTGCGGTTTGCAATCGATGTTAACCAATGCTAATGTTTCCACCTCATTCAGCATGATTATAAATGCGGTTTGCAATCGACGCTAATCAATGCTAATGTTTCCACCTCTTTCAGACATGATTATAATTGCGGTTTGCAATCGACGCTAATCAATGCTAATGTTTCCACCGCTTTCAGGCATGATTATGATTATGATGATCGCTACTTCAGCAACTTTATTAATATATGTTGTTGTGTGAAACAGGTATAGGATAAGGTACGGGTGACACAGACTATCTAATAATAATAAGTCATGTAAGTTTAGTCATTGACAGTAGGAATGATGACCGTAAAAAGTAAGTATAAAAGATTAGTATATAAAGCTTGTCTTTCTTTTGTTACATATTCATGCCTTCTAGACGGCTTGTCTCAATTGATTACATAAATATATACATACTGGAATGTCTACAGTCTATACACTTTTTAAGAACTATTCACTCTCTCTGTATCTAATGCTTGAGAAACAAGAGATCTCGACTTCAAAACTCGCGACGGCATCCCAAATCATTTTACTTTTTAATTTATTTTTTGAAATCTCTTTTAAACTCGCTAATACAAATGTTTATTTATTTATTCTTTTTTTATTAATCTAGTTACGGTAAAGAGAATCAATAATCGGTATCAGTAACAAAGCCATAATACAGAGTAATTAACAAATGGAAAGAGCATCATTCAAAAAAGTTATTGTAGCCCATGCTAAAACATGCACATGAAGTCATTATTTGTATTTATTGTTTGTTTTCAACAGCGCAAATTAGGGGTGCTAATATCATTACCCTTTCGATCTCAAGAGTACAAAATAGAGACAGGGACAGATCGTTATCTATTGCATTATTGTGCTCAGGACTTGCCGATTACTAGGTTTGTTATTTCAGTTTCCTTAAACGTTTTAAAATCATATACATTTTGAGGTTAATCTTTTTCTCTTAAATTAGTTGGGTCCATTATTGAAAAACAATTCATAGCAGAAACTTTATCACCAATGAAATTCTTTTCACACTATTCTAACGAATCCTAGATTCATTAGGAGTCTGCTTTCTCTCTTTCGAACAACTCTCTCCTTTTCAAATCTATCCGATTTCTAAGTGAAATGTATTTCATCACCATTTGGTATTATCATCACGATTTTAACAAGGAAAACTTCCACAAACTGCTATGTAAATGAGTATGATTCTTTACTTTGTTGGTTTCGATTTACTTTTCACTATTGTGACATGTATTGACGGAAATGTGTTTTTGTTTCATATCTTCTATATAAATATCAATGGAGCTGTGTGTCTCTGTCTAAATTCTGTGATATTGCTGTGTGAATTTACTGTAGTGTTTTGCAAAGGCTCGTTAAACGTTTCTGTTTGTTTCTGAAAAACACCATTAACATTTCTGCATGATTGTATCATACTCTTTCTGCCCTATTAGATATTCTAGCAGCTTTATCACAGTTCTGAATCATATTAAAATATTAATCAGTTTTTCGTTTAATCCTATACTACTTATTCAAATTTACAAACAGCAAATCGGAATCAGGACATGTCCATGTCTCGACGTGTCTTGATGTCGAGGTCGCATGCAATATTTATACGGCTGCAATCAGAAATGAACACGATAACAAGTATCTCTCTGGGTTTCGCCAATGTCGCAAATTGCAATTGGTTCCTTGTTAGAGACAAATTATACCATCCAGGGCTATTTCTGGTGACATCATTTTTGGCTGATAACAAATGTTTTCACAATTTTGGCTTTGGAGTGGAGAAATTCAAAGGCAACATAACAGGAAGCCGCCAACGTTGATATATAGAGGCACTGGAATCTATTGTTACATCAACATATTCATGTTTCTTATTAACAAACCACCCTAACAGTGCATTGTTTTATCATAATCCGCTTAAACTGATGTCTGGCCTCGCTACTGTCTGCTGTAATAAAATAGCCATGTAAGTGACTAACTACAATTGACCACCTCTGAAGGTGGGAATGGAAAATGACTACAGTAGACCAGACTACGGCAATTTGTTTGTTTCAAAAATATATCAGGAAAAAAAAACAATTTTGCTGCATTTTCAAAGAAAACTGATTACCTTTGAGGCACCAATATATACTAAGAAACTTTAAAAATAATCTGTCTCTATTTTCTACAATTATTTGATGTTGCCGCAACAAGAACAAACCGGTATTTGTTTGGTCCTTCAAAAAGAGTTCTTAACGGCGCGTTCAATGATAGCTGCAGCTTCATCAAAGCAAGCCAACATCGAAGAGATCAGAGGAAGTCAGCAACAAACTTTTTAAAAAAATATTCATTACTTATTCATAGTGATTAGAACATATTTTTTTTCCGCAAATGTTTCCTGTTTTCAACAAACAGTGCATATCGAGGATACCATCGTGGGTAATTTTCTGCGTCCCAGATCAAATATGTGCGTCGATATACTGGTAATTAACCGTTTCCTAGAGCTCTGGAAATATAAACACACAATGTTTAAGAAGATAGCCAAGAAGACTGTATATCAGAGGAGTACATATGAAAATTATGTGGCTTCAACTTCAAATACCCAGCATGTCCCACATTACAGCATCATAAATCCATGGTGAAGCAACCAACTATATAACAGACAGTAATACTAACAGCCCTTAACGTCCAAACCTTTGTGATTACCTCAACAGTTCTGGTAAAGTTCTAAAATTTGCTACTTTGGGAGTGGTACTAGAGCAACATTCTTTGCAAGTACAGTAATTAGTAAACCTGTTTCATTTATACATGTATTGTTGAATTATTATTACGTGACCGCGGTTGGTCCGGCAAAAATGTTAATCTGGCAAGGTTTTGTAACCAAGGGTGCCGGAAAATCGGTGGCTTACCTATATTTAAATGTCCAAACTACAATCATGGACAAAAGGTAAACACACACTCTCTATATATACATAATTCGTATATAATACGTTAAAAGGGCAACTGTTAGGAACTGAAAAATAATTCCTGTAAGATATAGGTCATTCGGCTCTAAAGTCTAAGATTTCATTTGAATATGGTCGTTACAATTAGCTAATTTCAAAGTTCTGAGTCAGAAGACATATAATGAAAACAAAACGTCGTTACTATCTTTGACTTTAACTATGCTACCCACGTGACCAAATTGAATTACGTTTTTCGATAGATATGTTAAAAGGTTTATAATTCATAATACCTCCTTACACGGCACTAAAACTATACTAACGAAGTCACTTACTGTCTAGAAGCATGTACGCCCTAATAAATACCTTTTGTAAGACAGCCACACATTTCCACTAAGATATGACTGGCCATAAAGCAATGATATTCATACATTTGGATTTGTTTCTTCTTTTGAAGCGGTTTTTGGTTTTCAGATGTCATAATTCTTGCGATGACTTAAATACTCATGGAACATCGATATGGTTTCAGGAGACTCGTATAACATAGATATGGTTTCAGGATCTAAAAATGTTTTGTACATAACAAGTCAAAATGTATCTTCCAGAGTTTGTATGATTTATATTCATGAAATTGTGAATCATAGCAATTAAGAATTTCAAGGCATACTGACCAAACGAGAGGGGGCACAATATTTCTTGCTTTTGGACAACGAGCTCTTGCGTACTTGTAAAGCGGTCTGTTTTTGGCTCCATGCTTGGTGGTTTTGTATGGAAAGACGACATTTAATACCAACTACGTTGTTGAGGAATCTTCATCTTCAGCTAAAGGTCATTGATTCACTTTGTAATACATTAACCCCTGCTATTGCTTCTTACCAGGAAAATGCGCATATATGTCTACAGCGTGGGTCTTAAGGTATTTTATAGCATTACATTTCTCAAATAATTCCCAAACATGAAGATAGGAAATGTTTTGTGTATCTACTTTGCAAACAGTCTTTTGAATAGGAAAGAATCTATCGATTGTATGGTCAAAGTAGAAAGTTAAAAGTGTCATAGACTGAATAAAGGGATTTGATTTCAGCACAGTAAAGTTAGGTCAGGACTAACTACTTATATATCCTATGAACAAAGATCAACGACCTGATATGAAACAGTTATCTCTCTCTCTCTCTCTCTCTCTCTCTCTCTCTCTCTCTCTCTCTCTCTCTCTCTCTCTCTCTCTCTCTGTTCAGTATCAAATTATGAACTGATATTATACGGTGATGCATTGTGTACTTTCTGAAAGTGGCAGGCTTTACTCGTTTCTAAAGAACACGGTCTAAAGATAACTCTTTGTCAACATGTTTGTTTAATAACAATGTACGCTGTCTCATCCTCCATCACACACGTTCCTCTCCCTGCCTCCGTGTCGTTTGCTTGGATGACATACTTGTGATTTTCGCCTGCCTCCTTTTGCCTCCACCCCAAAGAACCCCCAAACAAGCAAGTAATAAATAAAAACAAGAACCAAAAATCCAAAACAAACCTCTATCTGATTCTTGTCTTTCAGGGCTGGTGCTGGTACCTGTTTCAGCCATGGACTTTACGGGCTTGTTTGGAGACAGGACAGATCTTAGCTTGGTATACAAATATCCACTATTTCCCACATAGCTCATGTGAGGTTTGAAATGTTCATTCATTTATGTTGCAGGCTCTATGTTTAATGAATAGGCTGCATATTGTCTGAGTGTAAATGTGGATCACATATATCATAGTCTGTTTCTATTGAACCGGTGCAATATATTCGAAATCGTAAGTTGCCACTAATTAGTGCGGGTGAGTTTTTGCGAAGGAGTTTGCAAATATCGAATCTTTCTACAGAAACCAAGTTGGAAGACAAGGCTTATGGAAGTTGTAAATTCCAAGTGGGCAAGAACATTAATTTGAATATCCAATGCAAGCTATATTTAGGATGATATGTGGAAAGCTGTCTCAATACAGGTTTATATGATCATTTTGTTTTTCTGCGGTTCATTTGTAAACGTAAACGCACATAAATACTCGATGAGACTAACGTAGGAGGCAGTACCATTTCTTTCTGTCGTTGCGACAACCTAAATCTTGTGTCTGTGTTGTCAAATGGTTTATATGGCAGGGGTTGGTAAGATTGATGTGCTTATTTTAGCTCAGAATTATCAATACATTAAAGCAGTCAAATACAATGATTATCATGAATTTTTAATTGGTTAACAATTAGTGACTATGATGAATTGTAAATGTTTACGATGCTCAAAGGATCCTGCAAATCGTAAAGGATGTAGTATACAACTTAAATATTCCATAGGAAGTTAGATAAAATTTCTGATAAAAAGAAGTCTGCCGAAAATTGTCAAAAATTTGAATTTGAATATTATTGTATGTGTTCAAGTAAAACAACTGAAGTACATGCATCAATCACAACAAGCAATATTTTGCATTCAATACCTGATTACCCATAAGCACACTATGCACGTACTTGGGGCACTAGCCCAACTGGGGCAATATAAATAAATCGAATCAATTGTTGATGATAGAATATAATGAATTACATTAGAACGTTTTGATATTCATGTACGAATATTTTCATTTGGAATGATGGCAACACTGGTATTTTCCCCATCTATTTAGCTTGTAATATTGTTGTTTTGGTGTCACATTTTGTAGGGGCGGGGGGGGGGGGGCACCATAAGATTTTTCAGTCCTTTGGGCCCCTCAAGGCCGTAATCCGGCACTGTTTCCATTATATATAAAATATTCATTTCGTTTTATGCTTTCTGTGCTTACAGGACGCAAGGAAAATCTATTTCTTCCTAGGTTTAGTATTCGTTGCTATAGGAACAGGTGGCATCAAGGCAAATGTTGGACCGTTTGGGGCACAACAGGTGAACGACTTGGGAAAAGATGCAGTGCAATCATTTTTCAACTGGTAATATATATATATATATATATATATATATATATATATATATATATATATATATATATATATATATATATATATATATATATATATATGTGTGTGTGTGTGTGTGTTACAATCTTGAAAATATTAGGAATGTAAATTTTGGATGGTTACGTGTGATTCTGTAAGGTAGAGAAAGAATGTGGTGTTATTGTCACTGATACAAATCATGGGTACTGTTATCCATTTAGACATTGTAGGAAGTCACCGGCATACTTAACAGAGAGAAAAGACTGAGCATATTCCTCCATCCAAAACAAGTTAAAAGAATAAAATAGGTTTATGTCACTCTAAGGGATCGTTTCCTGTAATTTCAGGTTCTACTGGTTTGTCAATGTAGGCGCTATTATCGCCTACTCTGGTGTGGCAGCCATACAGCAGAACATTGGCTTTGATTACGGATTTCTCGTCCCACTGATCAGCATGGTCGTTGCACTCATGATTTTTATGATAGCCAAAAAGAAATATAGGAATAACCCCCCAGGAGGTACGTCACCTACACATACACACACGCTATTGGTTTTGAATATGCATTTCGTTGGTCCCATTGACTAATATGCTTGTTTCATTTATGATCTTTGGCATAACCAAAACGAAAATGCGGGAGCAATGCCATTTGAGAGCATTGCAGACGGACACATTCAGAGACAACAACACAAAACAAAAGTGTGTAACTTACATCGAGAGGTATACTGCATATATGCATATAAGATGGAATATTAAAATGGAACACGTTGTTAGTTCAATAAATGCAAATTTCGTGAGGTCCTTTTACAAAAATACACATACATCTGTATGCTTGTGTGTACACTTTTGTATTTCGAATTCCGCTTGACATTATGGACAATATAAATCAGAAGGATGAAATATAATCTCTACATAAATCATCATTGTAAGCAGGCTATTATCATTTCAGAACATAACGAGTATATATATTACATGCTTAGAACTTATTACAGTTATCACTGCCGAAACTAATTGCACGTGACGTTTCATAATATAGGAGTGTATGATATACAGTTGAGCGAGCAATTTCGAGAAGATGAACACACAATTTTGTGCAATTTAATCTCTTTTTGCTCTGATGCTTTTCATTTAAGATGAAAATCGTTTAAGACTTATTTTATAAAATAATATTTTCCTGACTGTTGTATTTATAATTCCGTTTACTTAATATATTTTTGCATTGAACTAAGTCTTATAATTAACAAACATCTTGAAGAAGAAATTTTACACGTTTTGTATAATTCAGTCTATACATTGCTTATATGGGTTGGGTCACCCACATGTCATTGCGGAGAATTAGCATTGTTCGTAATGAATGGAAATAGATTGCTGTTTCTAAATTGATAAGGCATTTCGTTTCCAGAATGTGATGATAATCTCAACATTTTGTGAGTAAATGGGGGCAATATTATAACAAATGGGTTTTACTGCAGAAAAAAAACCTTGAAGTTACAAAACTGAAAATTTGCCGAACTTTGAGTTTATTTAGACTAAATAGTAAGTTCTGATACATTACCATGTCATATATAGATTGGTGCTCGGGATAATGAACAAATCCTTGTTTTTGATAAATTAACATGGAATGAAAATCTTCAAATTGATTAAGAATGAAAAGTCAACTTGTAGTCAAGAAACTGAAAAAGCTGATGAAGAAATTTGAAATTTGGGAAATTTGATATTTCAACAGACTTCTTAAGATGAGCTATCAATGTTGCAAAAGTCCAGACTATTGAGGTTTTTACGTGAGTTGTAATAAACTTTAGATGTTGATTAACAACGGTATATTGATTGATGTCATATTTAATTTCAGGCAGTATTTTGTCCCAATCGGTCAGCGTATGCTTTCAGTCCTGTCGTAAGGGTTGCTCATTTGAAAATACCCGTTCAGATAAGGGCGGCTCTTTTAACAATGAAATGGTGGATGGAGTAATGGCTGTGGTTCGAGTGCTCCCTGTTTTTGTGCTCATTATTATATATTGGGCTGTGTATTCCCAGGTAAAGAGATATACTCATTTATCACATAGTTGTTATTGCACAATGAACGGAAGAGTGAAATGCCATTTAAACAAGGATACAAGGTGTTTAACCATTATCAGCTACCAGTAAAGCGATATCTTTAGGATAAAAATATATTAAATTTAAATTCAAAGCCTACTAAAATCGTTGCAACGTTGTAATGCAACGACTTACGTCGTTTATATGTTGAAACTATATTCGCTTACTTTCTCAGGTAGTAATACTAGTTTATTCCGTGACATTTCGACCTATTACGCAAACTAAAACATGATGAAAATACTACCGGTACTATTGTGGTCTCAATCAATTAATGAAGAAGAAAAAACAAACAATACGTCGCTTTCTTACTGAATAAATAGTGGCGTTATTTATCTTATCTGTGAAGTTTTTATTTTTTAGAATAATATTTAATGTGGACTCAGTGATATACCATTTTGGTCTGGTATAGTGACAACATATGTTTACAGAAGCTCACAAATAGCTGATAAATACTTAAAATATTTTGAAGGAAATGTTATAACTAGCCTTTATGATAATGCATATATCAATATATCGATATTTCATTATGCATTCTTCGAGAAAGTTTCGTCAACCGGACGTTTGTTCTGAAATGTGAACAAAGTTAAGGATTTATTATTCCTCGGTGCAGTTGGTAATGTGGTCTTTGTAGCATTTTCAAAGCTAAAAGAACGAGTGCGTGCATTAGTCGCACGGCCAATTGATGCAAGGACCTTATACGTGCAGTTTTACTGCGGGTAACGCTTCCCAAGACGTTTAATCGTCAACACGGGGATCGGGTGGGTTGGGTAAACATAATAAATGATACTGCAGATGACCGGCTGAGTGCACTTGCCAGACTCAGTACTTGACATGGATGCACCAGTGCTGAAAGTTGGCGATCCTTTTATTGAAACCGAATGATGAAATGTCAGTGATGGCAAATCAGAATTGGCACATGCTACATGGACCAGCATTAGTTTTATCAAAAACATTATAATGGTTCTTTTGAACAGCGCAACGAATCGTTATCGATAGCAAATAAATCGAAGCGTAGCTGGATGGCATCGTCGTTGCCATGAAACGTTTGGGTTTAGCAAGATATAACAATGAATACGCTAATTGTACTGGACTATAGTTAATGGTTCGGATTAACTAAAGAACCTTAAACTTGATTTGTACAAGTCGTGGGGAGCCAAAGTGAAACTTTAAACATTTGTTTGTGCACCGATCAGAAATTAACGACGAAAGTGAACTGTCGTGCGCGTATCCATTGTCACACATATCTGTGTTTTCCGAAGGAGTCAGAAAAGTTGTATTTGGCACTGAAAATAAATCAGATGTGTTGACTTGGCTCGGCTATAAAAACGACGCAATCCGCGGTCGACACGCAATCCTGAGTACATGTACGGCCAACAGCTAATATTCATGTGTACAGGTGTATGGCCGTGATTATAACTGATAATACTTTGTTGCTACAAGGTACTGGTGGACGAAGAAAGGTCAGTAACATACCTGTGGAAAATATGTGATCGACTGGCATTTAAACGCACATGTAAAACATAAACTATGTCGTATCAGATTGGATCAGTGACATTGTCATCAGGTAACCTAACAAAATACATTTGCTCGTCGAAAGGAATGCGAGATGAATGTGCGACTATATCACGCGGCTCAGCCTAAGCCACATGAAACATAATTATGTGGTTTTCGTTGTGGTAAGAAGGGCTTCTTTAAACAATGCCAAAGTATCGTTACGATTAAGTGGAAATACATGTATGCTTCTTTACAGTATCATTCACATTTAACAATTACTATTCGATTAGTTTTGCCGCCCCCGACATCTTTTGATTGGTTATACTATTATTAAAAATATATTGTCAGAAACTAACTAACAGGAAAGAGTGAAATTCAGAGAAAGAGTGAAATTCAGAAATTTCGTAAAATGCAACAAATAACTTATTCCTCTAGAAGACAAAGCCAAAACGTATACATAACTTACAATAATGTGAATGAATTCCTAAATAGTCCTAAATGTGTCACAATAATGTAACCAAATATGTATTTAAATGAATTACATAAATTCTATGTAATTCAAAGTTATGAGAGCACATTGTAATTCAAATGAATAATTGAAATAAATAAATCCTCTCAACTGAACACAACTAGATATTTCCCCTAAGACTGTTGTGTAAGCCGATCTGGCTTTTTCAAAGAGGAATCTGATCAAATTCGTCATCAGGATTTATTATACAGCTTCCAAGGCCATAAAGGGCGCAATACATTGTTTACCAAACTTACTACATCATAATTTACTAACCAACAGTGTCGAAGCCAAACAATGTATTTAAAACTGATCCGTGCCATCTATAATTATAAAACGTAACACATTTTATTGATATACATAACAACAGCTATAGAACAAACGACGGAACTCTTCGGAATATAAAGAAACAAATGTAAGAATTATCACTGGAAGACGACGTCCAATTGCCGCTGAGGTAAAACTTTGTATTTTCCGCAATTATATGTCACGGGTATTACATTATTTTGTGCGTGCTTTCCTGACAAAACATGGTTCGGAGACACGGATCTTTTGTTATTTCAGTCATGCGTATGCATCTCTTCTCATGTCATATCGATCATAATAATTATTATGATGCTAATATCTACACCTTCGGTCCGAAGAAGAAACAATGATGTATTCGATTAGCCAGAAATGTACTTTAAAAAAATTGAGAACCATATTTTGTTCCATTTGCTACATTTGTATGGCTGATTTGTTTATGAAACTTTAGAGCTTTGAATGGAACCTTTATTTGCAAAAACCATGTTTATGTACTATTTTCTGATAAATGAATCTCACAACGAAACGAAATACACTGTTGCCGTGAATTGTATTAACATGTACGATGTAAAGATTTATACCATAAAATAACTTTAAATGAATAGAAACGTATGGGAAATTGTATGATGGCATCTAATTATCTTCAAAACGATGATTATTATTTGCGAGTGTTTAGAAATGTTCGAAGTTACAGTTACTTTAAGATGACTTATTTATCTTGCCTTTTATGTCAATAAAGATGTAATTTTAATTGTAGGATTGTTGCCATTAACCACGTAAAGTTGTATGTGCAGAGCAAAGTTAGAGACATTTTCTGCTTGTCAGTTTTTGATATTCCTAATTTGTTTCTAATCATATTTGTTTTATTTCAATACACAGTTAACCAGTGTATTATTTGAAATTGTTTGTGGGTTTATTTCAACATTTTCTATAGAATAATGTTTTAATTACATAGTGTAAAGGACCGATGTATCGATGTTCTATTTGGATGTAATGCAGGACTAAATATCTTCGACGTAGTGATAACCTCTTAACTGTTTTATTTATTGTTTCCAGCGGAGATCTTTAAATTAGTGTGCAGCTTGTGAAGTTGTGATGCATAGAAAAGGAGATAAAATCAAAAGCCTTGTATCTGCTTCTGGTGTGCAATATTTCCCAATATTATTTGCATATGAGAGAACTTTCAAAAAAATCAAACAGAACATGGAATGAACTTTATCGAGATCAAAGAATAAAGCAATATCAGAGCGAATGTGGAGATAATTAATTACTGACTGACTTCACCATTTGCTAAAAACATATGCCTTATACAATTTTAAGAATCGATTTGCAATTGACGTTCAACTGAAAATGAAATCTTTTTCTCAACCCTTATCAGCATGACTGCAAATCTCGGTTCAATATTTAATTGTGTCTGTAATATTTCGTTACCGTTAAGCTGAATTATGGAGAATATACAAAATCCACTCACCTCTGTATGAACTCATTACCTTCATCTTGAGCTATTTTCGTTCCTATTCCTTTTTATATATAGATGAGTACATCCCTATTCCTGCAGAGTGAGCGTATGGATATCAGAGTGGGTGGGGAACCATTGCCTGCAGCCTTACTTAATATATTCAACACTCTCATCATCTTAATACTGATTCCCATCATGGACAGAGTTGTCTACCCATTGTTGTCTAAGTACGGTAGAAGTCCAACTCATCTTCAAAAAATGGGTAATTAAACAATTATCTAAGACTTATTAAATCGTCTAGAATGGGTAATTAAACAATTATCTAAGACTTATTAAATCGTCTAGAATGGGTAATTAAACAATTATCTAAGACTTATTAAATCGTCTAGAATGGGTGAGATCTGGAATCATTCGATAACGTGGTTGTGTCTTTATCTTTAAAGTGTTACAAACTCGAGATGCTTTTGTTTTGAGCTTAATATGTATGCCTAGAGTAATTAGGATAGGGCAACAAGAATAGGATTTATTTGAATGAGTTCAGTAAGTGCATTACAAATTCAAGAAACATAAGTGATTACTAAGTTCCAATATGTAACCATGCAGAGAGTATTTCCCATTTTTTAAGGTCTTGTGAGCCGCTCTCCTAGGGAAAGGTTTTGTCTGCACTGCCAATTCTAGTCCACATTTAGACATTAAAGTCAATTTCACTACCTGAAAGCCTCTTATATGATCGTGACTGTGGAAAGCACGATTAAATTTCGAAACGCAATATCTTTCCCATACGCTTTGTAATTAGTAACTTATTTGGCTGATATCTTAGTTCAATTTAAAACCTTTTACTTCAACCGAACTAATAGCAATTTAAAATTAGCTAATTCTACACTTCATGGATCTGAAACTTGCGTGTCTATGTATGCACTATTGCTACTATTGTTCAATTGTCTGAGAGATAATGGAATATATGAATTTGATAATGTACTGAGATACTGTATATATATATATATATATATATATATATATATATATATATATATATATATATCGTGTATCCATCTCTACCTATCAGGAATTGGAATGATTCTGGCGGCCCTCTCCATGGTGTATGCTGGAGTCATAGAGATATATAGAAAGAAAGACGGCTACTTTGAACAGACCCTTGCGGATGATAAATTCAATGCTTCCTACATTTCCATGTTTGCTCAGGTCCCCGAGTTTGCTCTCATAGGATCCAGTGAAGTCTTTACTAGTATATCAGGTAATAAAGAGTTTCATTTGAAAGTAGAATATTTCGTGCTTAGCACCGAGTAGCACACGGACTCTTAAAAAATGTGTTACATAATGGTCAGTTAACTCAACATAGCAACTTGACCATGGTCGGGTATTGTACCCACATCCACGGGATTACCTGTCCAACCTTCTACTAACTGCGCTATCGAGGCTTCCTTGACAATAGTGTACTTCTGTGCGATACAGACATAAGTGAATACCTACGATCAATAATTAATAGATGGAGGCTTGAAATGCATCTTACCCAGAGAATGACGATGTAGAATACTTACTTATCAAGTTTCAGCAATATAGTCTTCCAGCTATAAAGCTTATTTGATAATGACAAGTAAATATCAACTTACGCAAGAAGAAATTTAAATGGCATTAGAAACAGAAATGAATTTTGGCCACACCTGAAATTCACTTAGCTTTGATTCCACTCTACTCCAAGTTTGTGTGCTGTCCTCATTTTCAGGAATGATTTTTTTTTAATCCCAAAAAGTACAGTTGATATTAAGACTGCAATGTTTTATTTATTGCCTACTATACCTCTCAAATATATATTCCGTTCTCTTAGATCTTGACCAGTGGGTACTTATTATTTTTTCAGGACTAGAGTTTGCTTACTCCCAGGCACCCTCATTTATGCAGGGACTAGTGATGGGTCTCTTCCTAATGACATCTGGACTGGGAAACTATCTCTCCACTCTCATCGTCTTCATCGTCAAGGCGGCAACAGACAATGGTATGCAGCTCTCTATGTGCTGATATATCAGACAAAACAAAAGGACTAGACATGGATTACTGGACTTTTGTGTTTTCGGCCCAGTCTGAAATTATATAGCTGAAATTTTCTTTACGCCAGGATGTTTATCGGGGCGGGCGTCTTCGGGTATCGGACGCATAGTCCGTTACAAGTATTGCTGGCGGAAATTTTCTCATAAATACCTTAAACAAAATCTTTTTTAAAGAAAATCATCAAGGTTATCCCATTCCCAACAGAATGGTAAATATGTTTCATATATTCATTCTACATCATTGGATTTGGAAATCTGAAATCGAATTAGTTTAACAGGTGCGTATATATTTTTAAAAGTTATTATTGCAGTGCTACTGACGGTTGTGTGATTGATTGTCTTTTATACCACTGGCGTTTCAGTCAGTCTTTGTTAATCTTGAAAATCCATGCAAAGATTCAGTATAACAGAACAGTGTTTTTTATATCCAAGCAGACGGTACACAATCTCCGTAGTGCAACGTTTAGATGGATCGCAATGAAACTTGGTAAATGTCCTAGTCATCACTTGAAGAGGTGCATATTGTCTAATCAGTTTGCTACTGCAATGTTTTTAGGAGTTGTTGTCATTATGTCTTGAAGCTTAATGCAGCATGCGACACAATTTCATGAGAGCAGCAAGTCCCGCATTTGTTTTCAAGGATTGCTATTAAACACGGTACAAGTTATGATAATCATAGGAAAATGGACATATCAACAAATCGCTTGTTGGTTTTTGGTACTTGTCTTTTAACTTACTGCAGTGCATCATATAATCTCTTTATCTGAACATGTTCCATTTTTCTGATCTATTCCTGTGAAAAATAGCTATGAAGAAAGCAATTACTGTGTTCGTGTTATTTTGAAAAGAGCTATTGTCCTTGTTTTTTTATTCGTTATCTGAAGAAAATGATACAAAATCTCGGAATCTTCTGAATGCAACTGGTCCCACACATTTCAGTGGATTTACTTGAAACTTTGGAAGATTTGATTGCCATCTTTATATGTGGATATCAGCATATCTTTGTAATCCTTTCAGGTTTCTTTTAGTGTTGACCCTTTAGACTGAAGATGCTGATATAGCACATGGCATAATCTTGTTAACAAAACCTTTTCAATGAATCACCATCAAACGTCGTATATGTCACGAGCATCATTGAAGATGTACATATTGACAAAGCACTTTACTCTCGTACCTTTCACTACAGCTATTTAAATACCTATAAGACTTAATCTTGTGAATGAAACTTATCATACGGTTTTCAAATCTCATGCTCATAATCTAAAGATATTGAGAACATTATGTTCCCGTGTTTGTTGTAAGAGTTATTGTTCATTTTGACTTACAGCTTGATGCAGATTATGAGACGTGCATGCTTTAGTAGATTGCTGTGAGACGTAGTAACTTTAGTGTTCATAGTTCGATTGCATATTGTCCCAACATTTTACTAACTCTGTCCTTACAAGAGTGTCCGCTTGGTTTTGACAGTGGACTCCTCTCAGTGTTGATAACATGGTAGGATGCAGGAGAGGCGGTGATATATCCATGTAAACAAATTATTCAGCATTCATCTACTCTGTTGGTATGTTGCTCAGAAACGTTGTATATATTACATTCATAGTTGTCCAAATACAGTTCACATATGTGATTAACGAACGCAAATAACTCTTAGGTTTGCAAAAAGCCAAGTCGAGTACAATGTTTGTTGATTTAAACAAGAAAATGTTAGTTCATTTAAAGTTGTATATCGGTTTACAAAGTACACCATCGTTACACTTTGCCCAGTTCACTACAAAAACAACGAACTAGTTTTCATACAGAATCAGTTTTTTAAATTGGTTTTCACAAATGTAAAGTTTTACTACAGTAGCCTATTCGAACATTCATCAGCAAACGTAATTGAGGTATCTATTTATCAACGTCATTTGAAAGTATTCATGTTCGTTCTAGATTTCCAATATTCTAAATATCATGGATTAATATATGTTCGAATTATGCAAGAAACGTTGGTTATCATACGATATAAACGATGTTTACTAAATAAACTAAATGTACTAATTATATCACTTAATCCGGATCTTACAGAAAAACAATATTGTTGTCTATGCAAATATGACACCAAGTATTATATTCGAGTATAAAGAGATATAAAGAGAGCACACTCATACGAAAATAGCAAATGCCGCTAAAATTTGCTCTATTGACTATATGGTTTATATATTTCTTTTCTTTTTATAGATATATAAAGTGAGAAATACTTTGTACCACTTGAGATATCCTGCGATATATAACGTGATATCTACTTTGTAATACTTGAGATATCCTATGATACATACTGTGAGATATACTTTGTAAT
This sequence comes from Unio pictorum, assembly GCA_030141615.1. Classification (NCBI taxonomy): domain Eukaryota; kingdom Metazoa; phylum Mollusca; class Bivalvia; order Unionida; family Unionidae; genus Unio; species Unio pictorum. The sequence goes on from JARLTB010000021.1 coordinate 5,489,381, forward strand.
ATTTTTGATATCCTACGATGTAGATTGTGAGATATACTTTGTAATATTTGAGACATCTTACGATATAGAATCTGATATAGTTTGCACTATCTGAGATATCCTATGTAATGAACATTTCATACTATGAATGCATCATTATCATTTCAGACTGGTTCCCTAAAGAACCAAATAACGGACATTTGGAGTATCTACTATTTCTCATCGCGGGTCTGATGATCTTGAATTTATTGGTATTCATGTTGGTAGCAAGATGGTACACAAACAAAACTCCTGAATTGGTGGAGATGACTCCAGAGGTACTGAATGAAGGAAAGAAACATGAAGATCAAGTTAATGCGGATGGCTATGATAATATTGGGGCTATGGAGGCATTAGAAACAAAGGAAAATACCAAACTGTAATGAAACATAAGCTCATAGACAATGCAGCATCCATTGAATGTCTACTGACATAATAGTGATTTTATATAACGGAGACCAAGAGAAACATATTCTGCAGATACATAGCCCAGAATGTAGAAAAAAAACATTCATTGTCAACATAAGCAATACAGAGAAGAACTTATCACTGAATAAAGATGACCATTTTGATTATGTTTCATAAACGCTTTTCTCTTGACATAACCTAGATGGATGATATAGGGATAACTGTCGCCACTGTTGGCAGATAATGTTAGCTAAATAGATCATGTAAACTCTTGCACACTTGAACAAACCTAGTTTTAGATGTAAAGTACTTGGTTTTACAATGTTATTTTATGAAAATATGTTAGATCAAGAACATAAAACTATTTCGGAATAAAACAGTTAGTAATGACTGTACTGTTTTGCACGCCAGATTTCATTATTCTCGCAAATGAGAACTGTGAAAACTAAGTATTAAATTTTTATCATGTTACCTAATGTCTTTAATTTGGTACGTTTTAGAGCTATGTTTATGAATTTACTTGAAACATTGCCAATAACCGACACAAAAAATTGTAAATCCACCTTAATCATAGGTATTCATTTTATCATAGATTTCTACAAGCAAAGAGAGAAGGTTTAAATCATACCCATAAGTGTTTATAAACGGAAGCACAGTATCTCATGGATATCTGAGACAAAAATGTATTGCCACGAAGAAAATATACTTCTGATTAAGATGGAAGTTACTATTTATCATATGAAATGTCAATGTGAGCTGAACATGTGTACGATTTAAGTAATCACGCATAGTAGAAGATTAAAAATTCTATGTCATGTAAATTTGTGTGATTTAAGTGTGTGTTTTCAATTGTAACGTTTTTGAATTTTAACAATTTTAGTCAGTGTGGCAGTTTATAGTGTGATGTGGGGTATCAAGCTGCAGAAACATTGACTCATATCCGGCCAAGTCACATTATTCAGACACCAGGCCAACCAGTCCGAACACAAACCACTTAATGCGGAGCTCCTAGAGAGGCAGCTGATAGTACTTTGTTCATGTCTTTGATGTTCCGGGATTTGAACCCGCGACCTTCTGCGTCTGAGGCTGACGCTGAAACCAATTTGGCCATCAGAACAGTACGTCACTAAATTGTGGATCTGCTATATTTCCTTGTTACTACAAAAAATTTGGGAAAATACACATAACATATTGTCAAATAAACTAGGGTTCGGTACAAAATGTTTAATCGTCCAATGCAGCATATAAACTCTTGCAACATTATAAGGAAGCCTTACCCCTACAAAACTAATTACACAAATATACACCACAAGTTGGACAAAGCAAAACATATAAAAGAACACTAAACAAGTCATGAAAATAATAATAATATAACTAATAATATACATGATAATAATAATACATATCATAATAATAATAATAATAATAATAATAATAATAATAATAATAATAATAATACAAATATAATAATAACATTTTCAGAAAAATAATACTAATTCTTTAAAAAAGCAGAAACATTAAATGAACAAAAATGGAAATAAATATGAATGACATAGATGAAGAGATAAATAATCGACGAGAAGAGATCATTGGGCAAGGAAGAAGAGTACAAACCCAAAAAACTTTTAAATCTAAAGACAATTACGAGTTTGAAACATCGCACTAGTAGAAAATGAATCTAAGACAATACTAGTGAAAGCAAACTATACAGAAAGCAAAGGTGGTAGAGAATATTATTGTTAGTGAGTTAATCCTTGATGTGATACGTTAGAATTGTAATGTTAGCGAGTGAATCATCGATGTTAAAACAGAAATGTTAGTAACTTTATCCTCGATCATAAGTTAGAATAGTGTTATTTAGTTAGTTAATCCTCGATGTGGTAAGTTATAATAGTAATGTTAGTGAGTGATGTGATGTAATAGGAAAAAACTGAAAGTAAAGTGTGAACAAGCGCATATATATATATATATATATATATATATATATATATATATATATATATATATATATATATATATATATATATATATATATAACCTTGATTCTTCTAGTCTATATTATAAACATATGCAGAGAAAGTCAAAAAGGTTCAAAATGTTAAGTTTCTTCTATGTATTTAAAAAATAATTAATTTATAATTTGTTCTTGCTAAACTCCTTTGATCCATTAAATAGAGTGTACATTATGAGTTCCCCCCCTCTGGGAAACAGAATTAAGCAAGCCATTGGGCCCTATGAAGAGCTATTGACCATTGTGAAAAAGCGCAAAATGAAATGGTATGGACATGTTACACGATCAACAGGGCTTGCTAAGACAATCATGCAAGGTACTGTGCAGAGAGGGCGAAGGAGAGGAAAACAGAGGAAAAGATGGTAGGATAACATCTCAGAGTGGACAGGACTGAAGCTGAGTGACAAAGTGAGAGTATCGGAGAACAATTTGGAATGGAGGAAGCTGGTTGTCAGGTCATCAGTGGTGCCCCAACGGTCGGCAAGATTAAGGGATAGATAGACATTATGAGTTGCAATTGGGTCAACCAAAAGCTGACTTAGAAATTTACTGCAAGACTTTTCCATTAAACAACAAAATATCTTGCCGTGATATTTTATACAAAGGAACCACAATGATGCATGTCTTTATTTGTTTCCAAAGTGAAAACTATGTTTGTTTTTCAAGGATAATGGAAAACTTGTCTAGAACATACACAGACAAAACCTTTCTGGAAATACAAAGACACACTAAGACACGTGTATTATCTTATATAGGTGTTTTTGATCGGCGAACAGTATCGTAAACACCTACAAATGAACAGGACTCAATTTCAATAAAATAAATGCCGAATTTTGCACTTCCCATCACTTGGACGATACTGTTTTTCAAAATGTAGGCGAGGCATTTTTCCTTCAAGCTGCCATTTGCTAAGCATTTTCTGTCATACTGCTACTTTTTGGGTCATTGATTCGGCCTTGAGATTCTTCTTGTATAGGAATATAACCAAACCGAGTCACAAGTACGAATATCCCCCAAAAGAAGAATGTTATTCTAGCAATAAGGAAAAAGATATTCTCCATTGGACCGTTTTCGTGAGGGTCAGTTGGGTACCAGTCTGAAACATAAATAATAAAGAAGAAAGAAAAAAAGTTAAAAGAGGAACGTATCTAGGTTATGATCGAAATTAAAGGTATATACAATGACTGATTTACTTCTATTTAGCAAATTGATTGATATATTGATACGCGGATTGCACGATAAAGCCATGACTAGCACGCAATCATTTGTACGTACTAAAATGGTTATATATATATATATATATATATATATATATATAGCTTATATATATATATATATATATATAGGTTATATATATATATATATATATATATATATATATATATATATATATATATATATATATATATATATATATATATATATATATATCGTCAATCATTGACGGCGTTATTCTTTAAGAAAAATAAGAGTATATAAAATTAAAATTACGGTTTTATACATATTTTTTAATTTAATTCTTGAGTTCAGGTTAGCGTCTAAATTTGTCTGAACGCCATACTTTCCTAGTGTTATGTAAGCTAGTTTGTTTTCTGTGACAATTAACGTACATCTGTTTTGAGACCAGCAATGCAAGAAGGTTGTTTTTTTTGACCTTAGCATGTGAAAGAAGAAATATTAGTCGGCCTAAGTATGAATGCTTTCTTCAAGAAAGAAAATGGTTTCATTTTATCTATTAAATTAGTTCCATTCATTCTTGCTCTGCAATAACGTTTTATAGATATAAGCCTTATATCAATGGATAAGCATATACATACATACATATATATGAGAGAGAGAGAGAGAGAGAGAGAGAGAGAGAGAGAGAGAGAGAGAGAGAGAGAATACTATCATGCAGGTCAAATAATTTGTAATTCACACTCAACAGTTATTCAATGGCGACGGGTGCCGTTTACGTGCGGACCTGGGTTCGAATCTCGGTAGAGTAAGAAATACAAATTATCTACCTTTTTATAGTATTCTCTCTCTCTTTCTTTCTTTCTTTCTCTCTCTCTCTCTCTCTCTCTCTCTCTCTCTCTCTCTCTCTCTCTCTCTCTCTCTCTCTCTCTCTCTCTTATTATAAATATTATGAATAATCCAACAAATGGTCGAATTAAGTACTTTGTCCATGTGGAAGAATTTTACTCTCTCTCTCTCTCTCTCTCTCTCTCTCTCTCGTTTCATACTTTGTAAACCACACTATTTTGAGATTGATTTACCACTTTTATATTATATTAAATTATATTTTATAAACACTTATACTTAATCATGCAGTTTATCTGTTTAACTGTTCCCAATTTGCTTGCATGCTGTACATTGTATCCTGTGAATTTTGAGAGTATGGAAGTGAACATATTAATGTCTTATTTGCGTAATTGGAAATAAAATGTCTGATTTGTTATCAATACAGGCAACAGGTCCGTTTTCTACCGCTTTCTTTCTTGATGTATTAATATGAATAAACTGGCTGATTTAGTTGCTCCAGATAAAAATATAATAACATGCGAGGTTAATTTCTTATCCGAGAGCACTATTGTTATTTTTATTTACTAATGTGAAATGATCGCTAATTTGTTTCAGTTATGACCTTTTATGACTTTAAAGTTGGTAGCACTCTACTAATTATTATTCAAAGTATGAAAAACGTGTATCTGTACACGTTTTCTTAATATGTGGTAAATTGTGTACATACGCAAATTTGTGTACACAAAATTTATACAGGTACAAAAGTTTAGACTCTTTACAACGTAATCTGTCAGCCTTTAACGTGAATCACCTGAGATGCCATGCAAAACCGGTCATATAAGGATTCATGTTATGGAGTATGGGTGAGCCGGATATTATATTATTTACAGCATGTCTACGTTTCGACAATGTCAAGGTCAATGATAGCATGTACACATTGTAAAGAAGGTGGTATATGGTGAAAACAGTTGGTGGAGAACACTAAAGGGTGAGTACCATAATTAAAGGCAATAACGATTATTATTGAAAACGTGCTCATTACAACCTACTCGCTGTGGCGGCACGAGGGTTACAGGTGCCCGTGGGGCAATATTTTTTGCTTGTGAGAGATTTAGTTAACCCAATCCTCCACCTAAATATAAATTTTGTACAAACTTGTCCGCGTTATATTAAGTTGAAGGTGAGAAAGTATGATAATTTCAGTTGCACAAGAATACAAAAATCCCGACCGCGCCCCATTAGCCATTGTGTCTGAGGGAAATTGCACCCTATCCACCCTCTCGCGCTTACTGTCAGCTATGTTGTCAGTAATATGACAAAATCGATACATGGTTACAGGGATAATACACTTTATATGAGATGCAAAGGTATGCATGTATGTATATAGTGTGTAAGTAGATTGGATATGATGGGCCGGATCAGGTCAAGTGTTTGGGGACGTGTTTGTGTGTGTGAGGTGGGTACAATTTCAAAAGAGGCCTGACATTCCTCGAAAGCGTACTAAAGCAAACATGTATCTGTATGTTTACTCAAACCGTGCTAGACAAAGAAATTGTACTCCACCTTTTTTTAATTTTTACACAGCCAGTCAAAAGAAACAAAAAAGTGGAGAACAATTTGTTGGTCTAAAACCTTGAATAATACCCAATAAACGTGTGTAAGAATAAAACAAGTGACCGTACAGTTGTGTGAGTTTTGTTGTTGTTCTGTTTAGCCAAATTGCGACGAGCCCGACCTAGCCACTCCTCAGGCCATGATATGTATATACATTTCAGTGCTAATGACGGGATTTGTAGGGGCAAGGAAAAATTGTTCATTAGGTTCTATGATTACAAACTATGGCGGTGGTGGGCCCCTAACTGTTGTGTGCCCTCGGAATTTTGTAGCAACAGAGAGGGTGTACAGACCTGTTTTGCTGAAACTTATTTTTGAAAATAAAAGATCCTACGAAAATGTAAAAAATAAGGTCAAAAACAGAAGCCTCAAACTAACCAAGAGTTTCTCTAATTGGGTTAGTTTATTTTTTTTATTTAATCCTGTCGTATTTTTTTAAAAAAAAGAATTGTATGTGCGTTCGTTTACCTGCAGAACGTTTCATTGAGGTCGCACCCTCTCTGTTACTCTAATAACATCATTATTATGTATCAGCAATATGGCACAAGCTATGGAATATTATACAGCTAGATTAGCTATGGAATCTTATACAGCTAGATTAGCTATGGAATCTTATACAGCTAGATTAGCTATGGAATATATACAGCTAGATTAGCTATGGAATCTTACACAGCTAGATTAACAATGGAATCTTATACAGCTAGATTAGCTATGGAATATTATACAGCTAGATTAGCTATGGAATCTTATACAGCTAGATTAGCTATGGAATATTATACAGCTAGATTAGCTATGGAATCTTATACAGCTAGATTAGCTATGGAATTTTATACAGCTAGATTAGCTATGGAATCTTATACAGCTAGATTAGCTATGAATAGTATACAGCTAGATTAGCTATGGAATCTTATACAGCTAGATTAGCTATGGAATCTTATACAGCTAGATTAGCTATGGAATATTATACAGCTAGATTAGCTATGGAATCTTATACAGCTAGATTAGCTATGGAATCTTATACAGCTAGATTAGCTATGGAATCTTATACAGCTAGATTAGCTCGAAAGCGACTAGAAGCAATTAAAAAATATGTTCCCGTCCGTGGTACTGTCCAGCAACAATTACAGGAACGTGAGGAATCTCAGGTTGAGTTTGTAGAAGGATCGGAAAAATCATTCAAATCAGTGACAAAGACTACCGAAAAAGTCGCAGCATCTGCTGCAGGTCTTCGTCCTACGTTAGAACAATCTACCACACCGACTTGCAAAATAGCGAACGAAACTGATAAAAGAAAATGACTTTTACGAAATCTTCTAACTGATAAAGATACTGCTCCACCTCCAGGTAGAGAGGAGGAAATACCTAAAGGAATTGAACAAGCTCCTGCTGAAATAAATGAAATAGGAACAAAAAAAGAAACAGAGAAGGAGTTAAAGAGTTGAATTAACTTAAACGTTTAATGAAGGAGTTGTTGACGATATTAAAAATATTAAAATAGATATATTAACTGATACTGTAATGAAAGGTATTCTAAATAGACATTTAGTTTTTAAACCTTATTATGTTAACGTAGATTTAGATAAATATAAAAAATGGATGTATCGTATATATTTTAACATGTTATAGGCAAGAAATAAGGATTTAATATTTCGAATATTCGATGATGAAGTAAATAAAAATATGAGATAATGGTACAGCAACTACAAGCTTCTAAACTACCTTTTCAACAACACCTGATCTTTTTCAACAACAGCCGCATCTTCCATAACAGCAAGAAACACTTGATGAGATTAAAAAATGTTTGTTATATGAAGTTATTAAACATATTTCATATCATCCAAGAAATACAGTAAATATTGCGGCATGATAAGAAGCAAGATTTGGATTTTTAAAACCCAGACATGGTAATCAAATGGACAAAGATAGCCGGATTTCTAACATATTTAGCATTTATAAAAATGAACCATCCGGTATTAATTATACAGAGTATATTAATATTTGTCAACGATTATTTAATGGCGGTATTATGGATATTAATGCATATCAATTTCTCATTGACGAAATTGCTGATAATTTTCACAGTGATTAAATAAATGGATAACAAATAAGACGACTATACACACTGCTCAACGTAGACCAGTCATGGGCAGGGTGCTAAATTCGAGATTACCTTCTTATAAAGCGTTCTACGGTGACTGACTCGGTGATGCTGTTCAGGGTTTACTTAGAAGGATAGCTCCAAAGGCATTACCGATTGCAGATTAACTAGGAATGAAAGCTAATAACATTGTTCGTTGTAAAGCTCTTGGTGCTATTGGTAATGTTACCGGTAAAGCATTTTCAGCAATCAAGGATAAATTAGCACGATTAACAAGAGGAAAACCACCGACAGTAAAATTACCCAGCACTGAAGTGATGCCTGCAAATATCAATAAAATAATGAATCAAGCTGTAAATCAGAAGTTAGCAGAGCCGTCTGATGAAGCACACAAAATATAACTGCATCTCTAATAGCCGGAAGTGCATTTCGTGTAAGAAAATAATAATTATAATAAATTGATGAACATATATCTGATCCAGCATTCGCCATGGATGCGCCAGTACTCGAGGATGAATCGATCTGTGATTATCAATTTTGTTGTTATGACGCACGACAGCCAAATCAGAGAAGAAAATTGAACAACAAATTCAGGATACAAGTTGATATTTCTTACCCGCTGAGGTGTTTATTCAAGTAGAAAGTGAACTTGTAACAAACGTTGCAGCTGATACGCCTTACGCAGATAATTAGAGTCTTGGCTTTATTAACAATGGAATTATGACGTTGTTTGATTGCGCTATTGATTGATGGGAAAATATTGAATCAATTCAAAATAGAGGCTGACGGAAACTAAATTTTTGGTTTCGGCCGAAAACGAAACCAGACTTAAATTTATAAATTGACTTTCGGCCGAAACCGAAAACAAATGTTTAACTATAACTTCGGCCGAAACCGAAACAGAAACCAAAAGATAAACCGAAGTTGTCGAACGCAATATTTATTAAATAGGCCTGGGTCATAATGCTCTGCTACACTAATTAAAAACAAATCTGGAAGTAATCGTTCAGAGCCTGCAGTAAGAGGACTTCGCTAAATGTAATAGACTCAGCACTACCGTTGCATTTTGAAAGTTAAAATAGATCTGCGGCTGATGATTGAAAGTCAATATCAGTTTCGGCCGAAACCGAAAGCAAACCAAAAGCTACCTTTTTGGCTTCGGTCGAGAAACAGAAACTCTGCTGAAAGAGGCCATTGCCAACTTTCGGCGCCAAAACCGAAACTGAAACCTAATTTCGTCGGCCTCTAATTCAAAAAGATACTGATACTGTTACAACAATACTAGCAAGACATTATGATGAATACATAAGATCAGCTGGACCATCAAGGATGTTTGCTGAAGATATTACTAACAAGGCTACAGCTAGATGATTTTTAACATGTAGCTAGATCAGCTACTGATTTTGATATTATCGGAGGCGTTAATGCAGATTTCTACTGAAAATTTGGGACATGTGCATCAATGTTGTTAAGGAGGACGTAGACGATTTTCATTTGTAATTCCACTGTCTCATATTTTTGGATGTTGAAATGTTAGAAAGGGTATTTTTGGAGCTAGATATACAGTTTTCCTTATAAGAAAATGTAATGATAATAACGCAATCTGGTGGGCGTTGGTGTTGCTACTGCTGGTAAAGTAAATATAACAAAACTCACTGTGGATGCCTGTAATGACTCAACGATTGCCGTAGAACACAGATTACTTGGCTTTTTTGGATCAAAGTGGTACATCAATAATTTCATGGTTAACAGTGATCACAGGTAGTATTCAAAACACCGTTTGAGCTGTATTTACATGGCATATAGCATCACACAGGGAGTTTTTGCGCCACGACATATTGTCATTGCTTGCAATGGCACAAAAGAAAACAATAGGCCAAGGATTTAAAAAAAAGACAGGAAAAGGACTAAGATTAACAGGAACTCATCGATACGGAAAAGGTCTCAGACTTCCCGGGACACTTTGCTCGTAAATTAGTAAAAGGTCTTTATCCAATGTCTAGTTTTGATTTGATTAATGCTGATAAAACTTAAACATAAAGAACTTTAGAAGTTTCTTATGCGCGATTAATTACCTAACCTACACAATAAAGTTGAAACCGGTATCATTAATCTCAAAAGTCTTTCTTGCTCTTTTACTCATTGGATTGCATACGCAATTGATCCACGTTGATATGTTTATTTTGATTTGTACGGACTTCCTTCATTTAAAATTTATTTTATATACAAAGCCATTTCGATCTGGTATTCAACATTACCAACACAGACAATAACTGATCCGCCAATACGTAGCCGTGAAGCCATTGCTGTACTCGAGTCTGTATCACAATCAACCAAACCACATCATAAAATTGTGCACGATTATACAAATAACCGCTTTCGTTTTAAACAGATCTTAAAATGTAATGGTTGATATTTACGGAAGATCTTCCTCTAAACAAAAGCAAACAACTGACTGAATATCGCACGAAAATGTAAATAAAATCATTAGTGATAACATATCCGAATTAGTAAATCTTGCAAATGTAGATCCAAAACGACGTTATATTGAAAAATAAGCAAGTTAATTTAAAAACGAGTACTCTATCATTAAATCATTAGGAGATATTATCGTCAGATTTAAGGGATTAACCGAAAACCGCATAGCTGTGTGCGATAGTATTGTAAACATCAAGGCCGATGTTTCTATATCAACGATATCAGATAATATTCGCAATCGAGTACAGAAATCCTGTGATACAATGACTAGTCCTCTCAGTATGACTAATAATAGAATTACTTATCTTGGAGAACTAGTTTGTCAGTACTAGGTTTTACAGTATTTACTATATCTACTACAATACACGATGGCCCCGAGGGGCCGAGTGGTCTAAACCGCTCTCCGTTACAGATCAATGCAATCTCACCTGTGTCTGCGTGGTTTCGAGTCTCGGATTTAGCCAATGTAGGTTTGTGAGAAAGCTTGCCAATAGCTTCTCGTGGGTCAGCGTTTTTTTTCTGGGGGATTTCCCGGGTTCTTTCTCCTTCCTAAACCCTCCTACAACAACAACAATATTAATACTACGTTATCCACTAACAAAATCTTTTGGATCTATGTTAGTACTACTGAATCAAAACGACGAAGTAACATTTGAAGTGGAACCTGAAGAAAAAATGCTCTGTTTGATTTACGACTGGTGTCTCGAATTAGTCACTGAACTACCACCTACTTCAATAATGAGCTGTTAAATCAACGTGCACTTGTACAATACGGTGTGAATGGAACAATAAACTAAAAGATATAGTTGATGGGTATACAGTTAAAGTAAAAATAACGCAGACGTTGTTGTTCTTGTTGTAGGGTTTAACGCCATTTTCAGTACACGATAAACTATTAATGGTGGCTGAAGAAGCCGGGAAACCCCCCAAAAAGAACCACTGACGCACGAGAAGTGACTGGCAAGCTAACTCAGACGTGTAGTTGTTATTGATATAATTTTATATTCGGTTTCTGCTGTTATCGCTAGTACCGGCATATTGCTATCAACAATAACATCGCTAGTTATAGTAGAAGTAGTTGTAAAAATTTATGTTTAAGCAGCAACAAAATTTGTTGGTGTTCTTAATATCATTGCTAAACAAAAATATATATATGTAGCGAAAATAAATTACATGAGTATATATAAAAGTTGCATATAGCGACTCTTGCATATTTCAAATTATCGTCAATGGTATCGTCATGTTTTAGTGATAGAATCATATGGGTCATTATCAAAAAATGGAGGGATTTGCGTTCCCAATGTTTGCCCCAAAATATTTTTTAAAGATAAACGTATTTGCATGTGTTTTTTATTCTAATATGTTTTGGTGACTATATTTATTAAGAATATATCAAGAAAACATGATTACTTCTGATGAATTTTCATAAAATTGACTTGAAAGGTCATAAGCACCCCAAAAACTGCCTGTTGCAAAATTAAAATTTCAACTTTATGTATTTTTTTATACCTCAAAAAATGCTTTAGTTTTACATTTCTTTCTTATAAACTGTGAAAACAAATTGCTACAGTAGACGAAGGTAGTTTTTGTACAAAATTCCCTTCCACGAAAAAATTTTAGCATTGAGAAGGTCGGTTTCAAATTCCATGTCAGTGATGTTACTTTTTTACTTTTGCTGATGGGTTACAGTTGTCTTTCTTCGTACAATAAAGCTTGCAATAGATTCTCCAAAGGCACTTCCTGTGTGTTGCAGACGCCATAAGAACAGTTGGAAAAATATGAAGATTTAGCCACAAAAATCGAAAAAGGTGAGTCAAACACATGCATACTTTTTTCTCTTGTCATTGATATTACCACATATTTATATATAAACAATTACTTTAGCTAAAAAAAAATACTATTGAAAACACAAGCAAAATGCACATGTTGCAGAAATAAACTTCCTGTTTCTCAGGGAGCAGTTGTTGAAAAATAAAATATTGTTTTTTGCAATTTTGTCAGTGATGTTACAGTCAGTGATGTTACCATAAAAAAAGTAACATCACTGATGGTTTTAGTCACATCACTGACATAATTTTTTTTTAAAAGTTGATTATTTTGAAATTATCTAATTGTAGGTTAAAATAAGTCACAAAACAATAAATTTTAGAATAATACAAACTCTTATAAATTGAATAATATTAAAAAACAATTATTTTAAACAAATATTGACTGTCAATCAATGTTTTATCGAAAACAACATCACTGACATATTTAGTAACATCACTGATAATTTAAACTAAAATATGTTTTTTTAAAACTGAAAAATATGGTGTACATATTTAAAAACTTACACTAATAAAAAAGATCAAAATGAAGGTAAAACAACATTTAAAATGAAGATGTGGATGGAAATATTAATATTTTGAAACATTATAGAAGTTCTTTTGTAACATCACTGACTGAAAAATGTAACATTACTGACAAAGAAATGGAAAGATGACAGTTTTAATGTTCAAATATTCATATTTTGAGTGCAATATTATTAAATATAATAAATATAATAGTGTAAATACTAGAGATTAATGTTTGTGATCAAAATTTGTTTGATGAGCTCCATAAATCATTGTAAATTCCAAATGGTAACATCACTGACATTAATGGTAACATCACTGATAAATCTTTTAATTATAATGCACACAGAGAAAAACAATAACAAAAAAGCAGAACATCATTTTGAAAGGCTAAACTTTAATCATTCAAACATTACAATACCCATTAAAAACTATATTTCAATAAATGTTTTGTTACAAACATACTAATCAAGACACGGTAACATCACTGACAAATTCAAGAAATACTGTTTTTTTTCTCATTCATATAATGCTAAATCCAAAATTTATCGAACCATTGATGGAAAAAAAAGAGTTATTTTTAAATAAACAGTGCACCACTTATAATACATCATTGTCTTTTTTTTTCAGAAATACTGAAGTATTGTTTCAAGTGCAAATAATATTTAATCTGAATCAGAATGCTTCCTCACGGAGTAAGTATACCATTTGAGTGTTGGGAATAAAGGTAACACATAATAACTAAACAGGAATGAGCAATCTGAAATGTCCAATAAGAAAAAGATCAACAAAATAAGTTAATAACAGATAAAAGAAACTGAAAACTGCAATGTTCCTGATTTGGTACAGGCATTTCAAATAAACGGTGGGTTAAACAATGTACACCCTATTCCAGTGCAATCTTAGAGTTTGGTAATAAACACAAAATAATGCAACATGGTTGTGAGACACGATTGGTTAGATTTCACATTCAAGAACTTAAAGATGATCATATTTCTCTTTATTAAAAAAAGACAATATATAACTGAAACAAATACAATTAATGTCAGATAAAGACAAATAAAAAACTATTTTATATATGCATTTTACAACCATCATACATGTAAACAATGTTAACAAAGAAAGAAGCATTGCATTTAAAATAACAGCCATTAAAACTTTGAGTATATCAAGTTCTGTTATTTTTTCAGAAAAAGAAGCCACTTTCTAAAGCAGAGAAACAGCGGAGATATCGTGAGAGACGTGATCGTGACCCACAAAGAAGAGCTGAGTACCTGGCAAAATCGAGGCAGAAGTATGAAACAGATAAAAGTGTTGGAAAGAGAAAAACAGTTGCTGAAATGTCAGACAGAGACCAACGACATACAAGAAGAAAATGGCGACTGGACCAGCTTAATCATAGACGAAAACTCAAAGAACATGAGGCCTTAGAATTGATTGTTACACCTCCAACTTCACCTGATGGAAGTCAACATGAACACTTAAATGATCACATACCTATTCCAGGACCAAGCAATCGATTGGAATCACCACAAAATCCTGGGCATAGCAGACAAATGCAAGCAGACAGAAAAAATAAGGCAAAAAAGAAAAGTCAGTGTTACAGAGATAATGCAAAACTCGAGAAAAAGGTTGACAACTTGGTAAAGAGAGTAAATATGTACAAACAAAGGTGGATTCGAGAAAAACACAAAGATGGTGCCACTCCAAGAAGCAAAACAAAAGCCCTTCTTCGAAATTTTTCTTTGCCAAAGACAAGAGAAAAGGTCAGAAAACAACTAGCATTCAACAGTGCATTAGTTGAAGAAATAAGAAAGAAATACCAAAAAGGAAACCGTAAAGAGAAAAATCACATCATAAGTATTGCTGCTGGACGCCTAATAAAAAGATATATCAGATACTGAGTTTACAGAAGTGATGAAAATTTACAACGAGGCAATGACTACGTCTGATTAGAAAACAACAATATGAATAATAAGGTCCGTCATCGCAAGAAATTCTGTGACAGATCATCGTTAATACAACTCCGTGCAAAACAACATTGATATATCAGCAAGGCAAATGTTTGTATGTGAGAAAGCTTCCCAGTAGCTTGTTGTGGGTCAGTGGTTATTTCTGGAGGTTTTCCCGGGTTCTTCCTCCACCATTAATACTGGCCGCCATGTATAGCCTATCGTGTGCTGAAAAATGGCGTTAAACCCTACTACAACAACAACAACAACAACAACTGGGTTATCTGTGATGACAAAAGTAAATCGATACATTTATATTTATATATGCAGAGTAACACAAGCGAGGTCACTCTTTTGAATCGCACTCTACTAAGAAAGATGACTGACAGTAGTTATCTCCCTTCATCAGGTTCTATCTAACAATATTAACATGTAATATTTTGTTTATATTTTTTTTTGAACACTCTGACCTGGTGATATTATCTGCGACATATTTTACAGAGCGTATGGAAATATCAAAATATTTAGCAGCTGTATTCACTGATTTAAATATTATTTATGTACCTTTCTCTGTATTTACTGATTTAACAATCTTAGGAACTTTAAGGTGTTTAATAGTATCACCACGTGCACAGTTTTGACTCTGTGTAATAGCCTGTAAATTAATCAACGAGTGACAGAGTTTTTGACCATTAATTTGATCGACCAGAAGTCCCTTTCGATTTATTCGTAGAAATACTTGTATACAAATCTATGGGAGAAATAATGTTTATTCCCATTAGTATTAATCTGTGATAACCAAAATTCCTGACATTGTTGTCCAGTTTTTTTATTCAACAGTGTTGATTACACCATCACATGATGCATCGTAATTTTTAAAGATTGGATGTCTTACAACTCGTTTTGCTCCATTTTCTATAATAATATTATTTGTTTGAATCATTATTAGTCTAAATCTTGATATATAGTCGTCTGCACTTTATAACCTTGTCACTATCGGCGTTTTTTGTTTATCCTAAAATCTTTTAAACTCATAATCGTGTTTCTCCTTAAATTCCAACACCTCATTTCAAACACGGTTTTGGCCCTCAACGTCTACGACGTACTCTTGTAAATTCTATCGGCAACATTAATTACTTATACAGGCTTTGTTACAAGGGGTTGTAGAACCTATCACTAGACACTTGCATATATTCTTTGTTTGAATATATATATATATATATATATATATATATATATATATATATATATATATATATATATATATATATATATATATATATATATATATATATATATATATATATATATTGTTACGTGCTTAGGCTCGAATAAGCAGCAACACAGAAAGAGTGAAAACTAACAAGCTTGTATAACTTGAACAATGAATTTATTAAGTACAATTATTTTCATAAAATAAATAAACTTAGTTTTAGAGAATCAAATCCATCATTAATCCAATATAGAATTCACAAAAATAATCCACTATTGGAATTGCAAGAGTCCTGATAAATTAATGTTCTAATAGTTCCAGGTTCGAATCTTGACGATGTAATCCAAAATGGCTGACAATGTCACGTGATGCAGTTCTTGTTTTATTATCATCCAAATGAAATTATGAACACAGGTTCTTTTCCAAATAATTCCTTTTGCTTCAATGAATTGACACAAAGTCCAGAACAAGGTAATTAAAATTAACACTCAAACATAAAAACACAACTATTAACTTTATAAAAGCCCAGATTCTACTGAATCTCTCTTCCAGTACACTGATTTAAATACCCGTTTTGAATATGTAAACAAGGGATCACGTGATTTTCTAGAAATTGATAGAAGGACAGGAAGAGTCTACCTTTACTAAATCACGTACTCAAAGAAAGATCTAGATATTTCCTACCACCAAGAACTAAAAATAAAAAGTTGTCCTTAAAATTAACCAATAGTTTTAGAAGCTTGTTGACAATGTATAAAGCAGGGTCAGGAATTAGGTCAACAAGCAAAGGTCAACCTGTTTACAGCTAGAGTCTAGGTCAGCCTGAATTTTCCAGAAAAATCTCCCAATTAATGAATATTAAACCCTAAATGACAAATTTGGATTTAACAATTAAAAAAAAAAGTAATTTAAATCCAATAGACGTAACACCTTCCCCCATAAAATATAAAGAAAGGTTTATATGATAAAACTTTCTTTTTATCACAAACCAATTTACATCTGAGGTTAAAAGAACTAGTACAAATTATACAGTATATTAAATTGTTATACACAGGAAAAAGCGTCTGTAATTATATTATCTAGAAATAGCCTCAACCTTTTAACTTATCCATGTCCCACAAAATGTCCCAAGAAAGCCACTCTAGCAAGGCAGAACCCACTTTTAAAAAAATTAACAGTCAGACACACATTAGTGAGTCTGTCAAAGAATTTTCTAATTGCTGCTAGATGTGTGTCGTTGTAGATGATTACGTCACAAATTTCTAGACCAGTGATGAACATTTATATGAGACGTTGAAATGGACTTTCTTTATTTTTGGTGGAGTCCATTTGGAGTCACAATGTTGAGTTTTCCTTTGCTCTTTCCGTAGTGGAATCTGCTAAAATCCTTTCAGAAAGTCAAAATTTGGTGACATACTTGGCATTCCCTATTTTATCAATACAATTGTCAATTCTTGGTAATGGGGATAAATCTGTTTTTGTCACTCTGTTCACATTCCTTTAATCAGTGCACATACGGAAAGTGTTATCTGGTTTTGGAACAAGTATGCATGGTGAACTCCAATCACTTTTACTGGGCTTGATTAAATCATTCTCCAGCAAATATTGAATTTCCTTTTTCAAGTATTCCTATTTGAGTGGACTCATCCTGCATGGATGCTGTTTGGAATTCTCAATTTCAACGTCATGAAAATTTGTTTGTCCTTGTATGAATATCTGGACATAAGTGCTCATATAATAATAATAACTTTCAGTTCATTTCTTTCTTGCACTTGCAAATGTGAAAGTTTCTGGTCTAGATTTTTCATAATTTCTGAATTGCAACAATTTGTCGCTCCAATGTCAGTAGAATCCGATGATATTTCTTCACTGAGTGGGACAGGCACAACTAAATTAATTACATATTTAACATGGCTATCTCTTGCAATATACTGGTACTCCTATAATTTATTTAGATCCCAGGAGCACTAATACTATACTTTAACTAATTCATTTTCTTCTTAACTTTGTAAGGGCCATACTATCTAATCTGAAGAAAAGTAAGAAGAATGAACAAGAGTAACACAACTCCATTATCAGACTCAAAAGTTCTGTCCCTTGTAGTTCTTTCAACCCATAGTTTCATTTTTAACTTAAATTGCTGAATTGGGCATTCATTCATAACTTGCTGGAAAATTCCAGACATGAAGTTTGAACCTTGATCAAACTGAATAGATTTGGGAAGGCCATACTGAGTTAAAAACTTTATCAAAGTTTTTACTGTAGTTTTATAGTTTATATTCCTCAACGGAATAGCCTCTGGAAACCTTGTTGACGCACACAGTATGGTCAACAGGTATTGGTTACTTGACTTGGTCTTAGGTAAGAGATCTACACAATCTGCCATAATCCTACCAAATGATTCATCAAAGGCAGAAATAGGTTGCAGATGAGCCTTAGGTATCTTCTGATTGGTTTTTCCTACCATTTGACAAGTATGACAAGATCTACAGTATTTGGCAACATCACTTCTGATTTTTGGCCAATAGAAGTGAGTCAAGATCTTGTGATACATTTTATTAATTCCTAAATGACCAGCCAAAAGATTTTCATGGGCCAGATTTAGTATTTCCTGTCAATAAAGTTTTGGAACTACTATTTGATAATTCACTGACCACTCATCACCAACAGGTACCTCGGAAGGTCTCCATTTTCTCAAAGAATTCCATTTTTAATGACATAACAGACAGGAACTTCAGTGACTTCAGTCTCATTTATGGCCCTTTGAAACAAACAGGAGATCTCAGGATCTTTTTCCTGTTCGACGACAAGTGACTGTCGTTTATCACTCTGATTAAGAGAATGAGTTGTTAAAAGAGGATCACTATGATCAATACCTTCTGATTGATCTAAACCAAGAGTAATAGTGACCTCATCAAAAACCTGACCTATACAAGCGTCAGTTGAAGGAATGCTGTCTTCTTTAACATCATTCTCAAGATCATCACCCTGATTAGAATAAAGAGAATGAGTTGTTAAAAGAGAATCACTATGATCAATACTTTCTGATTGATCCAAACAAGAAGTAAATGTGACCTCATAAAAAGCCTGACCTATACATATGTCAGCCAAGGGAATACTGCCCTGTTCAACTTCATTCTCAAGAGCTTTCTTTGCCATAGCTCTGGTAACTGTACAAGCTTCAAATATATTAGGGATTTCTTTTTCAATTGGATCAACTTTCTGATCCAAATTAGGCTTGTCAATTACAAGTGGATTAACCACAACCTTGTCCCCAGCTAAGTCGTTGCCTAGCAATAAATCTATGCCTCAACAGGTAAAACCGAGACTGTTCCGATTGTCACAGTTCCTGATACTAAGTCTGATGACAAATTTACACAATGGAGAGGAACATTAACAACGCCGCACTCTACTCCCTGAATAAGAACACTTTCATTAGAAGAAGACTTCTCAGAAAAAGGCAAAGTACCTGATAATAAAAGACTCTGAGAAGCTCCTGTGTCCCTTAAAATTTTAATAGGGGTGGGATTGGCTGAATCACCCAAGAGTGATATAGAACCCTTCGATATGAATGGTTCATAATTCTCCATAATAAAATCAGACCGGGGTTTATTAGACCCAACACATGTATTGCTTTCAATACATGACTGTGACCTTGACCTCTTGGAAATAAGAGCATTTGGAACAGGTCTGTTTTGATTCTGATGCCTATTTTTTTAATTTGTAGCAATCAGAAATAACGTGTCCTTTTTTCTTGCAAAAGTTACACGTCGGAAGAGACAAGGATCTAGAATCAAACTTCTCTGAAGTCTGATTTTTGAAAGTTGTATTAGTTTGAGTTTTAGAAGGGCTTGAATTGGGCGGAAATACTTTTCTGCCAAAAGATTGTTGAAAAGAAGTCTTGTTAACAAAAGGAACTTTATGTGTCAAAGACTATTCGTCAGCAGCTCGAGCAGCATTTTCCAAGGTTGCAATCTGATGCTCATCAAGATAAGTTTAAACATCATTATGGACACAGTTTTGAACTCTTCAATTAATATAATTTGCTTGAGATTTTGATAATCTTGCTCGACTTTCTTGGCTAAACACCATCTATCAAACAACTGCTCTTTTTGTCCAGCAAATTCGACATGAGTCTGTCCAGCTTCCTTTCTGTAATTTCTAAATTTTTGCCTATAAGCTTCAGGAACTAACTCATAACCTCTTAAAATGCATTCTTTAACTACATCATAGTCACTACTTTGATGAACAGACAGTGAAGTGTAAATCTCGCTAGCCTTACCAGTAAGTACAAATTGTAGTAACTGAGTCCAAATCACACTTGGCCACTTTAAATTTTCTGCAACTTTTTCAAAAATAGTAAAATATTTGTCTAATTCTTTTTCTTTGAAAGGGGACACTAATCTAATATTCCTTGCTAAATCAAAATTTTGATTTGAAGCATGATGGTGATTCTCACTTGCCAACTCCATTTCTTTCATTCTAATTTCATATTATAATTGTTTTCCTTTCTCCCTTTCCTGTCTCTCTCTCCTCTTTTTCAAATTGTAATTATCTTTCTTTCTCCCTTTCCTGTCTCTCTCTCCTCTTTTCAAATTGTAATTGTCTTTCTTTCTCCCTTTCCTGAAATTCCAGTTTCTTAAATTCTAGTTCTCTCTCTCTCTCTCCTCTTTTTCTCAATCATATTGTAATTGTCTCTCTTTCTCCTTTTCCTGTCTCTCTCTCTCTCCTCCTGAAATTCCAGCTTGTTCAACTCTAATTCCATCTGGAATTTTAATTCTAATTCCTTCAATTTAATGCCAGAGTCTGGTGTAGACTTACTGACTGGAATCAAAGCAATTTGTTCCAAAACATCCTGTTCTACCAAATAATGGACCAAAATCTTTTTGATATATTGTTTCGTTAAAGAAGCCTTCACTTCAGAAAGATCATATTTTTTGGCAAGTTGAATCAACTCATCTTTTCTGAAAAGATGTAATTGCTCCTGGGTAGGATTAGAAAGAAATATTTCTACCTTACATGTCATTTTGATACAAGCGTGTCAGTCTCACTAAAGATTTAAAATTTTCCAAAACTAGGGGAAATTCAAATTTAAATTCCAATTTATTTAAATCCCGGACGAGCCCCCAATTTCTATGTTACGTGCTTAGGCTCGAATAAGCAGCAACACAGAAAGAGTGAAAACTAACAAACTTGTATAACTTGAACAATGAATTTATTAAGTACAATTATTTTCATAAAATAAATAAACTTTCCGTTTTAGAGAATCAAATCCATCATTAATCCAATATAGAATTCACAAAAATAATCCACTAATGGAATTGCAAGAGTCCTGATAAATAAATGTTCTAATAGTTCCAGGTTCGAATCTTGACGATGTAATCCAAAATGGCTGACAATGTCACGTGATGCAGTTCTTGTTTTATTATCATCCAAATGAAATTATGAACACAGGTTCTTTTCCAAATAATTCCTCTTGCTTCAATGAATTGACACAAAGTCCAGAACAAGGTAATTAAAATTAACACTCAAACATAAAAATACAACTATTAACTTTATAAAAACCCAGATTCTACTGAATCTTTCTTCCAGTACACTGATTTAAATACCCGTTTTGAATATGTAAACAAGGGATCACGTGATTTTCTAGAAATTGATAGAAGGTCAGGAAGAGTCTACCTTCACTAAATCACGTACTCAAAGAAAGATCTAGATATTTCCTACCCCCAAGAACTAAAAATAAAAAGTTGTCCTTGAAATTAACCAATAGTTTTAGAAGCTTGTTGACAATGTCTAAAGCAGGGTCAGGAATTAGGTCAACAAGCCAAGGTCAACCTGTTTACAGCTAGTCTAGGTCAGGCTGAATTTTCCAGAAAAATCTCCCAATGAATGAATATTAAACCCTAAATGACAAATTTGGATTTAACAATTAAAAAAATAAATAATTTAAATCCAATGAACCTAACATTATATATATATATATATATATATATATATATATATATATATATATATATATATATATATATATATATATATATATATATGTATATATCACTAAAAATGACTTCACAGCTGCTCATTTTGAAATAGCCCCTACTTCATGGTTGGCCTGAAAAGACGTAAAACTATCAATCATAGATAATTGATTATTGAAATTATAGAGGTACACTTTCATTTGTAGATGTGTTAATCCTGAAAGGTCAAAATATAGTCGTACCACAAGCCCTGATGCAGAAAATGCTCGAAACTGTACATGCAGGAAATTTAGACATTGAGAAAGGTCTGAAAAGAGTCAGAGATGCCTTGTTTTGGTCAGGAATCGCAGATGAAATTTCCGATTTAGTAGCAAAATGCTCTATCTGCTTGGAGCTCAGATGTTCGAAGAAAAAGGAACCTCTCTTTCCCCCATGATGTTCCTAAATATCCATGGCAAGAAGTCGCCACAGTTCTATTTACGTGGTATAATAAAGAGCACATTGTTGTAGTAGATTATTTCAGTCGTTCAAAAAGTTACATTGTTATCAATCAAATGAAAAGCACATTTGCTCGCTTCGGAATACCAAAAGTGGTTGTCAGTAAGAATCAAACATTATATTCCTCCAAAGCGTTGACAAGCTTCTCGCAAGAAAGGGACTTTAAACATGTTACATCGAGTCCCACATGCCCTCAGACGAACCGCCTAGCGGAGAAAACAGTTGAAACTGTAGCGAGCATTCTCTCAAATGAAAAAGCCGATGGCAGAGAACCATTTATTGGCATATTAGAGTATCGAGGCACTGTTCTTGATATCGGGTTCTCACCAGCACACTTGTTGATGGAGAGACAACTCAAATCAATGCTCCCAACAACCCGCGAAAATTAGTTTCCAAAACACCCATCACCGCTGAGGTCAAAAAGAAAATTAGTCTTCGCAAGAAGAAACCAAAGAATTATTATGATAATAGTGCAAAACAATTTTAAGGAAGGGGAATTAGCCAAAGTTCAATATAAATTATTAAAACTGGGAATATGCCCTTGTGATACGAAAACACAACCACAGGTCATAGTTCGCACCAACGATGGTACCATTTATCGTCACAATAGACGTCAGTTCATGAAAACTAAAGAAACAGACCTCTTGCAATGAGATACAAACGCGCCTTTCTCTCAGATTACAAACACATTGTGTACAGCTGTACACAATTTCACAATCAATGGAATCTCAATGTTTCAGCCAAAGTACGCCTGAGCCTGACGCAACAATCCCACAAGATTGTCAGGAAAGCAGATGCTACACATGTTCTGGAAGGCTAGTAAAACCAAAGTAAACATAGTCAGTGTACTATCTGTTCCTAAAATCTGTACATATCCTGGATAAGAAACAGTTGGGAAATCCTGTACTCACAGATACGAAAGAGTCAGCTAATAAAACGGTCATTAGTGTAGCACAATGTATGATTTTGCTGATAAAGACGGACGGTGATTCAAGACAGGGACAAGCAATATACATTAAATATAAATCAAACAAGATACATGATCTTTAACAAATATACAATGCATTTTCAGTCCGTCTTAGATTTCTTCGTTGATCATTGTAATCATTGCTATCAAAGACACACTTGATTTTGACACATTAGTTATAATGGCTCATGATTAATTTAGACAGTTTATTAAATGTTTATTAAAATCTTTTCTTTGTAATAAAAGAGATGTACTAATATAAATGTGCAACTGACCAATCAGAACCCTCTGAGCATGAGTTATAGTTTCACTGGTGCTATCTAGACCCGTCAGTCTCTTTGATAGCACTCTGAGTTAAGACCTCACAATAGTCGTTTGTATATATTAAAGTTAAAACACAGTGTCTCATCTTGTGTTTGAAATCAGTAATACAAAGGAGGTAGTTGATTTCTCAGTGAGACGAAAATAAGAACCATCATCTAGCGCTACCGCCTTATATTAGAATGATAATAATAGGTCCATCTGGAAGTGGAAAGACACTTATATTACTTTCGTTGGTAATGAGATAACTCAACTAGAATAAATGATATTTAGTGGCACCATATGTAGATGATCAGAGATGCTACGATGTTCTTAAGAATTGCAATGAAAATGCAATATTATTAAATGAAGAAGGTGAAGATATTAATTTTATCACCGATAGTGGCGAATCGCCGTGGGTTGATAAACGTGATGGATTTATTAATATTTTGGTTGTGTATGATGATGCAATGCTAATAAACAATCAAATCCAGATATAATATTTTTTTGAGGCAGGCATAAAAACGCAGACGTGATTTATAACACTCAGCAATATACACAACTACCTAAAGTGATCAGAGATAACTGCAGTATTTTAACTGTATTCAATGGAGTTGATGCAAATATTTTAAGAAATATTCATCAAATTATGTGTTCAGGGCATATGGGAATAATTAAGTTTGAAAATGTCTTCTTACGTGCGCACGCTATACCACGCAGATTTATAACCATACATTTACATGACCCAAGAGGTATTGATAAAGTATTTGATTAAGAAATTGATCTAACTATAGCAACAGAGAGGGTGTAACCTCAATGAAACGTCCGGCGCGTAAACAAAACAATCATACAATTTTGTTTAAAGCAACGGTATGATAAAGTAACAAAAATAAACTATCCCAACTAGAGAGTCTCCCGGTCAGATAGAGGCTTCGGTCTGGCGTTACTAACCCTTATATGTTTTGCCTTATATTTTGCATTTTCTTAGGAAGATTTATTTTTCAAAAATGACGTTCCAGCAAAAGGGCCTGTTTACCCTCTCAGCTGCTTTTGTCATAGTTGCCCTACCCAGTCCGCAGCCCTGATACATCAGTACATATCACAAGAAAGAATCGAGTAATCATATTTCATTCGATAATCCTGGAACAGCGAAAAGAAGGGGAGAAAAGAATAAAACAGATTCCTTTCATTCTCAAGAAATGGTTGATTATTTGAAATGAAAATGTCTAACTTTTGACTCGTACTGGGTGTGACTAGTCTTTGTATTTGAACATTATTACCTGAAAAAGTATATCTTCTCAAGCCTTTTGTTGTATTTTGTATGCCAAAGTGGATTTATTGTATTGTTTATACATTGATTCTTTCAACGGACTTTGGGAATGTCAGTTCATCTCCTCAGAAGATTATTGCATTAGTTTCGGACAGCTCGTCCCTGGATTACCAATATTGTGTAATTTCTGTTTTATTGACTGGCTTTTAATCTTTGATAATCTATTTTAATTAGTCTATTTTCCTCCAGTTACCCGGTGAATATAGGCATATTTTCAAACAAAATGTAAATATATATAGCAAACTCTTTGTCCGTATTTGGACAAGGCTTCATTCTTCCCTCCAACCAGTTCATTCCTGTTGACGCCTGTCTGTGCCATCTCAGTAAGTGTAACTGTTTGTATACCAGATACCCAAAATTGTGACATTAATCGGACGACAAAAATAACCCTACCTCGAAAAGAAGCTGTTAAATTACCATGTCATGTTGCCCTCGAAAGTGAACCAGTCTCGAAAGTGAACCGGTCTCGAAAAGTCTTGAAAGTGAACCAGTCTCGAAAGTATACTTCTTAAAGTATTTAATATATATCTTTTTGGTAATAGGTCAAAACGTTGAGACACAAAACGCATATATTTTCACAAAGAAAAATCACATTCCAAACTATAGGAAACTCAGATTGTTGGCTGGTTGGCTGGTTGTTATAGGTGTAATGCAATTTTAAAGCATATAGAAGACCTATATATTTGATGAAGGTCGAACTCGAGAAACCTCATAGAAAACGACCAACCCACGGGTATCTACTGGCAAACTTTCTTATATGGCCAAGGCTGAGACTCGAACCCATGGAGACAGGTGAGATTTCAATATGTAAAGGCAATCTTTTGTCGTGTTCCATCTTTGATCTTTTGCCTAGTAAACCTCGTATCAGAACTGCGCATATCCTATATTAAACGTGCACTACACCGAAACGTTTTGTTCCCATGTTCATATGACCTTAAACTCTGCACATCTTAGCAAAGAAACCGTCTTACCTTTTTGTTGTTTACGAGCCTTGATGTACCCGCCACAAAATTTGTTAATCTCGATTTCTGCATCTAGTTAATTGAGATATTATCCGGAGTATTTGCTTGAAACTTTATCTTTCGAAATGTTTGTTAAATGTTTTATCAATTGATCGTCCTTATCTAAATGTTTCTACTAATAGGTAAAGTTACGATTACATTTAGATACTCTTAATAGCTACTGAATTCGTTTATAATTTGATCATATTATAAATTATTAGACGATTTAAATATAGCCCAGGAGATCGAGTTTAAAACAACGTGTTGTCACTGTTCTTTTCTCGAAAAGATTCTGGCGTCTGATATAGCCCATCACACAACAACGCATTCCTTATTTCGGGAGGCAAACACTAATAAGGTCTGTATTTGTATATCATCGTCAGTCTTTTGTACAGGTATCAGATACTTGATGAGGAGCATGCATGACGCTGTATACGAGACACGTGTTGCCCACATCCACTGTCCTATTACCATACATTGTACGCCAACTTTTTTCTATCGTACGTTTGAGACAAGTTATGTACAATTTATTTTTAAGGTGCAGTAATGGATGAAACACCAGAACTGTCGGCACGTACGCCACTGTTATCTGAAGCTGCCCATGAAAGGACTCCGAGTGGAAATGTCTCCATCAGCAGAATAAACGAGGTTCCTATCCAACGGTATAATGTGTGTACTTTTTCCGTATTGCTCATCCTCGTCACAGTGTTTTGTGAGCGATTCGCATTTTATAGTGTTCTCCACAACATGGTACTTTTCTGTAAATCAGAACTAAATTTTACAAGCTCCGAGGCTACCATGACGTGTTGGATTTTCTCAGGTAACGTAGCAGTCAGTTTCTAAATCTCAGCTGTAAAACAAAATGTTGCCTTAACTGACCAACAGTGCATCCACATAAATCTCTCTGTCTCTGTCTCTTTCTCTCTCTCCGTCTGTCTGTCTGTATCTCTCTCTCTCTCTCTCTCTCTCTCTCTCTCTCTCTCTCAGCTTTTCCCATCTTTCCATATTTGAGCAAGTGATCGCGATTTGTTTGTTTAGCTCTTTTCTCGCAGAAAGGAAATAATCGGTATTTGATTGATTCAGCGTACATACTACTTTACATATATTTAACCTGTTCTCACTCACCTTTGTAAATTAATAACATGATTGTCTTTTTCGTTTTTGAGTTTCTAGTTTTATTCACATTGATTAAATCAATATAAAGTCGAGCACTACAAACACTTGGTGTATATCTTCCATTCACGTATCAGCAAATATAAATTAGTGTTGAATAGAAAATAAACGACATAATGAAACAACCACAGGTAATAAAAATATTTTCATGTAGTTAGAGTTGATATAATGCATTCTTCTGCTTTCATAAATACCTACCATAACATCTCTCTCTCTCTCTCTCTCTCTCTCTCTCTCTCTCTCTCTCTCTCTCTCTCTCTGTCGAGAGAGAGAGAGAGAGAGAGGTTTTGGACATTTCAATATTAATAATACTAATATATGCACACACACACACACACACACACACACACACACACACACACACACACACACACACACATATTGATGTATCCATACCTATATATGGAGAAAACAATCCCGATTGGATTGATCAGCAATCTCCAGACCCACCACTAAGGAATTATAGATATTGAATATTATTGGTACTGATGGACTAACAACGCATCATCATGTATGTATGTATGTATGTATGTATGTATGTATGTATGTATGTATGTATGTATGTATGTATGTATGTATATATGTTTGTTTGTATGCATATTTGTATGCGATTAACAGGTAAGTTACATGAATTGTCTGCGTTGGGTTTAAAGGAACATCAAGTGGGAGTTGTAAAATCAACCCTTGACAGACTGCTAGGGAGGGGGCGAAACCTGCTAATTATGTAGACTATGAGTTAATCAACATCCACTCGGAATTGAGCATTGTTTGTTGTTGTTGCTGTTGGGTTTAATGCCATTGTTCATCACAAGATAACCTATACATGGCGGCCAGTATTAAATATGGAGGAAGAACCTGGGAAACACCGGAAAGAACCACCTACTCACGAGAAGCTACTGACAAGCTTTCTCACATACCCACACTGGCCGAATCTGAGACTCTAACCAACGCAGACAGAGGTGAGAGGGCAGTGATCCGTAACGGCGAGCGCTTTAGACCACTCTGCAACATGGAGCCCCATGCCCCCAATGGAATCGCAAGCTTAAATCTAGTATCTTGAAAACTAAACAACAGTAGTTGCTAAACCATCTTATGGGAATTGTATAGGGGAAGGTTTAAGATATTCCGACGTCATTCGCAATTGGCGGGAAACATTGTTATCCTGGGAATTACAAAGGAGCTTCGGACAATAGGCTTTTAGGGACCGTATAAGCTGCAGGAAACAGAGAAGGGAAATACTTTAGTCAGAAGGTCCTGAGATGCTGTGAGACATGAAAATGAAAGAACGGAGGCAGACGTTGGAAGACAGACAGTGGAACGGAAGTAGAGGAATTGGATCGGTGAAGGACGTCTTTGATGGACTGAAGGGGTACTGGTGTACTAGTCAAGGGACACGAAATAATGCAGATGAGTAAAAGAAAAAGACAGAAAGAACATCTATCACGTTAAGTTAGATGATGAAAGAGGCCGCTACTTGTTCGAGTGAAATACGAGTGATAGGGTTTTGAATAATGAATTTCATCTGAGAAATGACTATTTTATTTAATGGTATTACCGTGTTGTTCATTTGAATTTCACCTTAACTGTCGTTCGGCATCGCTGACTGAGGGGCTCGGAGCTTTGCATCTCTCTAGCATTAATTCAACTACGATCAAAAACGAGCTAATGGTGGATCTTCTGTAATAATTAAATATAATGATAATAGCACTCAATCTCAACCTAATGTGTAAAGTAAGCCAACCTTGACAGTGGGCTTAATAGGGCGACGACCATTTTACATGCCCCACTCCAGTCATCGAGACATTTACAGTATGTATGTATGTATGTATGTATGTATGTATGTATGTATGTATGTATGTATGTATGTATGTATGTATGTATGTATGTATACAATTTAACCGCTCCGGTGACCTAGTGGTTAGAGCGTCCGCCGCGGAAGCGGGAGGTCGTGGGTTAAATCCCCGGCCGAGTGATACCAAAGACTTGCAAGCATTACGAGGTTAATGTTCGGACTGGTGGGCCTGGTGCCAGGATAATGTGACTGGGTGGGACATCATGCTACGTGTCTGCAGCATGATGCCCCAGTGCTACACATAACTATAAACTGCCTCACTGCAGACATCGTAGCGATATGACTGAAAAATTCTTAAAGCTACGATAAAAATCCTAACGAAACAAAGAAATGTATACAATTTAAATTTTCTTTGTTTAGTGCGACTTTGTGTTCTGGACATCTTTCCAGGGAAGCTTTCCTTCCTTTGTCATGTTCTGTCTTTGATTTATGTAACAATGTAACATAACTACGCATGTCCAGTATCAAACGTAAAATATCTTAGGCAATTGTCCGTCGTCCGTCCATTCGTTAGTATAGGTTTGTTATCGCTGCTTCGCGTAAACTATTTGGACGATTGCCATGAAACTATACTTACGTTTATCCGTCGGTCTAGGAGGTATTTCTTCAAAACGGTGTTGTTGGGAGATCTATTATGTCTAAGACAGTGGACATTGATGTAATCGTTCTTATTGTTACCAGATGTTCCCATCAAGATGGGACTTTCAATATAACACTATTTACGATGTCTTGTTGATCGTAAATGACAACGTGACCGATATCAGGTCTGTTATGGCAGCCAACTTGAAAATCTTATTATCTGCTTCTCCTAAATGGATGGTCATATCAGAAATGGGGATTCACTAAAAGATCCTTAGATGTCTAAATTAAACTGGCATCCAGTATGGTCACCACAACAGTCCTCTTGAAAATGTTATTGCGAACTACTCCTTCTACATGGATGTTCATATTAATGTTGTTTGTTCATTAAAAGACTTCGTATCGTATTTTGCAAATTCCCAATACAAATGTTGCTGATCCGACTGTCATTATGGCCGTCGTGACAGTCATCTTAAACAAAGTGTATTGGCATAATCTGACAGTCATTATTGACAATGGGTTTTCACCAGAATACCTTTTTATAATGTCCAGTTGCTTTTAAATGAAAATGGTGCCAATCTAACATCCAATATCAACAGCAATCATCTTGAAAATCTTTGTATTTATACTCCTCCTGAATGAAAAGTCATGTCTTCAAAATATCGTTATATCTGCGCCTCACAAATGGTTGCTATATGAAATGGGATTTGTTACTAACAGACTTCTTATGATATCTAGTTTGGCCTTAAAGAAACTAGTGCCAGTCGTACATCCAATATGGTTGCTAAGACGCTTGTCTTATAAATCTTGTTACGTCAACGTTTCCTGAATAAATAATCATTTTGATACTGAATTTTCACTAAAACACTTCTAATATCTACATTGTCTGAAATACAAATGGCACCAAGCTGATATCTAATTTGTGCACGACAACAGCTAATTTGACAATGTTGTTATCGATGAAGAATATCAGAGTTGGTTTTAGCACTAGACAGTCAAAAGCAAAAGTATGCATATCTTGAATTCCTTGCAATTCTTCTCTCACAGCGGCTCCTCCATCCATTTTGATTATTGACATATTTGACATTCTGTTTTAGAAAGGAAACATTGCACAGTCGCATAACCATTTACTTTTTAAAACATAAATTGAATGTGTCTTGCCTCTGCGCACGTATCTTATAATTTATTCAGATTTTAAAAAGTAGATTATATTATTTTTGCTCGATATCCTCTATTGAAAATCATGAAAGAGATTTGTCTTTCTTGGGGATATTAGCCCTATATACACGGAATGAAATCCCGCTAACTGAAATTGAAAATATAAATACAATTATCACACTACAAAATAATTAAGATTCTGGTCCAGATGACATTAGCAGATTCACGCTTAGGAAAACGAAGTTTCCGATTAACAAGCCTATATTAAACTACAATAATAATAATGATATGAATACTAAAAGCAAAAAACAAAATCAAACACCATAAAATTGAAAAACAAAAGAATATTAAAAATATGTAAAGCAGGAAACATTTGTATGTCTTTAACTTTGTTTTTGCAGTCGAAAACGGTCAATTTTAAGAGCACACTTGAAAGGAATCACTGTGTCTTTGTGTCTAATTTTAATTGGGCAATTCATTCCACGTTGCTGGGCTCTGGTATGCAAACGAACGATGTCCATATGACTTCGTTTTCATAGTGGCAATAACGAGTATGCGATTGCCAGAAGAGGAGCGTAATTATCTTGCTAGTATGTACACATGGGTGAGGCCGGATAGGTATGTTGGACTGGAGTCCATCAATAAAACGTAGCACATATACAAAATAATTGTATTTGATTCTAGATCGAATGGATAGCCAGTGTATGGTACAGAGCAGTGGGGAGGCTTGCCCTGATCGTGGTACTCTAAAGATGATGCGAGCAGCTGTGTTTTGAACTTATTGAAGTTTCTGGTATAGATATTGAGACGAACCAGACAGAACTGAGTTACAGTAGTCCAGTCTTGACGGTACTAATGAACACACGAATGTTCTAGTGGCATTAACTGAAATATACTAGCGAATGGAGCTGATGATATCCAGCCTTGCATATGTTCATGACCTGTTGGTCCAATGTGAGAGCACTTTCTAGGGTAGCACCTAGATTTTGTAATGACTGTGAATTTACTGTTGATGTTGCTAATATTAATTGTTGAGGTAAAAAGGATTTGAATGAGAAAGTCTTTTTGTTGTGGTCAGAATGGCCTCTATTTTATTATCATTCATGTGCAGCTTGTTACATGTCATCCATGATTTCACATAGGAAATTCACCTCTCAACTCTTTGGATTGTAGCATCAACTTCATTTGGGAAGCTAAACTTCTGTATTTTGGTGTCATCAGCGTAAACGCTCGTGAAACACTGGTTGATGATATATGAAACTTGAGCGGCTGATTGAATAGAATGAAGCGAACAGGTCCACGAACAGACCCCTGTCGAATACCACAACATAGATCAACTGGGCTGGATTTATTCCATTTGCAGATACAATGTGTGCCTGTTGGCTACATAGGACTTGAACCAATGTATGGCTGCATTATGAATGTCAAATACATGGTGGAGACAGCGAAGTAATATATCATGGTATATTGTGTCATGCTGTAGACAGCTCAAGGGTGAGAGGACTGTAATAGTTCGGCTATCCATAGCAGAGAGAATGTCATTACATACTTTCAGAAGAGTAGTTTCAGTACTGTGGCACGGTTGATATGTACAGATTGATATTTGTCAAGAAACTCAGTTTATTGAAATAAATATACATATAAAAACATTATAAACGTTTGCTAATGTTACTTAAGGGTGTTAAGGTATGCAATTCGACGTTTTGTCGTCCTTCTTGAATATTCGCAGTATGATTATTAAAATGTTATGCACCAACGTCATATTATTTTGATCCAATTCCAACATCACTGCTGCTTGAGTGTTTAGACCCTATATTGCCTACCCTAACAGATTGTATTAGTGTCTCTCTCTCTCTCTCTCTCTCTCTCTCTCTCTCTCTCTCTCTCTCTCTCTCTCTCTCTCTCTCTCTCTCTCTCTCTCTCTCTCTCTCTCAGCAGCAGAGGGGGTGCACCCTACATATTTTGGAGGCGTCGATTCGGCAAACTGAGGCTTCCTCGAAAAGCGTAAAAAAAGGCGTTGATTCGTATCCTCGAAAACGCCAGCGTCATTGTCACTCACCCCCTCTGCTGCTATGGGTTAACCGAATTTTTCATCAAGTCCGATACGATATCGTGTCCGAGGATCTGATAAATTTATCGTCACAAATCCGTGTTGGATTGACTGAGCGAGACTAAAGAAATTTCTAAATCGATTATGATCCATATCATCGCCGCACCAAGTTTGCCAAATATTTCGAAGCGTATGAGTATCAACTCCGTTAAATATACATAACAAATTGCAGTTATCTCTGATCACCTTCGGAATTTGAGTATACCGTTGAGTGACATATATCACGTCGGTGTTTTTATACCTGCCTCTGGAAAATATCCTAGCAGGATTCTTTTGATTGTCTAACATCATATCATAATATACGACTAAGTTGTTAATACTTCCATCGATATCATCAATGCTCGGTGCTTCTTCGATATCGATTATAAATTCAATAATACCTTCGCCGTTGATTTCTATTGCTCTCTCATTAGCACCCTCTAACACTTCATAGCATCGTTGATCGTCTACACTCGGGGCGACTAAATATAACTTCTTCCATTTCATTCATTTCGTTATCAAATTAAGTAGCAGTTGTGTCTTGCCGCTTCCAGATGGTCCGATTATAATCGCGCGAATATAATTTGGCAATATCGCATGGTGTTTAATAGGTTCTCGTCGTCGGGTAGCTGAATAATCAATTACATTCATGTTATTATAAATATAGTATGGATCTATATTGTGTGAAATGTAAAAAACGTACTGACACAGATGACTTGACGACGATTACAACTAGCAATAATAGATCAGCACTTTCTGGTAGGTGTGTACAATGTAGTACAAAAAATTTAGATTTATTTCTAAGGATTTAAAAAAAAAACGAGGAGGTGATATTGCAGCCAAGTTAGTAAAGCTCCCAGGGACACCATGGGCGAAATATCCAGGAGAAAAACATCTTCCAGGGTATAGTTATTGTGGACCCGGGACTAGACTCGATATCAGACTCGATGATCAAAACCAACCTCGACCGGGTGAATATCTAATAAACGCCATTGATAAGGCGTGTCATGTTCATGATGTTGCTTATAAAAGCAGTAATCTGCAACACAGACATCTCGCAGATGTGAAATTAATTCATGCGTTGGATTCTATCACTGATAAATCCTTCAAAGAAAAGTTGGCTTCATGGTTAGTAAAATCGGCTATGAAAGGTAAATTGATGTTAGGTGTCGGTAATTAATAATAACATGGAATCTATTTATTATTATCCGAGAGGATACTGGAGGGGTAAGGCAGCAATCAGTAAACTCGCTATCGCAGCAGCGGTGAAATATACCACTGCAGCGGATTGTTTATCCAAACAGGCGATATGGCAAATTTATCTACCACCGCCTAAACAAATTAACTACTCGCATTTTGATGTGACCGTTCCTAATGAAGTTCATCAAGCTGATATATTATTTCTGCCGCATGATGATGGTTACAAATACGCGCTAACTGTTGTTGATGTTGTGAGTCGATACAAACAAGCAGAACCGCTAAAATCAAAATCATCAACTGAAGTGGCTTCTGCGTTTAAAAGGATTTATCGACGAGGTCCTCTGCGCTGGCCAAATCTATTACAAGTTGATCCTGGCAAGGAATTTCAGGGTGCGGTTCTATCAATGATGAAGAATCATAATACCGCGTTACGACGAGGGCATAATGCACTACATCGCGATCAGGCAATTGTTGAACGATTAAATCGTACACTTGCTTAGCGGTTATTTGGATATCAATACGCGAAGGAATTTATTCAGGATAAACGATCTCGTGAATGGGCCAAGAGATTACCAGGTGTAATTACCGCGCTGAATAACGAGATTACTCGAACAATCAACATAGAACCTAACAACGCGATTAAAAAAAGTATATACCCGTACAACCGCAAAAAGATTTTTTCAAAACAATCATTACTCGGTAATGTCACTGTAAGATATTCATATGAACCAGAAGAGATCGAAGGTGGCACAAAAAGGGCTACTGATCCTATTTGGAGTGTCACCGCGCATAAAATATCCGGCATAACACGATCCACGGGTAGACCAGCAATTTATAGACTGGATTCAACTGCTCCTCAGCGAGGATTTACTTGACAACAGCTACAAGTGATACCCGAGGATACTCAATTACCACCGCGTGGTCTTAACTAGCACCTCTGCGTCTGTTGCACTCAAAACAGGTCAGCATCACATTATCTCTGATATGACCAATACTGCTATTCTTTCTATCCACGGTAAATTGGCGAGGATCTTTGTCCGACCAACGCCAACGCATTGTATAATTGCAACTGGCGCAGTGATTATTCTGTTGTTGTTTCAGTGTAATTATTAATTCAGCATCAATATCAAATTCTCTATTATTTTTGTATCCTTCTATTTATAACCAGAGAGTTTTTTTTTCTGATTATGCCCTTGACTCTGTCAAGGCTGACAATATCATTGATTGTAGTGTTATTATCATCTAAAACAACTCTTCGAAGCTTATTTATTCTTCGTACTCTGGACACTGCGAGATAAACTAAATTTGACCACTCGATGTGATTATCCACCATCCAAACAATCGTATTTGATATAGTCAATCCCTGTGAAGAATCTATTGTCGCTGCGTAACCTAGCGTCCATGGGGATTTATCAGCACGTAATGCATCTTCAACGACATTGATATCAACCAGTACAATATCATTTAACACTAAATTCTGCTTTCTTGACTCTGTCAAGCCTGGAATATCAGCTTCGATATTTTCTTTTCGTGTATCCGAAGGCCTATAACACAGCGGTGTTGGAAGTGTTGCAAATTTTTCTTTATGCAAATCAAATAACTTCATCTGTAGTGTATCTCTGACTATTTTTCTACTCGCTACTATCAAATCGTTTGGTCTCCACGCTTCCCAAATATCTTTTAATGGTGTTTCCGAAATTATTTCACGCGCTATCTGACATTGGATTCTATCCGGTTGTAATCTGATTAGCTTTTTTAACTCGCGTAATTGTTCATCAAGCGCTCTATGATCAGTATTAATTTCTTTATAATAGTCTACAAAATTCTTCAGCCAATTATGTGGTGATAAACCGACAAATGGTGGTGGTTGGCCATGATCGCCGCACATTATTACTGCTGTATTCGATAATAATAACCACTCGAGAAACTTTTGTAATACATCTAACGATACCGTGCATATCTCATCCCAAATTATGACTTCAGGAATAAATTTCTCACCCATTCGTTCAGGGGTCCATTCGTCACCTTTCCATCGAAAGAAACTGTGATAAGTACAAGCATTAATTCCTCGTTGTTTCATCTCCCTGGCAAGTTTGTTTGTCAGTGTTAGTACAATCATATTTGATTTCTCACGAAATAATTCAATCGCACGAGTCGTCTTTCCTGACCCACCACAGCCGTTTAAATAAACTGTTTTGTATCTACATATTGCATCAGAACACGGTGGTGCGTTAGATGGTTCTGATATCTGATTATTTTTCAAATATTTATCTTCAATTGTAACATCTGCTGATTTGTAATAATCATGCAGCATCTCTCGCTTAATTCTCCATGACCCGAACTTTCGTCAGAATTAGTGAATTTGGCCACTGCGTTGCTGTGTTTCACGTCTATATAAAATGAATCAGTAGCTAATCTAACTGCGGTGTCAGGAAATCTATTTATCATCGAAAATAAATTGATGGAAGCATAAGCCAGCATAGACTCCCTCAAATGTGTATACTGAAGACTGTATCCATCGTTGTATGTAACAATTGTACCCAATTCGGTTCCATCGGACAAGAAGGCGTCTTTACGATCCACATATATACCCTTAGATGTTACATCCGCGATTATAAAAATCGTATTCAACGCTGTCTATAATCAACCGTGAAGAATATCTGTTATTGTCGTATTTGCCACCCTGAGTAAACTTTCCAATTATTCTTCTACCAAGATCTTTTGCGTCTTTGTTTCTGATTTCAAATAACTGTTTGGACCAATTCATGATATATTCTTCGTCCAGATCGGGAAACTGTTTTCGTTGTTCGCTGAGTATACTATCTAGATTAGGTGGTGGTAACCAGACTTCAGTCTGTGCTCGATATGATATAATCGCTTCACTGACAATCAGCGATATCAACATGCTACAATCAATCATATACCGTAACAGCACTATTAGCATCCAGTGTTTTTCAGATATGTGTCTACCTATCCAAATATAACAGCACGGATGAAGTC
The DNA here is from genome assembly GCA_030141615.1 of Unio pictorum. NCBI lineage: Eukaryota > Metazoa > Mollusca > Bivalvia > Unionida > Unionidae > Unio > Unio pictorum. Next base: position 5,526,635 of record JARLTB010000021.1, read on the forward strand.
CTTTAGCCAATTCAAATGATATCACACGAGCGAATCCGGTCAAATCAAAATCGGGTAGTGGTCCATTAATAGCAACAAGTGCCATCTCATGGGTGGGATGTCCAAATCGCTTAAAGTATTCAGCGCATTCTCCGTACCCGAGAAAACTCCCGGGATAACACGCGACTATATCAACCGAAATAATAGTCTTAGGGTCGTATTTTGTATTCCATAACCCTCCATGATTATATTCAATGCAGCTTGATCTGACATCTGATAGAAATTCAGCTCTTGTTGATTTCCATGTTTTTCTTTCTCGCGAAGTGAGCTGCAACCGACGGAAGTGTAAAGCAATTTGTTAATAATTGTTCGTCGAAACTCTTCGAGTTCATTGTTGAAAAAACTACTAGCTAGTTTTTCCATCGCGGCATGGAGGGCTTCAGTGCGGTATAATTCGCCATTGGGTCTTACAAATTGATCGAATCTACCCTCGGAGTTTTCAAAACTGTGAAGTAACCACACTGACACAGGATCGTTTTTACTCAGCTGATGAATAAAATCAAATAATTTCTCTTCAGAGAATTCTGGAGAGAACTCCCCGGAAACTTCCGGGGGTATATACTTTATTGTTCTATTTCGCGGGAATATTGATACCGCAGGTGTCCATGCGTGTTCGTTATCCTTCAAGATGGGGTCAAATTTATACCTGATAATCCAATCTCCCGTGTCTGAACGGATAATGAATTTCACTCTAAAAAATACCTTTTTCGCCCAAGATGTGAGATTATCACGGCTGTTCTTCGTCGTTCATGGTAGCATCAACGCTACCATCAATTCGAAATGTTGACCAACAGTGACATGCTCCATTACGCTTGAATTCATTAAAACAATCACGAATTTTACCCAACATGGTTCTGTCACCTATTAGACTCTTTGGTTTATCAGAGACTCTGTCGAGATTAAACTTAGCATTTTTCCAAGGCGTAATTTTCGATAATCTCTCGAACTCCTTCATATTATAATTAAAAGTATTTAAATAGAGAATTTATATATAATGAATCATTGCAATGGCTTATGATTGTATCAGTAACCCGTGTAACAAATCATGCAGAAAGGAGTTCTGTGGGTATCATATGCAAAGTGTACGTAACGGAAGCCTTGGCCCAATTCCATGTATAAGATGTGGGGTAGTGGTGAGAGGAATATCACCATTGTGTCTCAGTTGTGGTGGTAAAAGATACAGAGAGTTGAAACGTTACTATGATAAACGAACTAAGAATTCCATCAATGACTGTGTCAGCGTCCCTGACCGAGTCATAAGAACACCCCAAGACTACATTGATAGATTTCCAAGTAGTGTTATCATTCAACCAAATAATTAATTAGACAAAAAATAGTATAGTATATAAATGGACCAAGAATTTCAACCGCATCCCGTGATTCCCAACTACGAAGCGTCCCGTTAAGGGATTGTCAGAAACCGTAGACTGAAGAAACCAGTCGGTGTTGTGAATAAACTTGGATATCTTATGTTTGGTGCTGGGAAGAAGAGATATCTTAATCATCGTTTCGTCTTCGAGGTGTTTAATGGATTGATCAAGGATGGTTTTGTTATCGATCTCATTGATTCCAATCATAAGAACAATTATTTATCAAATCTACAAGCTGTTACACAAAGTGAGAATTTAAAACGAGGAAAACCTGGGAAACACGTGAAAAATGCAAAATGTAAAAAATCCTTTGATATTGAAAATAACGAACAAAAATATTCCAATCAATAGCGGAGGCCGGTAGATATTTTAATATTTGTAGACCCTCAGTACGATTTGTTGCAGAGGGAATTCATCGATCAGCTATTTCAAAAAGGACTGGACAAAGGATTCAATTTTGGTATGTCTGAATCATGTTTTTGCATTATTCTATATAACACCAGCGAAGAAAGTATGGTTGTTTCAGTTATGTCCTGTGCTGTCCCCTGTCAACTGATCCTTGTTACAACAGTAAATAAAGGGACAAATTTACTGACGTCGCTACAGAAAACAAGTGATTCACGAATGAAATTCTGGATTCGTAATGAAGGTGTATTGTTTCGGTAAGACATATTTTGTTATTCATAACACCGAATTCTATGTCTTGAAAAAAGTCCGAATTAATTTGATTATAGTTTAAACTATCTGATAATTGAAATCCCTGGCATTTCAAACTTAAGATTTCAGCTATAATCTCATTGATATCTTTAGAATTCATATCGTATATAATAAAAAATGTTTCTGATACAGCATTGATATATTTTTCAAAACAATTGGGTCAATTTTGACCATTTTTTATGATGATTATGATGATGACCCCATTTGGCACTACTCAGGTGTGTTTTCATCGGAGAAGTCCAGAGGTTACATATATAAGACAATACGTCTCGTAGGGTCCCTCTCAGGTGTGTTTTCATCAGAGAAGTTCAGAGGTTACATATATAAGACAATACATTTCGTAGGGTCCCTTTCAGGTGTGTTTTCATCTGATCGGGCCCAGAGTATATTACGAAACATAATCTCCTGAAAGGGGGCCTAACTCGCCAAATAGCGAATTAGACCGCCATGAAGATATGCTTGGCAAATAACGTCGCATTAAAGATCAAAACATAATCTCCTGAAAGGGGCCTAACTCGCCAAATAGCGGATTAGACCGCCAAGAAGATATGCTTGGCAAATGACGTCACATTACATGTATACATATATACGACAATGAATGGATTAATGAATGATGTCAACGGTGGTATTATGGCCCTCAATTTTGTTTTTAAAAATGTATCATGTTATATTAGAAATACATTTTTATTATGTATAATAATGAATTCTGAAGATATCAATGAAATCATAGCTGAAATCTTAAGTTTGAAAAGCCAGGGATTTCAATTATCAAATAGTTTAAACTGTGAACAAATTAAGTCGGACTATGAAGATATAGAATTCAGTTTTATGAATAATAAAAATGTATTACCGAAACAAAATGCCTTCATGCATCCAGAATTCCATTCGTGACTCACTTGTTTTATGTAATGACGTCAGCAAATTTGTCCCGTTATTCACTGTGGTAGAAAGGATCAGAAGACAATTGGGGCACCAATATGAATTGAAACGCGCACTTAATTAAAAAATCAGAGAGATTAAAACGGCAATCAAACAGAACGAAAATCTCCCTGTCGAATAAATAATTCTCACTTTGTGTAACAATATAGAATTGTTCTCGGGATTGAAATCACTTAGAAAAACTTGAAATCGCTTAGAAAAAACTTGAAATTATATGTATACGCCATTATCCCACCCCTACTATGTCCTATAAGCCCACTTCGTGTTTATACAATGCTATAATGCGCGTCTATTGAACAGAATACAAAACACTACATCGGTAGGTAACAGGTGTGCGATCAAAATTTCTCCAAACGTCATAGCCCAGCTGCTGTGGACTAAATGTAACTGAATAATCAATAAATGAATTTGGTTTGCGGTTTTAGTTAACAATAGCAGCGTTTGTCAATGAACGTGTACTATAACAAAGTTGTAGATTTCATAGTATCGTTAATTGATAAACACTTTTTTTGGGGTCTTTTTTTACTGATTAAAGAGGTTTTCTTATTAAAAGTTATTTATAGTGACTTCGTCATTACATTTAGATTGAAATCTTCGGAAAATCCTTAATTTTTGGATTCAAATTGGAAAATGTGAATATTTTTAATAATGGTAAATGAAGCATTAACCAAGCTCGTGAGAGATTAGCGTCAATTAGAAAGTATATACCCGTACGCGACTCTGTAAGACAGAAACTTCAAGCTAGACAGAGTCTTCAGACCGATTTTTCTGATGATACGGAACAACTGTTTAGACCGATAACTACGGCAACAAAAGGGGTAATATCAGCCACTGAACGAACTATATACAGAGATGTCCCAAATGAAGGATCACGAAAAGAAGCTCCTGTACTCCCTGTACTTGAAAAAATAGCAACAAAATCTAAACAAACAAAAAATTCTTTAAGAACACTTCCTGGTGATATAATAACTGCTGCAAAAAAAAACGAGAACAAGAAGAGCAACTTCAAAGGGAAATTAAACGACGAGGTGATATTGATATTAAATCCCCACCACCTGAATTCCAAGCACCACTCGCAGAAGAAGAAGATTTTACCACACCGATTGGATCGCCAGAAGAAGAAATTAAACTACCAGGCGATATTCCTATTATCCAACCACAAGAAGAACAAAAGGGTAAAAAAGAAGAAGAAATATTGACCCTTAAAAGATATTTAAAAGTGATGTGATAAATGATATTAACAAAAAATTTAAGATTGATAAAGATTTTGCTCAATTTATCGTTGATTCATTTCCAAAGGGTCAACGAGAACAATATATGAATGAAGGATATGAAGACACTATAACTAATAAGAAGACTTGGAGAACAAAACTATATTTGGCAAAAATCGATAAGTCTCAACTACCACCCAATGATCCAGATTTTAAGAAACTTGAAAAATTGATACATCAAATAGAAAACCCACCGATACCAGTTGCGCATTTTGTATCCCAACCCCTCCAGCAAATATCAGAAGCTGATTCTGAAAAAGGTTCAACTGGTATTGCTAAAAAGTCAACCGGAAAGGGATTTTCTAAATCCCGAAGAGATTCCAGTGGGATATCAGGTAGTGGTCTAATTCAATGTCCTGGCAATATTCTCAGTGATATATCACGATTAGAAGTACTCATTGGAGGGAAACGAGCTGGAAATAACTCACCGGAAATAATTAATGAAGCGGCTGATATCTGCATGCGGTTATTTCAAGGTGGCATTATGGATATAAAAACATATCGAGATTTCATTTATGAGTTAGTGGAAAATCCTACGGATTTTCACCATCATAGTTATCACAGTGATTAATCTGGTGGCGAAGTCATCGCATTAGATAAATATCATTTAAATAAGAATGATCATACACTACAATCATGATAAACCAACCAGCGTATATGTAGTAAACTCGCGGTTTCCAGTTTATAGAGCGTACTATGGAGATGGTCTCGGTGATACAATTGCAGGGTTATTTGCAAGAATGGCTCCAAAAGTAGCGCCGCTAGCAAAACAATTATCGATGAAAGCCATTGATGTTATTTGTGATAAGGGTATTAGCGTTGTTGGAGATCTTGCCGGGAAAGCGTTTTCAGGCGCTCGGGATAAACTAACAGCGCTAGTTCGGCGGCCAAGGAAACCGGGACCACTACCATCTACAGCAGAGATGCCTGCGCGGGTTAGTAAAATAATAAATAACGCAGTAGATCAGAAACTAGCGTCACTGGCGACTTCTTTGACAGCAAGTGACCAGGATAATATAACCGCAAATATGATAGCGGGAAGTGGCCTAAGAAAACCACGACGTGGTCGACAACGATGATTTAGACATTGATAAATCAAGAAGAATATATAATAAAATGTTCAAACGGTCACCTGATACAACGTTTGATATGGACGCCCCGGTGCTCAAGAATGATTCTGTACGTGACTATCAATTTTATTCTTATCACGCAACACAACCAGATCTGCGATCAAGAATTGAACTTCAAGTTCATGATACCAGTAAATACTTTTTGCCTTGTGAAGCATTTATCGAAGTGGAAGGAGAACTTGTAACAAATGATGCTGATCATAATGATCCACCATATGATAATAACCAAACTATCCGAGTTGGTTTTGTTAATGATGGTATCATGGCGTTATTCGAAAGCGCTAGATATCTCATTGATGGAAAATAAATTGAATCCATAGAGCGTGATGTTGATGTTGCCACAACAAAAATAGGGTTAGCAAGATATTCTGATGGTTATACAAGATCGGCAGGTCCATCTATGATGTTCGCAAAAGATCTCACTGATTTCCCTGAGCACGCCTCATATTCTAGATTAAAGGCAGCACAAGCAGCTGCAGTTAATCCAGCACCAGCCGGATATGTAAGACCAGCTGCTGATTTTGATGTCATAAATAATATTCCTAATTACAACCTAGGGTCTGCAACACGCGTAGCAGCGTTACAATGACAGCGTCCACAATTTTCATGCGCGATTCCACTGCATCATATATTTGGATTCTGTAGAAACGTCCGAAAAGTTATCTATGGAGCGAGACATACAGTAGCGCTTTTGCGAAAGGGTACTGATAATGATGCAATCTGGCATGATGTTGGTGTTCCCGGGGGTAAAGTTATTTTATCAAAACTATCATTATGGATGCCAGTGTTAACTCTATAAATCACCGCAGAGGAGCGATGGTACATTTACATGGCACCTGGCATCAAAACCGGGCATTTCAGCTCCACGTCATATATTTATTGCGTTACAGAATAATGCGCGAGTTGGTAATCAAGAACGAAGTCATATGATATTTGATCAGATAGGTGTTAATGAAGTCTCGCTGAGAATAAACGGACAGCAGGAACCATCCAAGGATATACAACTTGATTACTCCACTAACCATATTGCACGTGTATATCATAACATGTTGTCATTTATGGCACGCGATCAAAATGTCGATACTGGTCTGGAAATATCACAATATGATTTTAAAAATTTATATCCGATCTATTACTTTTCGCTGTAACATCTTGATTTAACAAGACAGTCCGTCGTTGATATACACTTTAGAGCTGTTACAAAATATGTAACAATTAGATAATCTGTTATTGTATAATGTCATATAGTCATATTAGTGTTACATTGACTCCTGGTCAAATTAAGAAATTGCAATCGGAATCGGCTAAAAAATGTGGAACCACAATAACGCTGAACCTAATTAGATGACTGGCGGGGCGAATAAATTATTGTTGACGACTCATCAAGTAAAACACTTCAATGATGCGTTCAAAAATAAAAAAGGCGTTTAAGTAACTCTCTCTGCGGCTGCGATCAAAAACATGATAAAATCAGGTGGTATATTCCAGTTGTTAGCTGAAATTCCAGCGTTGATTGCGGCAGCGGCCCCAGCGGTGGGTAAAGCGGCGGCGCTAGGAGCCGTTGGTACCGCGGCAGAGACGGCACTAAAGAAAGCTACCGGACGGGGATATAAAAAAAAGGAAAGGGTCTAAGACTACCAAGAACCCCGTATTCATGGTACAGCGGAAAAGGCCTGAGACTAGGACCGGTTTATTAACCCGGGAACCTTCGGTTGTGGAATCTGAGATTCTTATGTCAAATTTTGATTTACTCGATGCTGCTAAAAATTGGCCATAAAAAAACTTCAGAGGTGTCTTTATTAAAGATCAGTTACCGGCACAACCAAACAACGCTGAAACCGGTATCATTAATCTCGATAACAGCAGCGGACCCGGAACTCACTGGGTCGCATACGCGATTGATCCGCGTGTGATTGTTTGAATCGATTCATATGGATTAGTGCCGTCTAAAGAATTCATGCGTTATATAAACCGCTTAAAAACTCCTCGTTGGTATTCTATGCTACCAACACAACAAATGAATGACCCACCATTATGCGGCAACGAAGTATTGAATGTCCTTGACGCTATTTCAGCATCTGGAAAACCACCACATGTTGTCGTAGATGAATATACTAGCAGTCGCTGGTAACGATGAAGTCGTCAACGAAGAGATTTTAGAGAGAGATTATATAGAATAACATGATTGATTTTTTGGGGAGATCTTTATCGGCGCTGAAGAAACCAACCAAAGCAATATCTGCAACCGGTGATATAAAAAAAATAATCGAAGATGAAATAGCTGAGACATTGAACTTTTGAAGTGTTGATCCCAATGAAATAGTTGTATTCCAAGATCGTCAGGGTAAATTGAAAACTAGTAATGTTCCCAGGATGATATTTTAGTTAAACAAAGCGGCGTAACCGAGAACGCCGTTGCGTTATTTTCCGATCAGAATAAACTCAAACCGGGTGTTCTCATGTCAACAATCACAGATAAAATATTAACACTCGATAACACGGTAAATTCATTAAAATCGCTCAATGATAAATATGACGATCATATAACTAAATATAGTGATTTACAAAAATCCATCATGGACAATATTGATAAACCCGTGTTAGAATTCTTTGGTAATCCTCCAGTGACCACACCAAAGCTCACAGAGATAAAAACTTCTATGTTGGAACTAGCAACACTTCAATCCAAATATGAAGAATACGTAAAACAGTTTTCAATTTTTCGTAAAAATATCATAGATAAATTTCTTGGAACCACGTTGGATAAAACTGACATAAAACTCCCAGATATTAAAAAATCCATCGATGAGATGAAAAACTTTATCGAAGCAGTCAAAGAGGATTTTCCGAGGATGACAACAATCATTGAAAAAACAAAAATTCCTCATGAGAAAACCAGCAACATAGTATACACGATCCAACACGGATCATTTGCGTGGACTCCTACAGACAATATACTAAGTATCACTGCAACCGTTAAAGATATTTATCGATTAACACTAGTAACACCGACTCAATTTAATATATCATCGTCGAGTTCTTCTGGGGTCAACAATACGATATCAACGATCATCGACAATGATACAACTGAACAGTTCACGATAGCATCCACTGATAAGAATTTGGCTAGGGTTTCAGTATCATGGTATATAGAATTCATAGCGGATTTGAGCAAATAATTAAATCGCTAGCGGTTTCAATTGAAATCTGTTATAATAAATAAAATGTCATCAACGGTACCTTGATCAGGTTAGAGAATTTCAAATTAAACTCAAAACCCTCACTGAGGAGTATCAAACAAAAATAAAGAAATACCGACGAAGAATCACCGCAATTGATGTTACCGTGTGCTCGGTGAGTGGTGTAATCACCGGAGCCGGAATTATACTCTCCTCGGTGACAATGATTGCCCCGATAGCTGTTCCAATTTGCATATTCGCAGCGACAACAATCGCGGAAATTATTTCAATTATAACAAAAAAAAAAATATCATCATGTAGCCAGCGTAAACTGCAAGATTACATAATTAAATTTCATGTTGTATCAACCGCGTACTCGCAATTGTCCTCGTAGATATCGTCGTCGCTCGATGATACATTTTTATCAGATAGTGAGTTCTCAGCGATGGTAAGTATTTATGATTCCGCGATATCGAAATTAGAGCAGGATAATAATAATAAGAATGCCAACACCGCAGGAACTACTTCAACGAATAGTAAAAAATACCGAACCGTTTCAACAAATAACGAAAAATACCACACCGGTGAAGACCAGCATGATATCAATAACATCAACGAATCATGAATTCAGTGTGAATTTCCCTACTCCGATTCCCGTGAAGGAGATCGCGTTAGCAAAACTACGAGTATACCATAGCTGGCCTAATATTAGATCGGTAGCATTTGGGGGTCAACACAACAACCGAATAATTCCTTGGTATTTGCGAATAAGAATAAAGAAGACGGGACTCCAGACTGGAACGTTGTTTCGTTGCCATCCGGGTCATACCAAATCGAACAGATCAATGCTGAATTTCAGCGTAGAATAAAATCCATTACTGGAACAGAATCGAAAATCGCTATAACAGTTCATAAACCAACACTATCATCCGCGATTGAAATAAACTCGCCCAGTTATGTCGTAGATATCTATCAGAGTTCTATAAGAACAATACTGGGGTGGCCTGAAATCTCACCTCGACAAGTTAACATACCACCTGAACCTAAAAAATTAGATTATATTAGCGACAGGGTAAAACCCGATAATCCAATAAAAAGCTATAGCGGTTACACCAGGTGGAATTTTTTCACTGGAATGACAGACGACCGCAACCGAAGATATTACGCAACTCGACAGGATAAAATCACTGAAAATTTCACAACGATCAATAATGATTTTTCACTGTTGTTAATATCTCCTAAATCCGGTACTCTCACCCGAGATAAATTTATCAGCGTCGTAGAAACATGTAACAAAATCATCAATGACATGGAAACATTTCATTCGCAAATTATTCAAGAGGTATTAGGTGACAGTAATCCTAAAACGAGAACGGAGTTTGCGACAGTATATAATATACGCGTAGAAGATATTCCCACGCTCAAACTACACGGATATAATATCTCAGAACTACAAAAATCTCTCAATCATGCCATCGATGAAGGTTTCAGAAAAATCCATGACGCATGGAAGAAAACAGCACCACAACCACAAACAACAATTCTCAAATATAATAACGACCCAGACGGACGCGGGCGACATATCACGCCGCTAAATGTAAATATATCCTCGGTGATTGCATTGAATTTATTATATTTTATATTTATTTGCACCAATCGCTCCTCCAGGATTTCTAATTATTGAAGACCCAACTAATCCAGTCTATATGCGATGTCATAATGATTCATTAACGAGAATTAATTTAAAACTCACCGACCAATCCAATAATCTGATTGATTTACAAGAAGAGGTTTTACAAATTAGTCTGTTTGTGAAATCCTAAATGATTTTCATTGTTAACTCATAGCAGCAGAGGGGGTGAGTGACAACGACGCTGGCGTCTTCGAGGAAGCGAATCGACGCCTTTTTTTTACGCTTTTCGAGGAAGCCTCAGTTTGCCGAATCGACGCCTCCAAAATTTGTAGGGTTCACCCCCTCTGCTGCTGCTCTCTCTCTCTCTCTCTCTCTCTCTCTCTCTCTCTCTCTCTCTCTGGAATTCCCATCATCTTTCAAAATTGCCATCGTAAAGCCTCTGCTGAAGAAACCAACACTTGACCATAACAATTGAAAGAACTGCCAACCAGTTTCTAATTTCCCGTTCATGTCAAAAATCTTAGTTACAGTTGTTCTACCAAACGTAGGTTGCAGAGGACTTTTTGAACCTGGATGGCCCAGTTTTTGGTGGAAAACAAAATATGCATTTTTTATGAAGTTATCAACAAGCTTTCTCCAGATTATGTATTTGATTTACCCCCACAATGTTCACAGTTCTTCATAGAATGATTGGCAACAATCCATGAGAAATTGTTCATATATTCTAATTAAGGTGGGGTTGTCTAATTAAGGCGGGGGTTGCCTCATGCTACTCAAATTCATTTGTCTTGGTGCATTGGTCATAGTTTACTGAATATACCAGTTAAAATGTGATATTAGCCATAAATTTATCATCGACGTCATCATTAGAAATTACAATCGATATTACTTTATTTTAATACGTGATTCACTTGTCAGTTATTAAATGTACTACGGTCCAAATTATGTTTAATGATAAACACATTTCAGATATAGCTCCGCTATAGGGGGTGGAGGAGGTGAGCTTATTAAGTTAAAATTCTCAATTTTCTATGCTAAGTTTAAAGCGAAATGAAATAAGTGATACGAGAATTTTACTCAAGAAAATTTATGAGTTCTAAAGAAAACTATTTATTGGTCATCTAGGAAAAACAAGATTCTAAATGTATGCAAAAGTTAATGATTACGTGTCAGTAAAGAGGTTGTCTTTCGGAAAGAATACATAGATTTCACAATCAGACGTCTAGAAAAAAATACTTCTCAAATGTTCCAAACTGTATTTCCTTAAACAAGATAAACTCTTCTGTTAGCTTCTATAACTTTTAAGTACTTGGGTATATTGACTTAGTCCTTGTCCAATTGTTACTTTTGTCGTGGACTTGTTCGCAATGTTTTACAAAATTATTTTCGAGAAGAGCACATAATTAGTTGGTAACTATGTTCAAAGAAAAACAGGTCATCTGCACGGAAATGTAGTTTAAAATCACGCTCTTTGATTGTATCGGTGACTCATTACTGTGCTGTAAAACATGAAACTAAATTAATACATATGATTTTTCAATGTAATGAATTTTACCTCCAGGGACTGTGTACATGGTTACTCCTTTGATTGGTGGTTATGTTGCGGACTCCTTGTGTGGACGCTATAAAACCATACTCGGGTCTGGATTCATATATGTAATAGGTAAACACGTTTGATTATAAACTATTATTGAAACTAATGTAATTGTGGTATTTCATGCTATTATCAGTTATTGTACGACTAGTTAATTTGTTGCCTTGCATTAGTATGATTCCAGATATCGTAATTGTTATTCATTATTTTGGCTCCTTGCTTTCTTATTAACTATACTACCGCAGATAATTGTTATCAAGGACACTTTTGGCGAATTAAAATAACAAAGAATTGTTTGAAGGCATTTAAACAAGATAGTCAATTTGGTAATTGGTTCCACCCGGCCTCCTCTGTATTTTATGTAGATAAATTCTCGGCATATACTGCAGTACAGAAAACATCGCTGTACTTTAAATAATATTGATCTTATAAACTTATTTAAAGGAAAATGTTTCTTCAGAAAGCATTACAAATTTCAAAGTAAAGTGTTGTTACCAGGACTTAGATATCATTTCCGTTGCAGTCATTGGAGAATAGTCTCTTTCTACCGTAAATACAATATCAAGTTGATAAAATAAGTAATTTTCAATCATGAGCTTCCTATACAAACTTGGTAATTTAATGAGTTCGTCGTGATCCTGTCTGATCCTTTGAACCATTTTAACAAATCCGACAAGATAAATGTAATGCCAATGATTATTTCTACATTTATTATTTCGCTAACCATAAAAAAGATCAACAGAAAAATTCTCTGTATAAAAACTACATCACCATATAGTCTTTCAGATAAAGTTCGGCCTCCGTGCCATCATATGTCAAAATTAGTCTGCTTACATATTTTATAGAGTCTATTATATCTGAATTAAAATTTTGCCAACATTTACAACCAAATTTAATTCCTATTAACTATAGCCAGTGTCAAAGATCTGGGTTCATTTGGTTCAAAAAAATCTCAGATTAGTAGAAAGTTTAAAATTCATTTGCTCAAATTAAAAGACATTTAAATATTGAGAATTTTGTATACCTATTAATTGTCAAACCAGTTTAAATGCAGACCATGTGAAGGTTTCAAGAGACTGCAAAGAGATCTAACTGATACTTTGTCATCGTAAAAAACGTAAATCTAATTGTGTTTGTCCAAAATCGAATATATATTTAGCCACATAATCTAAGAAATTAGCTATACATTTTAAACCTTTTCTGCATCCATAATTTAAGTTTTATTGAATCTTTGCTTAAATAGGTAGCCCATCTCAGCATCAGAAATGTACACAATAGATTACGGTTATAAATTCGACTTGCAAGCATTATCTCTTCTTTTAAAGGTAAAATTCTTCTCTTCTTCTCTGCCGGTGATTTCAAGAACTGGTCTGGATATGACAGAGAGGTACGATGTAATTTTAAATTCGTGGATAACATTGATACTCAAATGACACAAATTATATGTCTATTTTTATATATAGTAATGATATGTTCTTCATACTTTAAATGTTAATGGAGATATAAAAGTTCATAAATGAATGGGATCAAATTAAAAAGTTTAAAATTTATTAATATTTGCTTTTTTCTTATTCAAATATTTGTGATGGTTAACTGATCATTCCGTCTAAAATATATAGTCGTTTCATCATTCCATATTTCTTTCACGAATATGCCAATTATTTGAATTAATTATTGCCTTCTTTCGCGTTTAGGATGTAAGAAAAGCACTGTTTCTCACAAGCTTAGTAGTCATCACAATTGGAATAGGTGGAATTCAAGTCAACATCATTCCTTTTGGCGCCCAGCACATTTCCCACATGGGACCAAGAGCAGTTCAGACCTTCTGCCACTGGTAGGAAATTCATTTTCCATTCAAGTTATAATCTTTTCTGGTGTAAAACAGTATAAACAATTACTTAACCCATTACTAATGCATTAAGTGTGTATACGCTGGTATGTGTCATAACAATCCTATTTTTAATCAAATTCTGATGCTCATTATTGAGAAGTAAAATCAATCGATATTGATCTGCCATGGCATACCTGTAACATAAGGTTATCGCAACTACACACATGGGTACATATGCACTACAATTCACATTTGTGTGTTTCATATTCACATTTACATCACAAGGGGCCCCGAGTGGCCAAATGGTCTTAAGCGCTCACCGTTACGGATCACTGCCATCTCACCTCTGTCTGCGTGGGTTCGAGTCTCAGGCTCGGCTATTGTGGGTATGTGAGAAAGCTTGCCGATAACGTCTCGTAGGTCGGTGGTTCTTTCCGGGGTTCTCCTCGGTTCTTCCTCCACCTGTATATATCCTATCTTTTGCTGAAAAATGGCGTTAAACTCTACAACAACATTTACATCACAGCAATTTATATTAGTTGTGGTTTGTTTTCCTTTTTGCAATTATTCTATTTTCTGTTTTATTTGTGGAAAGAGATTGCATCTTTTGTCACCCATTTTGAAGAGTTTTGTTCACCTGAAGGAGTAGAAATAACCTTTTTTTTTTGCACTGTAGAGACAATTTTACTACAGTATGAGCTATGTTGTGTGTTGCCTCCTTGACAGCATCAGACAATTACTTTCATTTTGATATTTTTACTAGTTTGGAGATATTAAGCTCTCTGCTAAATTGTTTTAAGAAAGAAAAGTCTATTTGAGACATTGATCCTAGCGGACATAAAGTGGATTCATTTACATTTACAGAACATTTATTCCTCCTTTTTATTTGAAATGTACTATATTACTTTCAACCAAAGGACGGAAAGAATTTTATTTCAATAATCAGTGGGTGTCTATAAAATTCCCATACTTGAAATAATATAAATTCAACTAAGTCTTCTAATGCTATGATGAAAATCAACTTACACTTTTGTGATACTAGCTATTCACTTCAATGCCACCCTCGAGTATTGTACCTTTAGAAAATGCATGGCTTATGTAATGAAGACATCCTCAGGATAATTATTATATCATTAGTGACTCAGATTTTGTTTAAGTTCTTTATTACCTTTTTCTCAAACATTCTTTAAAAGAGTAGCATTTTCCATATACCTGAAATGGAAATAAACCTAGGACTAAATTTAGTTATATTCATTATAATATATGCTAATTGTACATAGATGGTCTAAATACATTGACATAAGGCACAGATTCTTGCTGAATGATGTATTAGAGGTTATAAACAATGTTCTTTGAATATGTTAAGGTATTATTGGGCCGTAAATATTGGATCCATTGCATCAGCCAGTGTGGTGTACCTTCAACAAGAAACAAGTCAGTTTTGCTGGGGTTACCTTATGTCCTTGTTGATATTGGTTGTTGGACTTGTCGTACTCCGAGTAGGACAAAGAACATACAAGCATGTCCCTCCTTCTGGTAAGTGAAGCATTTAGGTAACCTGTAAAGTGTCTCTTTTCGAGTGAAAAATTGCATTATCTGCCGGAAAGAGGGTTTTATTTGCTTTTACATAAACTTGATTGATCTAATGTTTTAAAAAGACTAAACCCTCGTAGTAAACTATCTGGAAAGCCTATGCTCTGAAGATCATGGGCCTTGATGTATCGCAACTGCCATAATTATGTTCTTTGTTCATATCTTAGAACGCATTGGGATAGATCATTCTAGTGACTTGTAGTTTGTCAGTGTCACATGTGGGGTACTGATAAAATACTATTGCGTGTTACAGGATACAAGTTAAATACCAGATTGTATGTTAACTTTGTGAGTGTTTATATAACCATTTCACTTCCAACAATAACCAACACATAATACGTGGCGCCATTTTTGCTGGTCAAAGCTCATTGATCAACTTTGTTCATTGTCACTGATGTTACTTGGGAAGATAACAAATCTCATCTATAATCCAAAGAGAAGAGTTGATCATGGTTACAGTTGTTTTTGTAACGAAATATAATTGACATATTTATGAATTTGTTTATTTTTTTGCTTTTTACGTATTTTAATCTTTCCAAAAATGGTAAACTAGATCTTGTGTCAGATGACCATGATCCTGAATAAGAACCCAGTCATATGCTTTGGTTGGTATCAAAGTTGAGTGTTAGGGCATATGAAGGATTAGATCATTACAGTGTTTGAATATTTAATCAAACAATATTTCTACTGTTGCACGTTTTTGATGCGTTTTCAGGAATTGGGGTATGGGTTGGTGGGTTTAAAAAGTTTATACAAACAAAGCTTGACCATACGAACATTGGAAATCAGATTGGGAACTGAATACCACCATCAATTTGTGTGAACCGATTCCATGTCACTATTAACTGACTGTTTACAGACACATTGCAGATAATGCAGTCCATTTACAAAATTAGAATGTATCAAGATAATTGGAGGTTGTGAATTTATCAAGTTGGAAAATTACTCACTTCCCACTCAAACTCTTTTGTTTTGTGTAAATTATAGAGGTGTGCTTATAGACTTTTGGAGTGCAGACCAGTATAATAAATACTGCTGTAACCAACGATTTTAATTACTCTGTACAAGAAAGAGTTGACAGTATTCAGTTAATACTTGGAAGGTAGATATCATTTCACGCTACACATAAATTAAGATATTTTTCACCCATAGCTCTCTTTACTAGGTGTGGAAGCATTAATGATACTTGTACCTTGAGTTTAAAATTCTGGCAAGCAAGTAAATATAAAGCTAGTAATACCAACTTGACGGTAAGTCATTGTAAGTTGACTTAATATTATTTTGCACATTAAATATGACGGATGTTGCCAATGAGTAAACTGTAACAGTTATTCCTTTAAGTTCCTGCATAAAAAATTACTTTGATAAAATCCGAGTAATCAACTGTCGACCTAATCACATGCTAGTAATTAGTTAAAAATGTCAGCAGGAAATAAAATAATTGAGTAAAAGAGTCAGATGTGCTCCTGACAAAATAATTAAAGCTTAATAAGTATACAGATATTTTCATTTAACTGAAATGTTTGTGGAATCAATGGTTAAACAATTATTTCCAGAAAGTGTCCTGAAAAAAGCAATTACAATGTGTTGGAACATGCGGAGGAGAGGCAGAGACCAGTTTAATGTGAGCCAGTTCGAAACTTCCAACATATATGATGTTAAAAGCGTACTTAAAAGTCTACCCATATATGGCTTCATTACTGTTTACTGGATGAGCTATGCACAAGTAAGCGATCATTGCCTGTTAAATAATGATGATTGGTCTGTGCGTGTGAGTGGGTTATGTGCAATACAAAATAAATGAGTGGGGTTTAATTTGGACTGTTAAAATGGCCCTTATGTTTCTCACGAGTTAAATATTACAAATTGGAAGACGGGCATGAACATCATGAATGCAGCAGTACATGTTCCTAACTGTGGTAGTATTGTACACACATATTGCTTTTTTTCTTTTCTTTGGTTGAATGAAACAATGAAAGAAGCATACAAAATATCCATGGGACAACCCTTCTAAACTGCATACAATGTTATAGACATCAGTGGTGAGAATAAAAGAGTAGTAGAAGTGGCGAGTCTGACCTGATGGAGAGTGATCACATGGTATTTATTCTTGTCTAGTCTTAAAAAGTTTTCTTATCACTTGAAATTGCAGTGACAATTTCTCTGTATGCCTAACATTTATTCTCATCCTACTTCTTAGATGGCAACTTCCCTGTTTCTTCAAAGTGCAGAATTGGACCTAAGTATTGATGGTTTTAATATTCCTCCAGCCTTCCTAATTTACTTCAATGCAGTCATGGTTGTTTTGTGTATACCACTGATGGACACCACCATATACCCCTTGCTGATCAGATGTGGCAAAGGTCCAAGCTACTTACAGCGAATAGGCGAGTAGATCTCTTGTTTATTCATCCTGCTCAGCATACACATATATAATGATTCAGAGTACAATACATCAGTATTGGATCTATTTTAAAGAACGAAAAATCTGCATATTGTAGAAACTATTTCAATGTTTTATGCACAAGTCCGATTTCAACAAGGTATCTGATGAAAAGGAAGAATAAATTTTAGAAAAAAAAAGTAATATTCACGGTAAAATACCCGTGCATATCGTGATAATGATGTCCGTAGCCGCAAGTAGTTTACGGCGGCGAGACATATGTTTGTTCCGTCGCTCGTCTGGAAAAAAAACCCCACCTGTTCATCTCAAACAGCGCTATAAGCACGCACAATACAAATAATCAAATATTTCTCAGGCAAAACAAAAGTTTTTTTTTCTTTTTCTTTCTAATTCTGTGACAGATAACGTATGCAACATCAAACATTCTAAGTAAAATAACATCCTGTCAAGGTGTTTAGGTACCTATTTGCATTATGGTATTGTTAGTTTCTTCCATTTCAGGAATCGGCATGTTTTTTGCTGTTTTAGCGCTATGTTATGCTGGTGGTTTGGAAATGTTTCGAAAGCAGCATGGGCAAATCGTACAGGAAAGCACATATATTTCTTACAATGCGTCAAGCATATCTGTATTTCATCAAGTGCCAGTATTCGCTTTGCTTGGACTGAGTGAGGTCTGGACCAGTATAACAGGTTAGCAAGACTCACCAATTGTTCTGCCTCTTATAATTTGTTTATATTAAGTTTCCTATTTCTCTTTCATTATGTCTTTATGCAAACTTTTAGGTGTCATAATCCTTTATTCTGACTTTCCAAAGTGCCAAATTGATTGGCGAAGACAGAGTAAACTAACCTGACTCTAGCAGCCTTATGAGAGATCAACACTAATGTAAAGGTCGTATAGAGCTGATTTTAATCTCCTAAAAAGAACTTCGATATAGGATATGTCCAATTTTCATACGTAAAGAAAGGATGAATAAATACATGAATGAATGATTGACCACACTTGTCTCTAAGGGTAGATTTCTTAGAGTCACGCGAAAGTCGAGAAGAAGCCATCAGTCGAAAACTAACCAATGAAATGAAAGAGACAGATTGGATAAGTGATTCTGGATATTCCTAAATGTTTACAAATAGAGTCGACCACTTGACCACTTGCTACTTCTTCATTTCTGTTCTTTTCGCTGCTTTTATTTTGATTAGTGACGTTGTTGTTGTTGATACTACTACTACTACTACTAATAATAATAATTTGTCTACTAAGTGCATACTTAAGCATAGTTTATGCACAGAAATAGGTGACCCACTCACTACTATTCTTGCAAATAGTCCGTATTAATATGCATGAGATGTATTAATACAGCACTTGCCAGCCAATCAAAACAGTCCCATCTGTCACGTGCAGCGTTATTTGTTTCAATTGTTATAGTTTTGAGCTGATAGCGACAGCACGCATATTCGGTCGAAAAAATGTGTAATAAACAAAATCTGCGTGTTTGCATCCTTGCTAACTTTCAGCAACACGTACACTCCATACTGGATCTATAATTCCTAGTTTATCTTTATCTTCCTATTCCGGGATTTCATCAGGCGTTTAATTGACATTCGTTGGACCATCCGGGACTTTACTTTTGTTACAAACAATGGCGTCACGCTCTTCAAAACAGTAGTCAGTCCCATACGACTTGGACAATCCGTTCAAATGGACTACTCTTTATTTAAAGTGGAAACTATAATCTATAGGTATTAAGGTGTCTTCTGTTCTCCCAAAGCACGCCTTGAGACAGCTTTACATGGATAATGCACCCTCTTCGAATTCACGGCCTGCTGATCGTTTACTGAGACAATCGACGGACAGCCCATTTCATGCGCATCCCAGCATTCGTCAGTCAGAAGAAGAAGCAGCATCCCTCATTCCACAGCTAACTCCACGTCGAAGTCGCCGTAGTACGACAGTTGTTCATGCTAATACGGCAGAGGGATTCGGTGAAGCGGAAACAATACAATGTAGTATTCTGGAAGTACGGGCTACTTCCAACATGGCAACCATTGCTGAAAACACGTTGTCTGCAGCCAATATAATGACTTCAATCCACTCCATTCAGCGTTCTATCGCTGACCTAAATAATTACATTACCACCATCATGGCACGACAACAGGCGTCTTCTTAGTAGTTATTATTAAGCTGCTCTACACATATTTCGTTATTGCCAGTAGCCCAGTCTGCGTCATCGCTCGATCAGCTGATGCAGTCCAACAGACGACATGAATTGGATATGTACCAGGCCGACGTTATTAAAATGTCCAATGCAGCGTATGGGGACATTTTCTATGACTGCCATAAGGTCTGCTCCAGTCAAGCTGCTATTGCCCTGGGTGACTACAAACTCAAAGCAAATTGGGCTATGAGGGATCAGGCAACTCTTCAGCTAATGAGTTTAGGTCGAAAAACAAAGTCGTTTAACATCTGCAATTCTGTTGCTCACTCAACCAATTTTTGCTCACAAAAAACGTTCACGGCCACGCCCATAGTGAACATAGCCAACAGCAAAAACTGGATATTGACAAGTACGGTCGGCCTAGACAGATGATTGATGGAAAAGAATTCTAACAATGTTAGTTTCAAACGCGGTTGCCACTGTACTGTTTGCCAGTTCTTGCATACCTGCAATTAGTGCAAGGAATAAAACGCATGGGACAGCTGCATGCCCAAACAATCCATTACAACGTTTTTCCAGCACTGGTACACGCAATATCAATACCCCTTGTAAATCAGCGGCAGATAAGATGCAACAAATCTGACCTTCTTTCTCGCTACATGATTCCATTCCCATTGATATTGACAGATTGACAGATTGCATCATGAACTCCTTAATTATCCAGATCAGAACTTCGTTCTATATTTGTCTTCCGGTCTGAAACACGGTTTCAACACTATGGTGCAAAAACCTCACTTTTATACAAAAGAGCGCAAATCCTTTTTAGAAGCTTTCTGCTTCTAAACAACCATATATTCTGGATCAGTTATTGGCAAAGTAATGTGCCGAATGTTTCATGCTTGGCCCTTTCCCGTCTCCGCCTTATCGGCATCGCAGAAGAAAAATATTAAAAAAGAAGAGACTTATCATTAAGCTGTCTTCTCTCCATGGCGATCAAGTGCATACAAGTATCAATGAACCTATTGCCAAGGATATATGCTCCCTAAGCAACGTCAAGATTGATGATGCCATTCGAACTATTCAGAGTTATGGTAAGAAAGCTATTATGTGCACAACTGACACTTCAGACACTTTCAAACAGATTCCCATTGCACCTTCACAATGGCACTTGTTCTGTGTAAAATGAAGAGGACATTATTATATATGTGTTCGCATCCCTTTCGGGTCACGTTAAATTCCAAAATTATTTGATACCTTATCTCAGGTGATTTGTTGGATAGAAAAACATAATTAAGGTATGACATCATCTTGCACCTCCTTGACGATTTTCTTACAATAGATCCTCCTTCTGCATTTGGTGAGAGAACGATGGCTTTGTTGACTCTTATTTTCAACAGATTGAAGATTCCTACAGCACCAAGCAAGACCATTGGCTCATGTACAGAGTTATAACATATTTGGGAGAAATTCTGAACTGTGAGCAAATGGAAGCACGTTTTTACCGCAGAATAAAGTGGAGTGTAATGTGAACAACATTAAACCATTTCTGACCAAATGAAAGCGAGAACTGCTCCAGTTACTGGGCCACTTAAATTTTGCTACTCGTGCTAGCCTACTGGGGCGTGCATTTGTGTCGTATCTCATACGACTGTCTGTCAAAGTCAGGGAACTTTATCATTACATACACTTGGATGCAAATTGCAGAAAGGAGCTGTACATGTGGCACCAGTTTTAAGCTTAATGGAATGGAGTTTCTGTGTTTCTTGACAATCAGTCCACTACAACGGACGATTTTGAATATGCACGGATGATTCATCCAAAGTAGGGTATGGTGGTTATTTCAAAACACACTGGTTTTCAGCTGCATGGTCGGATGATCTTGTATCCTATTGTTGTGGCTGCCATTATTTGGGGTGCAGAATGGACAGGCAAACATATAATATTTGCATGCGATAATATAACCACAGTGAATATACTTCAAATGTGGAGATCGAAATGTATGCTGATGAAATGTGGAGATTATAATGTATGATGAAATTAATGCGTAAACGTACATGGTGTACTGCTTTTTGTAACCTTCATCTTCTGCCAAATACATTCCGGTAATTATCAATACTAAAGCTGATGCCTTGTCCCGCCTTCAATTTCAGAAATTTCATGCACTGGCTAAGGATGCAGATCTACAACCCCACAAATGCCCCCCACCCTTGGAGGTCTCATGGACCTTGATGAAGATTTAAACTTGTTATGGAACCAGGCTTTAAGGCCTGCTACACAAATTGCCTACAACTCTGCTTTTATTGTCTTTAGAACCTTCATGCTGAAGAGTGGATTTGGCTCAGATTTTGCCAGATATTACGGAGAACATACTTTGTGACACGGTGCACAAGAGCCCTCAACTTGAAGTATTTTACAATAAAATTGTACCTCTGTGGCGTTCGGTTTAAAAACATGCAGGCTGGTATGCAATCGCCATTCACCACAGAAATAATATGCCGCGTCTTGCCAGCATCGCTGCGTGTTCGATGTGCACTTCCACCTCGAAACTGCTTTCCTGAAGTTAAAATCATAAAAAACACCCATTCCGTAGGGCTGTGACCATTCAGTTATATGCCACGTGTCGTGATATATGTCCATATTCTGCTCTGAAGACTTTCATGCAATTCAGGGGACATTCATCACCTGTTATATGCCCCACTTTTCATTACGGCTAAAGGTCAAGAGTTGTGCTCCTTATCATATGCGACTTGTTTACTGTATGATGGGACTGGACACTTCCAAGTATATTGACCATTCATTCCGTATAGGAGTCACTTACATCAGAAGCAGCGGCTCGGATGGAGGACCACATACTCAAAGTTCTTGGCCGGTGGTTTTTAGATTGTTACACAAGATACATTTGCACACCCCTGGGTACTATTCGGCGAGCACAGAGGGCCACGGCACTCAATGCGGATAGTAATACACAGTGATCATGATCATGCCGCATTCAACATACAGGGACAGAAGGTCTCACATTGACAATTTGTCCATCCTGGCCGTGTGTTTCTGGATTCAGTTCGTCGCTACTGTACCACGTGATGTAATTGATGGGGTTGGAGCCTCCATAGTCGTTCATTATGTTGCTGTATGCATTGTGTTGGGAGTTCTACATGCGTGGGATACCAGTGTTATTTTTGTGGCACTTATTAATATCCATATTTTCATAGCCATAAATGCATTCAATTTCTTTATTCTTGGAGGTGTTATTGCATTTTTATGGTATTCTTCTGCCCATTCTTGGATGTTATCATCTTACTTCTCTCTGAATTAGATGTTGATAAGTTAGTCGTTTCCACTCTCAAATTCCAATAGTTCATATTTGCCGTATTCCAAGACATACATGGAACCACTCCGGGACATTTTTGACATATTATTATTATAGTTCATAGACTTATTGCTATATGCATGTATACCTTGCTTTTACATTATTGTTGATATGCTGATGTTGTATAAACATATTTTGCTCTCTTTTTGTTCATGAAACACTGAACGCTTTCCCACTATTACATTCTTTGGGGACAACATCTGCTGCATTTATCTTTTATTTGGGCATTTACTTCATTCCATTCATTTTATTTACCCAAGAATCTAATGTCAGCACTATATGGTGTCTTCCAACATAAACCACTGAGCGAAGTCCATACAGTTGACGCTGTCATCCTAACCTTAATAGGACGGCCCAGTCTTCGCTGGGCTCCTTCAGTTTCTGCTGAAGAAACTTTACTCAATGGTTATCCATAACATTCTGTCAGGGAGTTTGACAGACCAGCTGTGACCTCTGTACAACCACGTTGTGCCATTCAGTAGCCGCTGAATCACTCACTGACAGAACGATCCAAAACAGTTTCATAAGTAGCAGGAGACAGTCCCCCTAGGCAAACATTATAATTATAAATAAAATCTTAACTGATCTGTGTTTTGTTGTGTATAAAATAATAATAATAATAATAATAATAATAATAATAATATTATTATTACTATTATTATTATTATTATTATTATTATTATTATTATTATTATAGGTCTTGAATTTGCCTATACCCATTTCCCAGATTACATGCAAGGATTGGTAACAGGGCTGTTTTTAATGACGATCGGTTTAGGATCTTTCTACTCAATAATCCTTACAGCCATCGTGCAGACTGCTAAGCCAGGTAATCAACATTTCCTCGTTCATAAATTTAAAGCGCTCCTCAGATACATACATACATACATACATACATACATACATACATACATACATACATACATACATACATACATACATACATACATACATACAATGAAAATGTTGGTATATCAAATTTTGATATGCCCATGGCGCAACAATACACATTTGTCAAACGTTATTTCAACAATAGGCTATCACTTTTATACTTTCTTAAGTCAACGTTGAATTTCCACTGGATAATTCATTATCGAAGTATGATAAGAATGAGAATACACATTAATAATTCGTATTTTCTAAATGAATTAAACATGATACACAATTTCATCTAAATCCTATTTTCTTTCTGTATGTACTATATCGCTTGATCTCTCTCTTAATGTGTCAATCTCTCAACAAGAACTAAATATCGGGAAATTCATAGTAAAGAAAACTGAGCTTAACCATGTCACCTACAAGAAGGATTTTAATAGTGATCACAATACCAGTGATAAAAAGTTTTAGTACCGTATTTACCGTATATGTTGAGACACCGTATTCGTTGAGACACCATACATTAATTGTAAAGGTATTTTATATTAAAAAATAAACAAATAAAACTTATTTAATATATTCAAAAATAAACAAAAAAATAATCAACACACTTAAAAGAATCCTTAGTCGGCTTCCGAGGTCAGCTTGCTTTGCAATAAATAAATAAAAACTTTGTATTAATATCGTTTAAAACAACTTCTGCTTCAGACTCTGGGGTCGGCTTGCTTTGTATTAAAAGTAATTTTGTCTTTGATGCCCTGTCGGTATGTTGTTTAGTGTTTGCTACCAGTTGTGTTTATTCACCATTAGGGCTTTTATGCGCCCGGCATAAGTAGGAATCATTAATTCAAAGGGGGTCTGGGGCCCCGAGTGGCCGAGTGGTCTAAAGCGCTTTCCGTTACGGATCACTGCCGTCTCACCTGTCGGCGTGGGTTCGAGTCTTAGATTCGGCTAATGCATTTATGTGAGAAAGCTTGCCAGTACCTTCTCGTGGGTCGGTGGTTCTTTCCGGGTGTTTTCCCCTGTTCTTCCTCCATCAATAATACTGGCCGCCATGTATAGCCTATCGTGTGCTGAAAAATGGCGTTAAACCTTAAAACAACAACAACAACTAAGGGGGTCTGATGTCTGCGGTTAAATATTAATGTTACTTTTGAAACCCGTGCTTGCGAAATGATTGTCACTTGCATTCAAGTGAATGTGTTTTCAAAAAATGACTTTATTTGCAAGATACTGTCATAACGTAGATTTGGATATAATTCTTTCTTGGCTATTTTGCACCAAGCACCGTGTTATACGTGAATGAGTTGTCATCAATATATCGGTTTATTATTTTCATCTCGTTTTTTAAATCATTTTCTCCTCTTTTGGCCTTCACGAATTTACCACCTGATTTTATTTTTCCAAATATTCTGGGCGACGCTTGTGATCGACATCAGTGTACGAAGCATTATATTTTGTCACTTTAAAATTTGTTCCATTGTTTCAATTTATTTTTAAAATTTCCCGTGAATATAGGTGAAAAAGAACCAAAGTATGCTTTCATATCTCGACCGTCTTTGCATATTCCAATAACAAAACAGACAAAATCACCTCACTTCAAAGAAATGCATTAAAATAACTTTTGTATTGATATCCTTTACAAACAAAAATGCAACAACGTCGGCAACTGAGATCGGCTTGCTTTGTAATTAAAATGACTTTTTGTCTTTGATGTCATGTCGGTAGGTTCAAATGAGTAAACTGCTCGCTGCCAGTAGGTGTTTATTCAACACGAGGGCTTATGTGTGCTTGGCATCTGTAGTTACAATTAACACGATTGAGCATTGATGTCTGTCGGTAAATAGTAAGGATACCTTCATAAATCGAGGTGATTATCCGAGGTGGTGAAAATAATGTAACTTACACTCAAGCGAATATATTTTAGCAGCAGAGAGGGTGAGCCGGACAACATTTTTAGACAAGTTTTCACTGAAATCACGCTTAAAAACAATGAAACCAATGACATCAGGCAAAAAAATCAATGAAATCAGGCAAAAAATAATAACGAAATCAGGCAAAAAATAATAATGAAAAATCAATGAAATCAAAAACTTTTCAAGAGATTACAACGTCGTTGTCACTCACCCTCTCAACCGAATATTTGATCCAGTCCGATACGATATCGTGTCCCCCCTTCAGGATGAAAATCCTTAGGATTTCACAAACAGACTTATTTGTAAAACCTCGTCTTGTAAATCAATCAGATTATTAGACTGGTCAGTGAGTTTGAAATTAATTCTGGTTAATGAATTATTATGACATCGCATATAGACTGGATTCACCGGGGATTCGATTATTAAAAATCCTGGAGGAGCTGTTGGTGCAAATGAATAAAGAATATACCCTTGCTGAGCTTGATTTGATCGTTCTAAATTTATTTGATAGCTTCCTTCGATAACATCACATACTAAATTGATTGCTATCACCGATGAAATATTCACATTGAACGGAGCAATATGCCTGCCGCCACCATCTGGGTCATTATTATGTTTGAGGGTTTTTATTTCCGGTGATGTTGTTTTTTTCCATGCATCATGAATTATTTTAAAACCAACATCGATGGCATCACTGAGAGATTTCTGTAGTTCTGGTACGTTATATCCTGGTATTTTGAATGTGGGGATATCTTTGACGGGGTATTATATTCATCTGCAAATAAATTTCTTGTTTCAGGATTACTGTCACCTAATACCTCTTGAATAATTTGTGAATGAAATGTTTCCATGTCATTGATGATTTTGTTACCTGTTTCTACGATGCTGATAAATTCATCTCGGGTGAGAGAGCCGGATTTAAGAGATATTAACAACAGTGAAAAATCATTATTCATCGCTGTGAAATTTTCAGTGATGTCATCCGGTCGAAGAAGCAAGTATTCTCTTTTAGTGGTGGCACTTACCAATTCACTAAAAAATATCAATTTGGTGTAATCGATATAACTCTTTATTGGATTATCAGATTTTATCCTGTCTGTGATATAATCAGTTTTTTTGGGTTCTGGTAAATCAACGGTTTTTCCCTCTGGTGGTAATTCAGGCCATCCTAGTACGGTCCTTATTGAGCTTTGATAGATATCTATGACGTATTCTTCTGAGTTTATTTCAATGGCAGATGATAGTGTTGGCTCATGAACTGTTATAGCTATTTTTGATTCTGCTCCAGTAATCGATTTTATTCTACGCGCGAATTCATTATTGATTTGTTCGATTTGGTATGATCCGGTTGGTATGGAAACGACATTCCAGTCTGGGGTACCGTCGGGTTTATTCTTATTTGCAAATACCAGGGAATTATTCGGTTGTTGACCACCAAATGATTTTGATCTAATATTAGGCCAGCTATGATACACTCGTAATTTTGCTAGCGCTATCTCCTTCACTGGGACCGGAGAGGGGAAATTCACACTGAATTCTGGATTCGTTGAGGTTATTGAGATCATGCTGGTTTGTACTGGGTTTGTGTTCTCCACTATTTGTTGAAGTAATTCCATCTGTGTTGTCATCGTTGCTATACTCATGATGTATTTCTAATTTTGATACTGCGGAATCATAGACACGTATCATCACTGAGAACTCACTATCTGATATCGTTGAGGTTATTGAGATCATTCTGTTTTTTCCAATTCCATCGGTGTTGTCATTGTTATTATACTCATGTTTTTGTATTTCTAATTTTGACATCGCAGAATCATATATATCTACCATCGCTGAAAACTCACTCTCTGATATAATTGTATCATCGAGAGATGACGATATCAATGAGGATAATTGCGAGCATGCAGTGGACACAACATGAAATTGAATTATGTAGTCTTGTAGTTTCCGTTGGCTGCATGATGATATTTTTTTTGTGATTATTGAAATTATTCCAGCGATTGTTGTTGCCGCAGAAATGCAAATTGGAACAGCTATCGGAGCCATCATTGTTACTGAAGACAGTATAATACCAGCTCCGGTGATTACACCACTCACTGAATACACGGTAATATCAATTGCGGTAATTCTCCTGCGATATTTTTTTATTTTCATTGCATACTCCTCAGACAGGGTTTTGAGTCTAGTTTGAAATTCTCTGACCTGATCATAACGATATTGCGATGATGAAATCATTTTTTATTTTAAATACGCTAGCGTTTTCAATTACGATTTACTTAAATCCGCTACGAATTCCACATACCACGTTGTTGACACTCCAACCAAATTTTTATCAGTAGGTGTGATTGTGAACTTTTCAGTTGTATTCTTGTCGATGATCGTTGAAATCGTATTATTGACCCCGGATGAACTGGACGATGAAATATTAAATTGAGTCAATGGTGTTACTAGTGTTAATCGATAAATACCCTTAACGGTTGCAGTGATATCTAATTTGTTGTTTGTAGGTGTCCACGCAAATGATCCGTGTTGGATTGTGTATACTAAGTTGTTGGTTTTCGCATGAGGAATTTTTGTTTTTTCAATGACTGTTATCATCCTCGAAATATCACCTTTGACGCCTTCGATGAAGTTTTTGGTCTCATCGATGGATTTTTTAATATCAGGGAGTTTTATTTCAATTTTATCTAACGGGGTTCCAATAAATTTATCAATGATATTTCTACGAAATGATGTAAACTGTTTTCCGTTTTCTTCAATTTTAGATTCAAGTGCTGTTAGTACAGTCACAGAATTGTTTAACTCATCGTTGAGAGTTTTTAATCGATTTGTAATCGTCGAAACGAGTACACCCGGTTTGAGTTTACCCTGATCGGAAAATAACGCGATAGTATCCTCGATTGCGTTTTGTTGTTTAACTAAAATATCATCCAGAGAAATATTACTAGATTTCAATTTACCCTGATCGGAAAATAACGCAACGGTGTTCTCGATTGCCTTTTGTTGTTTAACTAAAATATCATCCAGAGAAATATTACTAGATTTCAATTTACCCTGATCGGAAAATAACGCAACGGTGTTCTCGATTGCGTTTCGTTGTTTAACTAAAATATCATCCAACGACACATTACTAGATTTCAATTTACCCTGTTTGTCTTGAAATACAACTATCTCATTAGGATCAACATTTACTAAATTCAACGTCTCAGCGATTTCATCTTTAATTTTTTTTGTTATATCCTTGATAGAACCAGGGGTTGCAGTGTCATCGGGTTTGGGTTTCAAAGATCTCCCCCAAATATCAATCATTTTATTGTAAAACTCTTTCTCTCTCTAAAATCGTTTCGATTTCCAGCGACTACTAGTGTAGTCATTTACGACAATATGAGGTGGTTTTCTAGATGCTGAAATAGCATCAAGGACATTTAATACTTCACTGCCGCATATTGGTGGATCATTGATTTGTTGTGTTGGTAGCGTAGAATACCAAGTCTTCATTGGAAGGGTTTTTATATAACGCAAAAACTCTTTTGGCGGGGCTAATCCATATGAATCAAAATAGACAATCCCACGTGGATCAATAGCGTATGCAACCCAGTGAGTTCCAGGTCCGGTGCTGTTATCGAGATTAATAATACCTGTTTCAGTTTTGTTTGGTTGATGTGGTAATTGATCTTTCATAAAGACACCTCTGAAGTTTTTAATCGCGACTTTTTTAGCAGCATCCATTAAATCAAAATTGGACATGGGAACCATAGATTCCTCAATTAATAAACCGTTCCTGGTAGTCTCAGGCCTGATCCGTGAACGGATCTCCCGCTGTACCATGAATACGGGGTTCCTGGTAGTCTCAGGCCTTTTCCGCTGTACCATGAATACGGGGTTCCTGGTAGTCTTAGACCCTTTCCCCTTTTTTTATAACCCTGTCCAGTTGCTTTTTTCAACGCCATTCCTGCTGCAGTACCAACGGCTCCTAACGCCGCTGCTTTAGCTACTGCTGGGGCTGCTGCTGCAATCAATGCTGGTATTGCAGCTAACAATGGAAATATACCACCCGTTTTCATCATATTTTTGATAGCAGCCGCAGAAAGAGTAATCTGAACACCTTTTTTGGCTGCAAGTGCATCATTGAAATGTTTCACCTGACGAGTTGTCAGCGATAATTTATTTGCACCACCAGTCATTTGATTCGGTTTCAAAGTGATTGTGGTTCCACATTTTTTAGCCGATTCTGATTGCAATTTTTTGATTTGACCAGGAGTTAATGCAACACTAATAACACTATATGACATTATACATAATAGAGTGATTCTAAATCGTTTACAATTTCAATGATGAAATTGCACAGCAATTTCCAATCAAGGATTTTCTACTGGGGCATCTACCACTCTCATTCTTCCACCAATACCTTCGAGTAGCATTGATTTGTCGCTGAGAATGACAGCAACCGCTCTATAATTCGGGATAAGGATAGGAGGTACCCCACCAACTGGTGGACCAGTCGGACGGGTTACACGGGCTCTAAAGTGTATATCAACAACAGATTGTCTCATCAAATCAAGATGTTCCAATGAAAAGTAATAAATCGGATAGAGGCTTTTGAAATCCAATTGTGATATTTGCAAACCAGTATCCACATTTAGATCACGTGCCATAAACGACAATAAGTTATGATAGACACGTGAAATATGATTTTGACCGTAATCAAGTTGTACATCTTCAGATGGTTCCTGTTGGCCGTTTATTCTCAGCGAGACTTCATTAACACCTAACTGATCAAATATCATATGACTTCGTTCTTGATTACCAACTCGCGCAGCATTCTGTAACGCAATAAATATGTGACGTGGAGCTGAAACACCTTGTTTTGATGCCAGGTGCCATGTGAATGTACCATCGACATTATCCTGTTTGATATCCGTAGTCACTGATAACCAACTTAACAACGACTTTCCTCCTTGGTCCATAAATGATAACAATTTTTCTTCTGCTATGATTGATGGAGTTAACACTGGCATCCACAATGATAGTTTTGTTAAAATGACTTTACCGGGAGCAACACCAGCATTACGCCAGATTGCATCATCATCAGTACCCTTTCGTACAAGCGCTACTGTGTGTTTAGCTCCATAAATAACTTTTCGGACGTTTCTACAGAATCCAAAAATATGATGCAGTGGAATCGCACATGAAAATCGTCGACGCTGTCCATGCAACGTTGCTACGCGTGTTGCAAATCCTAAATTGAGATTACCATTAACGCCTCCGAGAATATCAAACGCAGCTCCGGGTCTAGTTCTACGTTCTGGATTAGCTGCTTCTTGTTGATTTGCTTCTGCAGTACCTTGTGCTGTTAACACTTTAATGAATTGAAGGTGGTCAGCGTTATCAGAGGTATCCTTTGCAAACATCATAGATGGACCAGCTGATCTTGTATAATCATCAGAATATCTCGCTAACCCTATGATTGTTGTAGCCACATCAACTTCACGGTCAATGGATTCAATTTCTTTTCCA
This sequence comes from Unio pictorum, assembly GCA_030141615.1. NCBI lineage: Eukaryota > Metazoa > Mollusca > Bivalvia > Unionida > Unionidae > Unio > Unio pictorum. The sequence continues at coordinate 5,558,167 of JARLTB010000021.1, forward strand.
TCAATGAGATATCTAGCGCTTTCAAATAACGCCATTATGCCGTTATTAACAAAACCAACTCGGACATTTGCGTTATCTGCATATGGTGGATCATTATGAGCAGCATCATTTGTTACAAGTTCTCCTTCTACTTCAATAAACGCTTCACAAGGCAAAAAGTATTTACTGGTATCATGAACTTGAAGTTCAATTCGTGATCGGAGATCTGGTTGTACTGCGTGATAAGAATAAAATTGAAAATCGCGTACAGAATCATCTTTACGCACTGGGGCATCCATATCAAATGCTGGATCAGGTGACCTTTTGAACATTTTATTCTATTTATCAGAGTCTAAATTGGAAAATTGCTAGCAATTTTCATCATCGTAAACGATTTTCAACGCTAGCGTTTTCTAAAGCCACTTCCTGCTATCATATTTGCAATATTGCTTTGGTCACTTGGAGTCACCATCGACGCTAGTTTTTCATCTACTGCGTTATTTAGTATTTTACTAACACTTGCAGGCATTTCTTCTGTGGACGGTAACGGTTTCTTTTTTCGCCTCACTAATGATGTTATTTTATTCTTTGCAGTTGAAAACGCTTTCCCGGCAAGATCTCCAACAGCACTAATACCCTTATCACGAATAACATCAATGGCTTTCATTGATAATTGTTTAGCTAACGGCATCACTTTTGGGGCCATTCTTGAAAAGAATCCTAAAATGGTATTGCCGAGGCCATCTCCATAGTATGCTTTATAAACTGGAAACCGTGAATTAACTACATAGACGAGGGTTGGTTTATCATGATTGTAATGTATGATCATTATTATAAAAACACTAGTGTTTTCAATTGTTATTTAATCACTATGATACCCATCTGCTAACTCGTCAATGAAATCTCGATATGTTTTGATATCCATGATACCGCCGGCAAATAACCGTCTACAGATATCAGCTGCTTCATTAATTATTTCTGGAGAGTTATTTCCAGCTCGGAACCCTCCTACAAGAACTTCTAATCGTGATATATCATTGATAACACTATCAGGACAGAAACTAATCCTTGGATTTTGCAGTCCACTTCCGCTATAACCAGCTGCTTCATCTATTTTTTCTAAATCCGTTTCTTGAAAATAATCATCATTAGGTTCTTCTTGTTTTTTTTGTCTTCGTGTTGGTGTTTGACGTCGTTCTTCTAAATCATCATCATCATCATCAGGTGGTAGTTGTTGTTTTTTTTTGTCTTCTTGTTTGTCTACGTGTTGGTGTTTGACGTCGTTCTTCTAATTCTCGTTGTCGCTCTTCTATTTGTTCTCTTTTATAATTACTAATTCCCCTTTGAAATTCCTTGTACCCCATCTCATCCTTATTCAAACGACCAATCCCTTTATTTAGTTTATACAAATTATCGGACCAATCATTACTTGATATTCTATCATTCTTATACTCGTCCTTTAAAAAATCTTTTTTTGAATTATAGCTTTGAGCAGCAAAATCACCAAAAGCTTGATAATCCTTTGGTTTCAATAAACTAAATTGTTTTATTAATATTTTAGCATGATCAGTAAATTTATTCAACAGAGAAACAGTCGTTTTTTTCGGATCAGTTTGTTCAGTTTGTTCAGTTTTCGCTGCTAGTTTTTCAAGTACAGAAATAAGACCCTCTTCTTTTCTTTTACCGTCAGGATCATCTCCCAGTAAAGCACGCTCTACCCCTTTCGTTGCTGTGGTTACTGGTTTAAACAACTCTTCAGACCCTAAAGCAAAATCCGTTTGTAAACTCTGTCGTTATTGTAGTTTATTCCGTACAGAGTCACGAATTGGTACAAATCTCCTGATTGCATCCAGTCGTTCACGAGCCAATCGGGTTGTTAATGCTTCATTGACCATTATTTGAAATCGCAAACCATTTTTCAATTGTAAAACACTTTTCCCACTTTTTTAACATGTCAGATGATTTTTGATACGGTCATGGAAGTGTTATTTCATCCTATAACAGCTTCTATCATTGATGGGGAAAGTATCATAATTGTATATAAAATAAATAATACTGATAGTTTCCCCACTTTTTGACATGTCAGATGATTTTTAACACCATCATGGAAGTCTTTGTTTGTTATTTTAACAGCTCTATCATTGATGAGGAAAGTGTCATAATTGTATATAAAATAAATAATACTGACAGTTTCCTCATTCAATTTTTGACATACCCCTTGAGGGTCGGCTAAAAAAATGAGGGTCGATGATAAAATGATCGGGCAATCAATGGTCGGGTAATCAATTTTCCTGAATTAACGCCCGTAGGTTTCTAATTTTAGAGTTGACTTCTTTTTTCAATTCGTATTCGTACCCTAATTCTTTTCGTATTCGTTCTACGATAGTATACAACGGAACGAACACACTGATGTCACTGGAAAATGAAAGAGAGTCTTTAATAGAATTCTGAATTCTTTTGATGAGTGCATATTTCTTGGGTAGCATATATTTGTTAGTGCTAACTCCGTATTCTATATCCTGAAAATCAGACACAATTTGATCAGGATTTAATCCATCTGATAGTTTGATATCCTGATTTTTCAATTTTGCTATATCAACTATGATGCTATTCATGTTTTCAGAATTCATTATTCTATAACATGACATATCTCTAATTGAAAAATACATAACTAAATTGAACTTTTTGTCCACTCTTTTTTGAAATAGCCGATCGATAAACCCCCTCTGCAACGAATCGTACTGAGGTTCCACAGATATCGAAGTGCCTACCGGCTTCATTCATAGATGAAAATATTTTCTCTTCGTTAGTTATTGTATTCAAAGATTTCACAGGTCTCTTCCCAACCGTTTTGCATTTTCCAGTCTCTCCTCGTTTGGAATTCTCACTCTGTGTGATAGCCTGCAGATTTGATACAGAATTATTCTTTGGATTAGAATCCTTGTGATCGATAACAAAATCATCTTCGATCAATCCATAATGACATTCATACACGAAACGATGATTGAGATATTTCTTCTTTCCAACAGTAAATCTCAAATATCCGTGACAATTCACAAAACCAACTGGTTTCTTCAGCCTACGGTTTCTTACAACACCATCACTAGATGCTTCATAATTTGTAATCACTGGATGTGGTCTGAATTCTTGGTTCATATATACTATTCTATTGTTTGTCTAATTCAGTGTTTGGTTTAATGATTACATCACTGGAGAACCTTTCGATGTAGTCTTGCGGAGTTCTTATGATTTTGTCAGTGACGTTATCAGGGTCAAAGACTTTTTCAGGGTCATAATTTCTGATGGATTGTCCATTTTTGATTCTTTTATCATAATAACGCTTCAATTCCCTGTATCGCTTACCACCGCAATCAATACACAATTGTGATTTTCCCTTGACCCCAACCCCACATCGAATACAGGGTAACGGACCAAGGCTTCCATGTCGAAAACTTTGCATATGATACCTACAGTATTCATTTTTTCTGCATGATTTGTTACACGGGGTTACATTTCCCATCATGAGCCATTTGCAGTGATTCATTATACATAAATCTTTCATTTAAATGCTTGTTTTATATATAGCATGAAGGAGTTCAAGAGATTGACTTCGAAAAATGCTAAATTCAATACCGATAGAGAGTTTAAGAGATTATTGAAAATCAGTCCTAAATTTAATATCGATAGACCTAAAAAAACGTCCAATAGACAGAAACAACGTCCAAAACGTCCAAGAGACGGAAACATGAAAGAGTTTAAGAGATTGTTGAAAATCAGTCCTAAATTTAATCGCGATAGACCCAAACAACGTCCAAAACGTCCAAGAGACGGAAGCATGAAGGAGTTTAAGAGATTATTGAAAATCAGTCCTAAATTTAATCGCGATAGACCCAAACAACGTAACAAACGTCCAAGAGACGGACCCTGGAAGGATGCTCAATTCAATCTTGATATAGTTTCTAATACACCCAAGAATAAAATTCTTGATAAGGCTATCAGAGACTGTTTTAATGAATTCAAGCGTGATGGAGCATCTTATTGTTGGTCAACATTTCGAATTGATGGTGTTGTTGACGCTACCATGACTGATGAAAAAGCAGCAGTGATCATTTCACGTGTTGGGGAAAAAAGTCATTTTTTCCGAATCAAATTCATTATCCGTGAGGATGGAAAATGGATCATTAGGGATAAATTTGAACCCATCTTGAAGGGCAAAAAAACTATCACTGTGAATCAGGATTCCAAGCCGGGAATTTTGACCGGAATTGACAAACCCTACTACGAAAGATCTTATCCTGTCACAGCAGTTGTTTACGGGATCTATCCGCTCAATGAAAAACCTGATATTGCAAAACTAGCACCCATGAAATATTCGACAGGGCTCAATTGTGTAGCAGAACGAATAATAGAACACTTCACAAATGCGTCCCGGGGAAATAAACTCACTGATCTAAGGCGAAAAAAAATAACCGAGTGGGAGTTCACGGTAAAAGAGCATGGGGCAACAATTCAGGATATAACCAAATTAGAAACATCATTGAGATTTCCAATATCAGTAAGAACAATCACCGGTGAAGTATTAAAAGAACCGAAATATCAATCAAAAAAAGGAAACCCAATTGAAATTATTGATCATAATGAACACGCGTGGTCATCTGCAGTAACAATATTCCCACGGGATAGAACCGTAAAATATCTATCCCAAACCGAAGAGTTTTTTTCAGAGCAGAAATTATTTGATGCTATTTACCATTTGAGTAAAAACGATCCTGTGTCAGTGTGGCTATTTCATAGTACTTCAGACGAAGAATGCAAATTTGATCAGTTTGTAAAGCCCAACGGAGAATTATATCGTACCGAAGAACTGCATAATCAAATGAAACAACTAGCTAGTGAGTTTTCTGAGGACGGGGAGGAAATCGAAGATCAATTATTAGCAAACTGTTTTACAGTACCATCCATTGTAGCACATTTTGCTAGAAAGAAAAACGCGTGGAAACCAACACGGAGTGAGTTCTTATCAGATGTCAAATTGTCCTGTCTTGAATACGGCCATGGAGGATTATGGAATACAAAATACACCGCTGATACCGTTATTTCAGTTGATATGATTGCGTGTTATCCAGGAAGTTTTCTTGGGTATGGAGAATGCAAGAAATATTTCAAACGATTTGGACACCCTACACACGAAATGACCCGTGTTGCTATTAATGGACCACTGCCTGATTTTGATTTAACCGGATTCGCTTGTGTGGTATCATTTGAAATGGCTGAAGGACTTCATCCGTGTAGTTATCTTTGGATTGGTAAACACATGTCTGAAAAACACTGGATGCCAATAGTGTTATTACGGTATATGATTGATTGTAAGATGTTAAAATCATTAATTGTCAGTGAAGCAATAATATCCTATCAAGCACAGAAATCAGTCTGGTTACCACAACCTGATCTAGAAAAAATAATTAGCGAAGAGCGAAAACTGTTTCCTGATTTTAATGAACAACAAATCATGGATTGGTCCCAACAGTTATTTGAAATCAGAAACAATGAAGCAAAAAATCTTGGACGAAGAATAATCGGTAAATTCACTCAGGGTGGCAAAGATGACAATACGAGATATTCTTCACGATTGATTATAGACAACGCTGAATACGATTTTGTAATGGCGGATTTAACGAATAAAGGCCTATATGTCAATCGTAAGGACGCATTTATGTCCGATGGAACCAAATTGGGTACAATTGTTACTTACAATGATGGATACAATCCGCAGTACACACATTTGAGAGCTTCTATGCTCGGTTATGCTTCTATTAATCTGTTTTCGATGATCAATAAATTTCCTAACACCGCAGTTAGAGTTGCCACTGACTCATTTTACATAAACAGCAAAATGGTTGATTTTAAGGCTACTGGCAACGAGAATTGGGGATCATGGAGAATTAAGAAAGAAATGATTCATGATTATATTCCATCAGCAGATGTTACCATTGAAAATAATTACTTAGAAAGCAATCAGTGTTCAGAATTTTCTAGTGCACCACCGATTTCTGATCCAATCTGTAGATATAAAACAGTTTATTTAAACGGTTGTGGTGGGTCAGGAAAAACAACCCGGGCAATTGAGTTATTTCGTAGAAACGCTAGCGTTTCTAACATGATTGTACTAACACCAACTCATAGACTTGCAAGAGAAATGATACAGAGAGGGGTAAATGCCTGTACCTATCATAGTTTTTTTCCGATGGAAAGGAGATAAATGGACTCCTGAGCGCATGGGAGAGAAATTTATTCCTGAAATTATCATTTGGGATGAAATAGACACAGTGTCAGAAGATGTCTTAAAAATATTTCTTGAGTGGTTGTTATTGAAGAATACAAAAGTCGTCATTTGCGGTGATCACGGCCAACCACCACCATTTGTCGGTGCATCTCCCCATGAATGGCTAAAGGGTTTTGTAGACTATTATGAAGAAATTGATACTGATCATAGATCACTTGATAATGAATTAAAAGAGTTTAAGAAATTAATTAGATTACAACCGGATAGAATCCAGTGTGAAATAGCCCGTGAAATAATTTCGGAAACTCCCATGAATGAGTTTTGGGAAATGTGGAGACCAAATGATTTGATAATTGCAAGTAGAAAAATAGTTAGGGATACACTTCAGATGAAATTATTTGAATTGCATAAACAAAAATTTGCAACACTTCCAGTGCCTCTTTGTTATAGGCCATCGGATACACGAAAACAGAACATTGAAGTTGATATTCCAGGACAGAGTGAAAAGCAGATTCTCGTATTAAATGATATTGTGCTGGTTGATATCAATGTCGTTGAAGATACATTGCGTGCTAATAAATCCCCGTGGACGCTAGGTTATGCAGCAACAATACACTCTTCACAGGGATTGACTATATCGGATACAATTGTTTGGATGGTAGATAATCGCATAGAATGGTCGAATTTAGTCTATCTTTCAGTATCCAGAGTACGAAGAATAGATCAACTTCGAAGAATTGTCCTGGATGATGAAATCATTGGTGGCGATGATGAAATCATTGGTGGCGATAATGATATTATTGATAAAAAACTCTCCGGTTACAAACAACAGGACAAAAAAAAACAACGAGAATTTGATATTGATGCTGGATTAATAATCACTTTGAAGAAACAACAGAATAATCACTGCGCAAGTTGCAATTGTATAATGCGTTGGCAGTATTCGGATAAGGATCCTCGCCAATTCACCGTTGACAGAAAAAATAACAATCTCGGTCATGTCAGAAATAATGTGATGTTGACTTGTCTTGAGTGCAATAGACGCAAGGGTGCTAGTTAAGACCATGCGGTGGCAATTGAGTGTCCTCGGGTATCACTTGTAATTGTTGTCTAGTAAACCCCCGCTGAGGGGCAGTTGAATCCAGTTTATAGACTGGAGGTCTACCCGTAGATCGTGTTATACTAGATATCTTATGTGTAGTAACACTCCAAATAGGATCAGTAGCTCTTTTTCTACCCCCTTCAAGCTCTCCTGGTTCATATAAATACCTCACAATGACATTACTACCAAGAATTGGTTCGGAAACGCTAGAATCTTTTTGTGGTTTTTCAGGTATTGATTTCTTTTTAATCGCATTGATAGGTTTCATGTTGATGGTTCTAGTAATCTCGTTATTCAGTGCAGTAATCACAGCTGGTAACCTTTTAACCCATTCACGGGATCTTTTTTCTTGGATGAATTCTTTTGCGTATTGATATCCAAATAACCGCTCAGCAAGGGTTTTATTAAACCGTTCTACAATGGCCTGATCGCGATGTAGCGCAGTATGCCCTCGTCGTATGGTGACATTATGATTTTTCATTGTAGATAACACTGCACCCTGAAATTCCTTGCCAGGATCAACCTGCAATAGATTTGGCCAGTGCAGAGGACCTCGTCGATAAATCCTTTCAAATGCAGAAGCTACTTCAGTGGCCGATTTTGTTTTTAACGGCTCTGCTTCTTTGTATCGACTTGCAATATCAACTACAGTTAATGCGTATTTGTAACCGTGGTCATGTGGCAAAAATAATAGATCAGCCTGATGAACTTCATTAGGAACAGTCACATCAAAATGCGAGACATTAATTTGTTTAGGCGGTGGTAGATAAATTTGCCATAGTGCCTGTTTGGATAACCAATGAGCCGCAGTGGTTTTTTTCACTTTTGCGGCGCTAGCGAGTTTATGGATTGCTGATTTACCCCTCCAGTATCCTCTTGGGGAGTAATAAATAGATTCCATGTTGTTATTAATTACCAGCACCTAACATCAATTTACTTTTCATAGCCGATTTTATCAACCATGAAGCCAATTTTTCTTTGAAGGATTTATCAGGAATAGCATTTAACGCATGAATTAATTTCACATCTGCTAGATGCCTGTGTTGCAAATTGCTGCTTTTATAAGCAACATCATGAAGGTGACACGCCTTATCAATAGCGTTTATTGGTTCCTCACCGGGTCGGGGCTGATTTTGATCATCAAGTCTGATATCTAATCGTGTTCCCGGTCCACAGTAGCTATATCCTGGAAGGTGCTTTTCTCCTGGATACTTTGCCCATGGGGTTCCAGGGAGTTTTGCTAGCTTGGCTGCGATATCACCTCCTCGTTTTTTTTTAAAGGTTCCTTGGGTTTAGAAACAAATCTAAATTTCTTTGTACTACACTGTACGCATTTACCAGAAAGCGCTGATCGGTTATTTTTAGTTGTAATCGTCGTCAAGTCATCTGTGCCAGTACGCGCCTTACACTTCACACAATATAGATCCATAATTTATGTATAGAGATATGAATATAATTGATTTTTCAGCGACTAAAACAAGAGAACCAGTGAAGCATCATGCAGCGCTACCAAACTCTATCCGCGCAATTATAATCGGGCCATCTGGATCCGGTAAAACGCAATTGTTGCTCAATTTAATAATGAGATGGATGAAGTGGGATAAGTTGTATTTAATTGCCCCTAGCGTAGACGACCAAAAATGCTATGAAGTGCTAAAAGATTTTAATGAGATTGCTGGTGAGGATGTTATTGAATTTATAACCGATATTGACGAGGCACCATCAGTAGAAGATCTTGATGGAAGTATTAACAACATGGTAGTATACGACGATGTAATGTTAGATAAACAAAAAAATCCTGCTAGAATATTTTCCAGAGGCAGGCACAAAAACACGGATGTGATCTATGTCACTCAACGCTACACACAAATACCAAAAGTGATTCGCGATAATTGTAATGTGTTGTGTGTGTTTAATGGAGTTGATACACATACGCTACGAAATATTTGGCAGACATGGTGCTCCGATATGGACTTCAATCAATTTAGAAATTTCTTTAGTCATGCTCAGTCTGCCCCACATGGATTTGTAACAATAAATTTACATGACCCTCGGACACGATATCGTATCGGACTGGATCAAATATTCGGTTGAGAGGGTGAGTGACAACGACGTTGTAATCTCTTGAAAAGTTTTTGATTTCATTGATTTTTCATTATTATTTTTTGCCTGATTTCGTTATTATTTTTTGCCTGATTTCATTGATTTTTTTGCCTGATGTCATTGGTTTCATTGTTTTTAAGCGTGATTTCAGTGAAAACTTGTCTAAAAATGTTGTCCGGCTCACCCTCTCTGCTGCTATTTTCAAATCATGAATTACACTCAAGCGAATATATTTTCAAATCATGAATTTTTTATTCGTGAGATACTGTCATACTTGAATATTTTTCAGTCTTGATTATTTTGCACCTAAATATACTGTGTCATGAGTGAATGGCGTGTTCAAGAGATCGGTTTATTTTTTCCCTCTTGTTTGCCATTTTGATGGATCCAGTGTTCAGTCGGATAACATGTTCAAACCTTTGAGCACAACGCCACAATTTCTTTTTCAATCTTCACGTCAAAGAACAATGTCAATTAGTGGGCGGGGTGGGGTGGGGAGCGCAAATGCAATACAAATTTATATCGTTTCTTACGTCTTGGGAGATATAACCAAAGCGAAAATATATTACACCATAAGTTCTGGGACAGGAACAAAAGTAATTATTTTATCGTGTCCCAACATGTACGGTAGCCTGTCGAGACTGTACAGTACACGTCTTGTGTAAGTGGAATACTCATACCGTTATTTATTTAAAATGTTTATATTTTCTTTTTGTTTCTTTCTTTTTATTTTATAAATTCGATTAAAAAACGATTCTAAAAAAATTGTTTTATATTAAAGTATACGACGGTGGCTCACCCTCTCTACTATTTATCGCTCACATGCTGTGTTGGTTTGTAAGGCATGAGATGAATCAAACAGCAGAGAAATGTAAGGATGGGAAATGAATAAATGTTTTTATGGTCTCCCCAGCTCCACCACTACCGCTCTTAATTTAACAGTATGAATTATTTGGTATATCAATATATATATATATATATATATATATATATATATATATATATATATATATATATATATATATATATATATATATATATATATATATATATATATTTATATATATATATATATTGTTGTGACTCTGTGTCATAAATTATGAAACACGATGAAAAATGAGGCCAACAGTGTTAAGTAAAATCAGCAAAGAATTTTAATAAAACAGTGCAAAGTGAAATTTTAGATACACTTATAGTATTGTTAATTAAATCCCAAATAATTCTTAATGTCTTATCACCAGTCACAAAATGACTTCATATGGCCTTGAATGTCCTGATGTAACAAAATAATGCAGTCTAGCATGTTTTTGAGTGAATTCACAAAATTGAGCATAGTTTATACCAACTCAAAACGTGAATCGCTATTTTATAATTCCAATGAATATTTAAAATAAATAGTTCCTTCTCAGATTATATTTTATCAGAACAACATATCTGTATTACCAGAAACTGACCTATAAGATGAATTAATTATTTATTTATCATAACCCTATTAATAGACATTTTCACTTTACGTAATAGCATGTGAAGGTTTCCAACTGTAAATAAGACTGACCTTGAACTCTTCCAACATAAAAATGTTCTTTACTAATTAAATTTGTTGACAAAAGTTAGATCTGTAACTAAGTTGTTTACATCTTACAACCGTGGGTAAATGTTAAGCACACACACACACACACACACACACACACACACACATCATCATCATCATCTTCATTATTATCATTATTATTATTATTATTATTATTATTATTATTATTATTATTATTACAGACTGGTACCCAAACGATCCTGCTGCCAAAGGTCATATGGAAGTTCTATTTTTCCTTATTGCTGGCATAACATTCGTCTTTATGCTGATTTTCGTACTTGTGACCAAGTTTGGTTATACCTCTAAACAAGAAGACTCTAGAACCCAATTTATTGGTCCACAAAATAAACTCAGTTCTGAAAATACATAGAAAACCTGAGCTTGACGGAAATAAACTGTCTTAAAAATCAACATGGAGACCCAGTGTTGTCCAGATAATGGGAAATGTAACAATGCAACATTTTATTTCTTTGAAATGAAATTTTGTTAATATTTTTAATTTTTAGACACATCAAGAACAGTCTTTGTCAATAATGTATCTCATCATCCATGTCATTCAATTTTATTGAACTTTTTACTTTCAATATTTTTTATTTTTAGAAGCAATTTTGAATGAATTCTATTTATTATTATTATTATTATTATTATTATTATTATTATTATTATTATTATTATTATTATGTTACCAAAATGTTTTCATCGTTTTTATGATTTTTTTTCCCCCATGACTGATATGTATTTTTATAATCTTATTTTTAGGGGCGAGGTCTCCATATAAAGTGAAATAAAAGATCTGACCCTGCACTGTTGTAGTGATTACACAATACCATTCTGTACTGTTGTAGTGATTACACAATACCATACTGTACTGTTATAGTGATTACACAATACCATACTGTACTGTTGTAGTGATTACACAATACCATACTGTACTGTTGTAGTGATTACACAATACCATACTATACTGTTGTAGTGATTACACAATACCATCCTATTATTTCAAATTCATATCACTTGCTCTGAAAGCACTTGTACTATTGTAGTGATTACATAAATCACAAGCGCTGCGGTGGCCTAGTGTTTAAAGCGTCCGCTTCGGAAGCGGGAGGTTGTGGATTCGAGCCCCGGTTGAGTCATACTAAAGACATACAAAAATGGTACTAACAGTTACCGAGCTTGGCGTTCAGAAATAATACATTAATTCCTAAGGCCGAGTTTACGGGGCATGAGGTAGTAGCCTACTTCCAAGGTCTGTAGCGTGAATGTCATGCACGATACACTAAAGAGGATAGTTTTATAGAAAGGTAGATTTAGCTCTACAATGATATCAAATAATGTGGGCATTTTAGTTGCACTACAAAATACAGAGGGAAAAACCTAATTTGTTGGACGCATTTTTATTTCCACCCAAAATTCGCCCATGGTCGGAATCCGATTTTGTGTCAAGATTTTAGACTTTATGGTCTCAGATCTACGACAGACCGGTATAAAGCTCACACATACAGGTGAACCTGTGCAAAAAGTAGGATAAGGTGGACATTTTGAATAAAGAGTCTTCTCGATACGAACATTATGGGTCCGTTAAACAAACAAACAAAAAAAGAAAACGAAAAAAAAAAATAACTCTAACTTTTCACCTTCTGCTCATGCGTCACCAAACTAACCAATGGAAAACAGGTTTTTTAATCACAACTAGGCATGGCTGTAATGGATAATTGCTTGGAAGCCGATGTATTAGAATGTATTCAGAAATAGTTTCCAAAATGTGTTTCCTACTCGCATTTCACGCGAAAACAGCAACTAACCTCTAGGGGTTAATGTGTTAAGAGGTTAATGTTAGGACTGGTAGGCCAGGTGTCAGGATAATGTGGGTGGGACATCATGCTACGTGTCTGCGGCATGATGCCACAGTGCTAGACATCACTACAAACTGCCTCACCGCAGCCACCGTAGTGATATGACTGAAAAATTCTTAAAGCTACGTTAAAAAAAACACACACACACATCAAACAATACCATCATCTTGTTTCCAATTCATATCACTTGCTCTGAAAACACAGCATTTCACATCAGTTGTTGACCTTTCTTATCCATCGTCGTTATGTGGGGTTGATGAAAATCATAAGATATCAAATGTAAGCTACTCTGTGGTAGAAAGATCGTTACAGAAACACTTCATTATTATTATATAAGTGTGAAATATAGAGACGTAATGGCAAAACAATTTTCATACTTGTTTCATTTCCTATCACATGTGAAAGATATATCCCTATGTTTTTAATAGTACCCACCATCCCATGCGACATTAGTGCACACAATAGTTGTACATGAAGCATTGAAAACGGGTAATTTGTGTGCTAGAACAAAAACTAGAAACTGCCATACATTTCATTTTTGAAACTTAATCTTTGATAAAAGAAATACCAGGCGTCGTTCGCATGTCCTAAGTCATTAACCTAATTGACAACAAACAAACTCGCTATGATTCATTGCTGAATCTGACTTGCATTGTTTTCAGATAGGGTCACACAAATTTACTAAAACGAACTATACTATAATTTACCGCGACAGGTCTACTTAATCGTATCTCTTTCCAAGGTAATGTATATTGGCATGACCAGGCTAAGAAAGCGAGGTGAATTTACAAAAAGAAATGGGGTGAGTGTGATGTGCCAAGGACAAAGTTTAATCATCTAAACTTAGATTCTGGAGCACATTGGGCAAATAATAAAAACAAAATTTTCTTTTCTACTTTACAAATGAACATCATTTTAGTACTACACCATGAATTATATTCGTCATTAACGTAGGAAAACAAAATAAAACTCTATTTATTTAAACATAATAATATTATATGTCGGGGCAGGAGGATAGAATTTGAATCCTAGAGGTCAGCGTCTAAACCTGCTGCTTCGGCAACAAAGTGCACAAAGAAAGCTGTTTAGTATATATATATATATATATATATATATATATATATATATATATATATATATATATATATATATATATATATATATATATATATATTCTTACATCATACGGTTTTACCTGCTTTAAAAATATAACAAATGAGAAGATCAATCATTGTTGGCTTTGTTTTTGTTTTTAAGTACAAGAAAAGCTGATGTTTGAATAGAGCTGACGTGACAAAACACCCAGTGCAAACCAGTCGCAATATGCCTGTGATTACATGTTCTTGCACTCCTACCTGTGATATTTCACTCCTTCCTGTGATATGCCTCTTGCACACCTTCCCGTGATATGCCTCTTGCACTCCTTCCCGTGATATATCTCTTGCACTCCTTCCTGTGATATGCCTCTTGCACTCCTTCCCATGATATATCTCGTGCACTCCTTCCCGTGATAAGCCTCTTGCACTCCTTCCTGTGATATGCCTCTTGCACTCCTTCATGTGATATGCCTCTTGCACTCCTTCCTGTGATATGCCTATTGCACTCCTTCCCGTGATATGTCTCTTGCACTCCTTTCTGGTCGTCCTGGTCGTCCTGATGCCCGTTCACTTGATAACTTTAATTGTTAATGCTATTAAAATAATTATTAAAGTTACCAAAACTTCATTTCTAAACATTGTTATGTTCCATAATATTCTCAGTTCTATTGTTGTCTTCAAGGCCATGCATTTTTTATAGATATCTTTAATACAGTATGTTTACTTTTGATGAACACTTAAAGGTAACAATAATGCTACGTTGCTTTGATGAGAAAAAATCTAGGATAAATTACCCTTCAATTAACACCATATGACAAAAATACAGTAATAAGTGTATTTATTGATTATTAAGAAAGCAAATTCATAAACTGTTTTATATTTATTTAAGTTTACATAGTTTTGTATGTACTAAATTAGTAAATAAGATAGAGCTTGTACATTCGATAGTGTTTACTTAATTTAAATGGCAATATTATTTAGCTCGAACACTACTGTAAAATATATTTTTTACAATTGGTTATATAATCATTTACACACTGAATAATGAGAACAAGAAAATTTAAATGAGCATAACATAAACATTTATGTCTTTTGAGTTTACAATATTCGTACCTATTGCAACAAAAGCAGGTCGTTGTTCTCTTCTAAATCTTTAATCACTCTTCTATTCATATTCCTTCCTCAAAGAAGTGAGGGCTCATTTAACTTAGGTAACCAATCATAATTGTTCATATTAGCACGTGATTCCAAACTTGTAATTGCAATATTACAAACAATTGCAGTCAATTCGAGGCATTAATTAATCACTATATCGTAATTTAACTTTTGTTGCGAATTAAATTTGGTAAAATGTGCTTAACCAAAAATTTGATAGAAAACTTCATAACGTGAGAAAATTTTTGGCTTGAATTTTATATATTCCGCAACAATGTTCAAAGGCAAAATTTAAGAAATTTCGTGCTTTGTAAATGTGGCTTTGTTAGGTAAATATATCAAGGTGTCTTCCTCTAACGGAGGATGTTCAGTGTGTATTAAAAATATATCATTGGTTGAAACCATTGGGTTCTTTTACACTACATTTTAAGCGTGTATCAATGTTGAAAATACAGCTTTACTATTTTGTTTTCTTTGGTAAACAGTTTTCTTTCATTTCTGAGGGAAGTTTTGTGATTTCCTACGCTTTATAGAATTTCTCTACTTATATTTTATGAATATGTGAACTCATATGTTTGCAATTTTCAAATTAAAATTAATGGGCTACTTTTGAACCCTTATGTTATACCTACCTCTCACAAAACTTTCATCTCCGTATGATGAATTTATTTGTAATAATTTTAAAGAAAAAGGCGTGGCCATGGTTTTTGGACTTAAATATATTCTACTAATGCGGCTAATGATCTGGGCAAACCAGCAATGATCTCTCCCAAATTATACTAATTGTTTCTCTCTCTCTCTCTCTCTCTCTCTCTCTCTCTCTCTCTCTCTCTCTCTGTCTCACACACACACACACACACACACACACACACACACAATTGACTACAGAACAGGCCAGGCCCTAGGGTAAGGCGAATGAGGCAACTGGTTTAAGCCCCACGCTTTCAGACAATGCAAATTGTTTGTATCGTCGCTTGTTGCCTTGGGGCGCTCATCAACCTGTTGCCTTGGGCCACACACATTCCTAGGGCCGGGGCTGGAGCCAGAATTATATTTGTAAGCAGAAACTCTACAAATCTATGTTTATAATGTTTCTATGACTTTCGCAAATGTGAGCAGAAGTACTCTCACCTTCGCTCGGGTGGATGTTTGTGTGGACAGTCACGTAATAACAAGAGGGCTGATAAGGCCGTTGCCCCTTGCCCCTTATATCTTAGATCGTCAAAACCCGGTAGCCAGAGGTCTTGGGGCGCCAAAACCGCTTTGGGTCGTTATTATCGCCCCGGGTGCCACTTTCCTTTAATAGACCGCTTCAATGGCCTAGTGGTAGAGCGTCCGCCTCGGATGCGAAAGGTTGCGGGTTCGGGTTTGTCAAACAAAGACATATCCCGTCGGCTTGCAACTTTGAGTATACAGGGTCTAAATGTTAACCATCTGCCCCAAGTGGAACCTATCTTGGGTAGTCACCCGACTGAACAGGACCTATTTTGAACCAATTGCTCCTGTATCTCTGGCGCATCTTTCCTACAAGACCTGCTTCCTCGTGGCTTTACAAATGGCAGACAGAATTGGTGATATATTCATGCCGTGCCCATACACCCAAATTATCAATTATCAGTAGTTCCGACAAGATGGATCAGTCTTACTCATGACATTCTCCTCATCCATCACCAATAACCATTTCACTTCCACGGGTAACTAGACTTTTCTCATGAAACATGTCTTCAATTGAAGGACACTAAGAAGAATCTATCGGATCTTTAAAATGGTACTTTAGTCGATCAGAGCTGGTAGGTAGAGGGAGACCACGTCTTTTTAACTCTTAAGTCGGGTCAAGGTGATATATCAGCTCAAACTATCTCATCCTGGATCAAAGGCGTTATTCGCTCAGCATTCAGTGAAATATCCTCGGCTCAATGATCAGTTTACGTATTTCAGCCCATGAGGTTATGGTAGTTGCCACCAGTCTAGCTAACCGACATCATTCGGGCTGTGGGACAGGGATCGGAGTCCACCATCCCTATTTTTTTTCTCCGGGATCAACCATCACGAAGGGCCCAATTCGATCTGGTAGAACGTATATATGCTGATCAACAGGTAACGTTTCCATGTCGATAGACAGCTTCGACCTTCGCTGGATCTACGGAGAAAAGTTTTCCTTTTTAAAGCCGCGCTCTGACAGATGGAGTCTCCTTCAGTCTGGCTACTTAGAAGCTATCTCTCATACCTTAGGAGATCGGATATTTTATATCCAGGGTAAGGGGATGTACCTCCATGCGCCTTTTGATTATTCTGCTAAGGTATTATGATTGGGTAATGTATTCGATGAAGAAACTAAGTTTTCCTAGTAACAAGAAACTTTTCTTCGAAATTACATACCCAGTCATAATACACATAGACACTCCCAGCCTCCCCGCACTTACATGCATAGCGAGCGTGCCTTCCGCACCTATAGCAACTAACATATCCTTAGGTCTCTCTGGAAAGGTTTGTGGCAAATTTTCATTCGACGATGAACTATTGCAGAAAAATAATATTACATTAAAGATACAAATAAAACCAAACTAAAGATTTTTGTTAAGAGGATGCTTGTTTGATTCTGACTGATGAGTTAAGGTTAATTCCTTATGCAACTGGTTGCTTTTATACTGAACCAACAGTACCACCAACCCATCTTTTTTACATTCAGTTTTGACAGGAAAGAGCGATTGTGAACATTTTCCTGTGACAAGGCATCTAAAAAAATCAGTATGTGCCTTATGCTTGAATACATTTCACTAGTATTATAACAATTTAATATACTATTCATCACCCCTCAACCATCTAGATTTTTTAGATATTTACCTCTGTAACAGACGGACGTAAATACGTAAGCCATGTTGGCTGTTCATTTGCAGCCAAAGTTACGCATTCGATCTCTAATGCTAGTTTGTGACTGGCAGTCAACAACACGCCAACACATTACAGACTTAGCTTGTGTCAATTTATAAATGTTATATCGTGATAATTAGGCTCGTACCTTTTACCTTCAAAATTAGGACGGTGTCTAAAATACGAAACTCTCAAGTGAGACCTTATGCCTTGCGGCCAGATCAGATTGTTAGGGGAGATCACTCTGCTCGACCTCTAATAAGTCAGTAGACACCTTTTAGCTCCCTTGAGCTAAAAGTAGTGACTGCGAGGTCTGGATTTGCGAGGTAGTTCTCCTAAGGTATTATGATTGGGCAAGTATTTTGGAAGAAACGTTCTTTTACTAGGAACAATTGGTTTTATTGACATCACAATATGCAATCTCGGCCGTCGAGATAGAGCGATCTTGCATAATAACTTTTTTCCCCCAGACAGTAGTACAATACCAGGTGCATTGATAACATTAATTTAGCAACTACTCAAGAACACTTTTAAAAAAATAGACTTTAGCGTATGTCATTGATTAATACATTTGTGAAAAATATATAAATTCACATACACCTAATTCAGCATTAAGAAAGAATTAAAATTTCAAGTAAAAACAACTAGAATATTTTGAATAACAATAAGAGTACTGGTCTATTTGAAGATCGAACACGTACCATATAAAATAATACTGTAAGCAACATAAGATAGATTACAACTTAGAATACACTTAGAAAGATGAATGTATACATTTGAACAAATACTTCTAAATGCATTGATAGCGATTTAAACCTAGACCCTTTAGCATACACCTTTATTATTTAGAGAACAAATATACCAAAATGTCAATGGGTGGTATGAGGTCAACTAATCATAAGGTTGATGCTCTTACTTAAATCTGATGGCAGTTTAAATCTCTCTCTTTATCTAGACCTCCATCATCTGTAATATATATATATATATATATATATATATATATATATATATATATATATATATATATATATATATATATATATATATATATAGGCAAGTCCCAACCTCAAATTCAACAACCACCACCTCCATATTTGCTACCTGAGCAAGAGCCTTCCTTGGAACAGATAAAACAACAAGAACCTTAACCAGAACCATAATCCAAACTTAAGTCTCCCTAAAAACCGCTACAATCTCCAGAAGAGTTTTACGATGCACCTACAGGAAGTGGTTTTACAGGAAGTAGTCTTGTTGCTTATCCTAACAATATCCTCGAGGACGAGCAACGGTTAGAAGGTCTCATAGGAGGACAACGAGCCGGTAATAATTTCCTGGAAATAATCTATGAAGCAGCTGCTATTTGACAACGATTATATCTAGGCGTTTTCATGGATATTAATGTCTACCGGGAACATAGTGATGAAAACGTGGATGGATGCTACAATGATTAAAAGAATAAGTAACAAATAAGATGATCACACACGACTCTCCCCGCAGACCCAAAATGGTTAGATTAGTACACTCACGATTGCCTGCTTACGCTTACAGTGCTTATTACAGAGATGGAGTCGACGATTTCGTTCAAAGATTATTTACAAGAATAGCTCCCAAAGTAACACCAATTGCAAAACAATTATCGATGAAAGCTATGGATGATATTTGTATTAAAGATCCTGGTGCAATTAGTGACTTTGCTGGTAAAGCGTTCACGGCAACTATGGACATACTATCACGATTAATACGACGACAAAAGGTGGTTCAGCAACAACCAGAAAAATTACCAAGCACAGAGAGTATGCCCGAAAACTGTAAATAAAAACATAAATCAAGCTGCAAATAAAAACTAGCAGAGCTGGCTGGTGAACCTTTAGCAAAGCCAATTTAGAAACAAATATAACTCCAAGCCTGATAGCAGGAAGTGGTCTTCGTCTTAGACGATAAGAACTAAATCAAAAATGTTCGAGAGCATATCCGACCAGCATTTTGACATAGATGCTCCATGGACGAATCTGTGCACAATTATCAGTATTATTTGTATGATGCGCTAACACCAAACGTAGAATTGAATTACAAGTTCAGGATACAAGTAGATATTTCCTAACCTATGAGAAGTTTACTGAAGTTGAAGGTACACTCACAAAAATAGATAATACAGCATACGGAGCTAACGATCAAGTTGGTTTTGCTAACAACGGCCTAATGTCATTATTTAGCAGAGCAATATACTCGATTGATGGAAAGGATATTTAAGCATGTCTTGAACACGCTGACATTACCACGACGAAACTTTGTCTTGCAAGATACACCGACGACTATACGTGATCGGCTGGTCCAACTGTAATGTTTGTAAAGGACACAAGTGAGCACCCTGATCCTAATAATATACTAAAGGACGGCCAAAAACACACACTGATACCGCCGATGATGTAAGCGTAGAGGCTGTGGTCATAGGAGGTAATTCAAATTTTGCCACAAGCCGAGGAATATTATACGACAATGAAGAGTTTTCATGCACGATCCCAAAATCAGATATTTTTGGATTCCGCAGAGATGTCATAAAAATCATATTCTGCGCACACATTAGTATTTGTTAGAAAACCCATCGAAAAACGATGCGATGTGGCGTGTTAACGGAGTTGATACTGGTAAAGTAACAAAAACTAAACTGTCATTGTGGCTGCCTGTAATGAAAACATCAATCGCTGAAGAAAAAGTACTTACAGGTGGCAAGTCGCAATAGAGGTTATACTAAGCAACAAGGCAATTGTGCTTGAAGGTGTTAGTGGCTTAAAGAAACTCGTTGACGACCGAGTTGAAAACATGTGATGTTTTCCAAATATGTAACAATTTGAAAACACCAGTATTTTATAAATGTCTAACCATCACGTTAATATTAATCTGATTGCTGGTCAGAAAAAGAAAATACAATCCGCGTTAGTGAAGAAAAAAAACAGGAACCACACTAATGCTGAAGCACGAACAAATCTCATGTGGTGAAAATAAACTGTCGACAACGCGTCAACTTAAACATCTCGATAAAGTCAGACAAACCAAAAACGGAGTACGAAATAAACTTTCCTCTGGTGCCATCAGCAAGTCCGTTAAGACTGCAGGACTATTTCCGCTTCTAGCAGTAATAACAGAGCTAATAGCATCAGCAGTACCAGCCTTAGCAAATGCAACTGCGTTAGGTGCTGTTGGAACTGACGCTGGCATGGCATTAGAAAAAAATCAGCTGACAAGAGCTCACAGGACTTCAGAGAACTCATCAAGTTATAGGTCTGAGACTTTCAGAAACACTGTGTTAAAAACTAGTGAGTTATCGCCTTCATAAAAGTTTGATTTACTTGATGCTGCCAGGCAACTAAAAATAAAAAAACAACAACCACAAAATCCTGAAATAGGTAGTATTGATCCTAATAAATGCACCGGGATTAAAACTCACTGGGTAGCATACGCGATTGATCCACGTGGAATTATTTATTTTGACTCTTACGGGTTAGCTCTATCGCGGAACTTTATCAATTATGTTACACCAATTAACGCGTTAATGTGTATTCAACGTTGCCAACACAATCATTAACTGCGCCGCAAATATGCTGGTATAAAGCAATTCCTGTACTTGATGCTGTGTCAAATTCGGACAAACCATTGCACAAAGCCCAACACGAATATACAAGTCGTAAATTAAATAGATCTTAAGCAATAACAATGGTTGTTATTTACGAACGATCATGCGGTGGCAAAAAATGCATTGATGTTGATACTGACGAGGTTGTTGTTTCCAAGACCGATATCGCACATTAAAACAAGTAATATTATGTTGAATGATATACCCTGACGAGTTATTGGTGCTATTACCGATAACATCCCATTATTGATCGATTCTAGTAACTCTATCGCGGGTATCGGAAACGAAATTGCAACGCAGTTTAAAAGAAACTGTGATACAATGACAGGAGGTCTCGTGATGAAAAACAACAACCTAATCGTGTTAAAATCTCCACCGGGGATAGTTATGCTGCGACAAAAATACGTGGATCACATCGATGATAAACTATTCAAGCTGTGAACCGAGTACACTGACCACGTAACTGCATTTGTTAATACTTCTCGTAATTGTTTTCAAAATAAACAATTTCGCAAAAGATTTTTGTGGCAAGCTATTTGCCGCGTTAATGCCACTTATGCATATCATCGACGAAGTGAATGTTGTCAAGTATGGTCTTGTTCCGTCGCTAAATAATCTTGCATGTGCGATGCGGTTGATACACCGCACCCACTAATGTTTTTTTCCTTCAGTTTAAGAGCTCTTTCACCGGCACAGTTTACTGTGTTATTGAGTACATCCACTGTAGTTAAAATCGCCAGCACATTAATAGAAAACTGTGCCACTGATATATTTAAAATAACACCCACAAGCGCAAGTTTGGCAATGGTGTCACTTACATGGTATGCGGAATTAGTATTTTATTTAAAATATAATCGATGTGCAAACGTTCAGATACAATCATGAGCGTGAAGTCCTATTAGCGTTAAGAAACATCATGCACGAATATACAAAGTAAACAAAAAAATCGTTAACGCACGGTAATCACCTGTGTTGTGGTTCAGACGGTGTCCCATGTTATTGGTGCCATAGGAGTGTCATCGTTGGTAATGGCCCGATACGCGTTTACGATTTGTTTGGGCGCAATTAGGCCGGTTACATGTATTTTTACTACTATTGCGAGAACAATCACAACGTATACAAGTGTAAACATAAATGATTATCAAGTGTGATTAAACACAGTCACGGCCGCCGCATATTCTAAATTATCATCGATAATATCATCAAGCCTCACCGATGTTTTAATATCAGATTCTGAATTTGCCACAATGATTAAAATATACGATGAAGTAAATGATTTAAATAACCGAGCTAATAATATTGACGGAATTGTTACAACAAATAGTCGCAAACACAACCCCGTTAAAACCACGATAACATTAAATTGAAAAAACCACGAATTCAATATTAGTTTTGCAACCGTGCTTCCGGTAAAGGAAACAGCGCTGCCACAAATGCGAGTATACTAAAGTTGGCCTAATATCAGATCAAAATCATTTGGTGGTTTACAATCGAATAATTCGCTGATGGTTGCAAATACAAACACAAAAAAAAAAAACAACAGATGGAACACATGACCGGCAGGAATCCAGACAGCAATAACGGTTCATGAACCAACGTTGTCCACCGCGATAGAATTAAAACCCTCTCGATTACGTGGTTGATATCTATCAGTCATCGATCAAATCAGTGCTAGGATAGCCTGATAATGCTCCGCCGATACCTCCACAAATCACAAATACCTGAACCAAAACGGTCTGATTTTACTTCAGACATTCGTTCGTATCAATGGATCACAAATTTTGAACTCATTCACAACCAAAGATATATATGTCGGTAAACTTGTATTCAGAGGTGATGATGAAGCGTCTGAGTTTAAAGAAAAAATAGACTAGATACGGCTGGTATTAGTGACGGTTTCAACCATTAATTTTTATAACTATAATGAAATATACAAACAACAACAATAATTTTTAAGTCGGTATTTTACGGAGTATCCTTTTGATTTGTCATTGCCACGAAATGAGATGATTAGGCAAATATAAATATTAAATCAAATACAATTTGATGTCAAACATAATCATCGAAAGCTCATACAAATGATAAATAATTCAGACAACATAAATGAACAAAATATCCTTAGCAAGTACTCGATAACAGAAGTAGATCTACAAAATTAAAAGTATCCCTTTATAAACTAGGCGAACTAAAATGATCAGTCAGTGGTATCATTGATGTGTTTTTCTCAAAGATTGGGGAAAACACTACGACGGGCAAATGTTCTCAGATTCATTAACGAGCCATACGGTGGTAGTAGACATATTCCACAGGGAATCATAAACATAACCTCGACGATCGCGGTCAACCTTGTATGCGACGTAATTGATGGCAACTATCATACAAGCACTAATATTACAAAGGAGGGACATCAGGGATATAATTTATATTTGTTTACTCCGCAAGTGCCGCCTGGATTTCTCATTGTGCAAGAGGCTATTAATCCGTATTTTGTGGTGTCAAAACAATTTCTTGTCAAGAATAAATTTTAAACTAACCTAACAATATATAAATTTACTAGACACCCGCAAGGAAGCAACGAGTATAAACTTATATATGCGCGGATAGGCATTCATAGAGCAATCATATTGATAACCATGGTGGTAATTATATAGTAATCATGACGGTAATAATAATGACCTGATTGTTTCAGCTGATCCAAAACAACCTTCGTTGTTGCCATGTGATGTTTGTTTTTTCTACGGGTTTTGACAGATAACTGCCATGTTTATCACCATGGTTACTCTATGATTACCCGCTACATGATTACTGTCATGATTACCTGACAATATGCGCGTATTATATGCCTAACAAAACTATAAATATGTCTGACATCGACGGAAACAATTATTGACACGCGCCGGGTTATATTAGACTAACCAATTTGTATAGTATCTGCAAACGTGCGGACGTACACAAAAATCATCCTACTGGGTTAACAAGAGTTATACGCGGTAATGATCTTGCTCAGCGGCTGCAGCAAAAAATGAAATTTAAAATAATGAACGAGATCAGCGCCGCCACAAAATAAGAAATCAACTAACAGCCAACAATAAAGCACAAAAAGTAAAATTAACGAACTAAAACACACGCACGACCAATTAGAGGAAAATATTGCCGAGTTAACGAATAAAAAAAGTAGCTGCTGACAATATACACATCCACGGCGAACAGTTACAGTTTGCTGACATCTAGAATAAAATACCATAAGAGAATGGAACATTAACCGAAGAAATTAAGAAAGCAAACGAAATAAAAAAAGACCTGAAATTAACACTGCGACACATCAATCAATATCAATTATGATAAAACAACTACTCTGACGTCTCAATGTATTCTATTTCGAGCATCAGTTTTGCTAGTTCTCGCTCAAGTCTTTCTTTCTCTTTTTATATCTCAAAAATTTTATATATTTCATCAAAGATTTTTTTATTTATGCGCGACAGTGGTACAAAATCTCTGATTTCATCTTTGTCGTAATAAAGTGTGCAAATCTTTTCTTATTCAATGATTTTCATTATTCGATATTCATTTGTGTGTCTTTGGTCTGCCATATTGTATTATTTACCTTCTATGTCTTTATATTCATGTGTGATATAATCAGGACTAAATACCCGGAACGTCACTAAGGGTAATTTGTCGGTTATTATATTTTTCTCGATGAGTGTGTTAAGTTCACGTACCATGACATCAACTGTTTCGGGGGTCACAATACTATAAATAAATCTTTTTCTTTTTAAATGAGTGTCACGTCAAGACAGCAACAAATTTTAAAAGCATACAGAAATGAAACTCTTGCAGAGTATTTACGCGAGTATGATGAGTTGATCATGCCATCAGCGGAATATCCTATTAATCTTCGATTAACATCACAGTACTTAGCCGCCAAAGACATCGACGGAAACATGATTTTGGTTTCATTGATGACAGCGATAATAGGTCGTCGTATTTTTTCAAAATATTTTCCTGTATTTTCCATCTCGGGAATTTGCACTTTGAGTAATCTCTCTTTAATTGGATAAACGGTTGTCCAGGGTATTTGAATTAATATGACTGATAACAAGATTTTCGCAAATTACACCGTTAAAACACTCGAAAATGATCCAGTGAGCGTATAATTTTTACCATTAATTTCAACCCTCAAATAAGCCAAACGAAGTTTATTTTTCGTTTGCAGTGCTTGATGATCCCATCACGCGCTTCTTCGTAGTTAATGAAGACGTTGTCCATTATTCAAACAAAATATGTTTATTTTTTTTAGTTTGAAATTTATTGTAATAACTTCGTACAATATAATCATGTGCAGATAAAATACGATTATGTTTTCTCGCGTGGTATGAGGACTATTCTCGATATCGCTTACCGCCGCATTCGCCACATAATTGCGTTTTTCCTCGTACACCTTTGTTGCATATAATGCAAGTAACATGTCCGTTACTACCACGCCGAATATACTGTCCGTGAGCAGAGAAATATTCTCTTGCACACCTGTGAGAACAGAGCTCAGATGATCAAATTGTCTTCCACTTACAATACTTTTACGTGATCATTATAATCAATATAACAGATAGTCTAATTGAATATAAATTTGTTTCAAGAAATATAAAAGATTACTGAAACAAGTTTTGGGACGCGCAGAAGAGTGTTTGATCTTGATCAGGTGTCCAGGCTTCCTCCAATAAAATCATCAAAGTGGAGATCCAAAATAAACAAAAGTATACAAAAGCAAGAAGTGGGTTTTATTAGGACGATGCAGCATATACTTGGTCGACGTACAAAGTTAAAAGTTCCAATGCTAAAATGAATTATAAACATCCCAAATTATTCGCGGTATTAACTTTAATGATTATAAGCGGTATTTCATCAGAATAAAATTTGCTAGATTCGATGACAAAATGGTCAATTCATGACAAGCGCGATCCTGTGAAGTATCAGCAAAAAGAATATGTCATTGTTAGCAAGAAAACCAGACCGCTAGAATCGCTAGTTCGTTGCGATGAGAAGTATTATAAAGTATTATAAAATATATCCGTTAAGTTCTGTCATTTATGGAATCTATTTGATTAATAAACCGCATACCAACAAACCAGCACAAATGAGATTTTCATCTCTGACAGAGTCAAAACTGAATTGTGTAGATCAACGAGTATTTGAGCACTTTACAATTATTACTTGTGGAAACAGGTTCACTGAAATACGACGTGAACAAATAAACAATTCGGCTCAATGGGTCAAAGATACAGGAACTACAATAAATGATGTTTCTCGATTAGAAAACAAAATTAAAAGTCCCAGTAGTAGTAACAACGATAACCGGAGAGGTTCTTAATGATTAGAAACATTATAGCTCAATTAGAAGATCTCCAATAAATATAGCTGATCCTAATTCACACGCGCGAACCACAGCAGTGACAATAAATCCGCGGATCGTACAGTACGAATTCACCGCAGAAAGATATTTGATTTAATTTACCTGATAAGTAAAAACGTTCTTGTATCAGTTTGGTTATTTAAAAGTTCTCACGAGGGAAAGTACGATCAATTTATACGACATAACGGTGACTTCTATCGTAACAAATATCGTCACGAGGAAATAGATTTTCAACTAAAAATACTGAACAATTGATGGGTAATTGATTTATTGTTTCGTCAGTTGCTACTCATTTAGCAACAGACGAATTTCGTGGAAGCCAACACAATTTGAATTTCGCAAAGATGTTCAGCTCAAATGTATTAAGTACGGACATGGTGGATTGTGGAATACCAAGTATTACCGCGACAACATATATTGGCGGATATGGCAGCGTGTTATCCGGGAAATCTTCTAGGGCGGGGAGAATGTTCCTAGTACATTAAAATATTTCGACATCCTACGCATGAGATGACCAGAGTTGCAATTAATGGACCATTAGCGGATTTAACCCTAACCGGTTTTGCTCGTATTATATCATTCGAGTTTGTAAAAGGTCTTCCAGCTTGTTATGTTGGTTTGATAGACACTTTTCATAAAAAAACACTAGGAACCAATAGTTTTTTTTGCGATATATGCTCAATGCATCAATGCTGAGTCGTTTATATCGTATCAACGTCAAACCGAAGTTTGGTTACCTGCACGCAAAATATCAACCCCAATGAGGTATTAGAGAGTTCAGGGGAAAATATCCTGGTGTCCCCAAGGCTTATATTTTCAGAAAGACTACTAATATTATCAAGATTAAAATCAGCAACAGTGAAAAATAGGTAAACGATCGTGGCAGAAAAGGAATCTGTAAATTTAATCAATGTGACTCGTATAATCATCAACGACATCATACAGAATTGATCATGGATTCTGCCGAATATGCCGAATATGATTTTATACTCGCCGATGCAACAGCGAGAGCGATATTTTATAGTTGGGAAAACTCTTATTTATATGACGGAACACAAGTAGGTACTATTATTAGTTATATCATTGGCGAATCACCTCATTGTAACCATTTAAGATCTTCGATGCTCGCTTATGTGTGATTACATTTATTATCAATGAAAATACATTTTCAGACACTACAGTCAGGGTTGCAACGGACTCATTTTATATTCAAACAAATACTCAGCGCGGCTGTCTCGGTTTATCAACAATGCTGCATCATGGGGATCGTTTGAGAATAACACAAGACATATTACACGATTATGAACCACCTGCTAATGTTTGTATCTGAATGGTTCAGGGGGTTCTGGTAAGAGAACTCGGGTAATCAAATTATTTAAATGTCGTTTAGATGACATGATTGTTTAACACCAACACACAGACTTGCAAGAGATGAGGATGTGTAGAGAAGTTAATTTGTGCATTTATCCTAGCTTCTTTCGATACAATGATGATTCATGGACTCCTGATCGGATGGGCGATAAATATGTCCTTGGAATTATTATTTGGGATGAGATATGTTAAGTGTCGTCGAATACTTAAAAATGTTTCTTGATTGGTTGTTATCGAGAAGTACGGCTGTGATCCTGTGCGGAGATCATGGCCAACCACCGCCGTTTCTGTAAAATCTGAACATGTTTGGCTACAGATATTTGTTGAATATAACAAAGAAATCTATGAAGAGCATAGATTGCTCGATGATAAGTTAAAACAGCTTAAAAATTAATCTGGTTGGATCCAAATAAAAATCAGTATAGGGCATTACGCACAATGATAAAAGAAACTCATATGAACATATTTCTACAAACGTAGAAACCAGACGATTTAATAGTAGCGGGTATAAAGATAGTTCGTGATGCACTTCAGCGGCTGTTATTTGAAAAACATAAGAAATGTTTTTAGAGTTACCGGTGCCGCTGTGTTATAGACCAACTGATACACGACGACATAATATCGATGTTGGTATACTAGAACAGACAGAGCAATAAAATATGGTTCTAAATCATATTGTCTCAGTTGATATTAATTTGGTCGAGGATGCGTTAAGTATGAATACATCCCCGGGGATTTTAGGATACCTGATGACTATTAATTCTTCTAGGGTTAACTATTTCGAAAAGTCAAACTTAGTTTATCTGGCAGTGTCTCGAGTTAAAAGAATAAAACAACTATAAAGAGTTGTAATCGATGACACAGAAATTACGACGATGATGTCACCGATGATAGCACAATAAGAAAACAATTAGCTGGTTATAAGAAAAAGAAATTTTTTAAAAACGTGACTGATATCGATGTTGAATTTATTATTACGCTAAAACCTCAGCAAAATAACCACTGTGCAAGCTGTAAATGTGTAATGTTGTGGCAATATCTGAAAAATGATCCAAGACAAATTACCGTCGATAGATACACTCAAAACTACGATGCTGACCTGTATTGAGTGTAATCGGAGTAGAAGTGCTAGTTAAGTGATCGGGGCGGTAAGTGTGTATCCTCTGGTATTATATGTAATTTTTCACGTTGAGGAGCAATGGAATCTAATTTGTTAATTGCGGGCCGATCAGTAGACGTAAATACACTATTTTTTGTGTGATGTGATACTCCAGATAGGATCAGTTGCTCTCGTTTTGCCACCCACAAGGTCACCGGGTTCATATCAATATCTTATACTCACATTACTAAGCACTAGCTGCGCGGACAAATCACTTCGTTGTATAGGAATATACACGTGTATGATCGCGTTAATACGTTTCATGTTAATTGTTCGAAATATTTCATTCTTTAGCACAGCTATCACACTTGGTAATCTTGCCGCCCACTCGAGAGATATTTTGTTTTGAATTATTTCCTTCGCGTATTTATATCCAAATAACCGCTCAGTAAGTGTTCGATTAAATCGTTCAGCAATTTTCTGATCACGATGAATTGCAGTATGCCCTCGTTTGATTTTGAAATTATGTTTCTTTATCAGCGATGATACTATGTCGTGAAATTCTCTGCCAGGATCAACTTGTATCAGCTGTGGCCATCGTAGATCATCCTGTCGCTAAATTCGTTTAAAAGCAGAAACTAATTCGGTCGCTGTCTTCGTTGATAACAGCTCTGTTCCCTTGTATCTCCTTGCAACATCAACGACAGTCTACGCGTATTTGTACGTTAATCGGCGTATTCAAATTTTGATAGTATCATGTGGTAAAAACAAAATATCCGCCTGATGAGCTTCATTTGGAACATTGAGATCAAAATGTGCGTACTGAATTTTCTAGGCGGTGGTAGAAAAATTTGCCATATTGCCTACCTTGCTAAAATGTATCAACAACAGAACGTTCGACACCTGATGCTTCAGCGAGTTTACTAATCGCTGATCTGCTTTTCCAGTATCCGTTTGGGGAATAATGTATCGACTCCATTAGTTAATTACCAACCCCTAACACTAGTTTACCTTTAGTCGCGGATCTCACTAACCAATTAACTATTGATTCTTTGACGGATTATTTGTTTATAAAATTTAGCGCATTAATTAATTTTACATCAGCGATAAGCCGCTGCTGAAATCATTTGATCGATAATAAGCATGAGCATGACTAGCTTGATCAATAGCGTTTTCCGGAACTTCAGCAGGTATTGGTTAGTTTTTATTGTCAAGTCTGATATCAAGTCTGGT
Source organism: Unio pictorum (assembly GCA_030141615.1). NCBI lineage: Eukaryota > Metazoa > Mollusca > Bivalvia > Unionida > Unionidae > Unio > Unio pictorum. Next base: position 5,588,945 of record JARLTB010000021.1, read on the forward strand.
ACCAGGGCCACAGTATTTCCCGTGAGGATCCTGGTAACGTCGTTAACAGAGCGACAATATCACCTCCGTTTCTTTTAGCACTGACCTGTTACCAGAAATAAATTTAAATTTATTTGTACCACGTTTTTCACATTTGCCCGAAAGTTCTAATCTGTTATTTTGTTTGTTGTAATAGTTGTTATTGTACTTGTAGGGGTACGCGCCCTGCATTTCACATAAATCCATATTATTCATTATATTATACAATATGGATTAATTGATGTGTTAGCAACAAGAAAACTCGAATCCGTTAAACATCATGCTGCGCTATCAAATTCAATAAGGATGATCATATTAGGTCCACCTTTGAGTGGCAAAACGCAACTCCTGCTTAATTATTGCGCATATATAAGACATATTCCCACAGGGGCGCTGAGAGTCTTTGTCCATCCGCCTCACCACTGCTGCAGGTCCTGTCAACATCATCAGTATCTACGCTCCCACCCTAATGTCTTCTGAAGACACAAAGGATATGTTCTATGGACAGCTGAACGAACAGATGAAAGGATTCCCCAAACACGAACCACAATTCCTCCTCAGGGAATTTAATGCCAGAGTAGGTGAGGATCACGAGTTATGGCTTACCTGCCTCGGATATCATGGTACTGGAAAGACCAAAGAAAACGGTCAGAGACTGCTATAGTTGTGCACCTACCATGGCCTGTGTATCACAAACACCTTTCTCAACGGTAAGCCACAACACAAAGTGCCATGGAAACACCCCAAGTCCCATCACTGGCACCAACTCGACTTGGTCATTACCAGGCGCTTATCCCTTAACAGCGTCCACTCCACCAGAACCTACCACAGTGCAGACTGCGACTCCGATCATGCCCTCGTGAGCAGCATGGTGCGACTACAGCCACAGACACTACACCGCTAAAATCCAAAAGAACACCCACGCATACACACTGCACAGATGTCGTTCCCCTCCAAGGTGCAGGAGTATGTTTCCGCCGTGGACAAGGCTCTCCGAGACCTGCCAGAGCACGACGCCACAGCCAAGTGGAACGCCATGAAGGGTGCCATCTACAGAACAGCCATGTCCACGTTTGGCAAAGAGGAACGACCCAGTCAGGACTGGTTCAACGCACACCTATCAAGGACGGAACCACTAATCGAGGAGAAGCGAAAAGCCTTTATAGTTACAAAAAACGCCATAATGAACGGACGCTTACTGCTCTTAAATGTGCCCGAAGCAACAACCAACGCATCGCTAGACAGTGCGCGAACTAGTACTGGCAACAACTGTGTTAATGAATCCAGTACAGTACCGAGTCCGGAAACATCCAAGGTATGTACAGTGGCATCAAGAAGGTTCTAGGCCCTACAGTAAAAAAGGGATCGCTTCCCTGAAATCTCTGATGGGAAAGAAGATCACAGACCGTGGGCAACAGATGCCCAGATTGGTGGAGCACTACTCGGAGCTATACTCCCGAGAAACGTTAATAACCGAAGCAGCCCTCAGCAGCATACAAAATCTTTCCACTATGGAGGAGCTTGACAAAGTGCCAACCTTAGAAGAGCTCAGCAAAGCAATTGACTCCCTCCCAAATGACAAAGCACCAGGTAGGTAGTGACAGCATCCCGATCGAAGCTATTAAACGTGGGAAGCCAACTTTGCCTCTGCTGGGAGAAAGGAGCAGTCCCACAAGACATGAGTTTTGCCACAATTGTGACCCTTTACAAAAACAAGGGCGACCGCAGTGACTGTAATAATTACAGAGGGATCTCGCTTCTGAGCATCGTTGGTAAAGTGTATGCCCGCATCATACTAAACAGGCTACAGTTGCTGGCAGACCGTGTGTACCTAGAATCCCAGTGCGGCTTCAGAGCAGGAAGGTCGACAACAGACATGATCTTCTCCTTACGACAACTCCAAGAAAAAAGCAGGGAGCAAGGTCAACCACTCTACATGATGTTCATCAACCTCACCAAAGCCTTTGACTCAGCAGGAACGGCCTTTTTGATGTTCTCAGTAAGATCGATTGCCCCCAAACCTCCGCAGCATGATAATCGCTTTAAATGCAGATATGAAGGGAACAGTCCTGTATGATGGATCTACCTCAAACTCCTTCCCAGTTAACAGCGGCGTGAAGCAGGGCTGCGTTCTGGCACCAATCCTATTCGGGATCTTCTTCTCCTTGCTTCTGTCCTACGCCTTTGACTCGTCAACTGATGGCATATATATACACACCAGGTCCAATCTGGAGGCGGTTCAACCTGGCACGACTGCGCTCGATGACGAAAGTGAGGGCTGTGATTATCAGGGAGATGCTTTTTGCAGATGACGCGGTTCTTGTTACCCAAACCGAGGAAGCCCTCCAGAGACTGGGAGACCGTTTTGCTGATGCTTGCATACAGGTTGGACTCACCATCAGCTTGGAAAAGACAAAGGTCAGCTTGCAAGATACAACTATTGCCCCTTCAATCAAAATCAACGGTGTCACCTTGGAAGCAGTCAACAACTTTACCTACCTGGGGCAACCATCAGCAACACTCTCTCGCTTGATAAGGAGCTGGACAGAATGCTTGGAAAGGCAAACACCATCATGTCACGACTGACAGAGAGGGTGTGGGAAAACAACGTGCTGACAGAGCACACCAAAGTCCATGTTTACCAGACCTCCATTCTCAGCACCCTTCTATACGGAAGTGAGACCTGGAGTACCTACATGAGGCAGGAGCGCCGGTTCAACTCATTCCATATAAGGTGCTTTAAACGCATCTTGAAAATCTGCTGGCAATACCGTGTCCCACACAGCCAAATCCTGCAGCGTACAACTACCCCCAGCATGTTCTCCCTGCTGAGCAAACGTCGCTTTCGATGGCTGGGACACGTCCGACGCATGGAGGATGGGAGGCTGTCAAAGGCCATCTTATATGAACAGCTGGCCACTGGCACGAAAAGAGTCGGACGCCCCTCACTCCGCTTCAAGGATGTGTGAAAGAAGGACATGAAGGTAATCAACATCGCACCTGATGGCTGGGAAGTGCTGGCCGAGGACCGAGGCAACTGGAGACTGACAGTAAGTAAGGGTATATCATTTGCTAATACGAGGAGAGGCCAGTTCGCGGCAGGGAAACGTGTAAGAAAGGGCCACGTGGCAGCAACCGCAGTAACTCAGGCTTCCAAGTATGTTTGCACAAATTGCAAGAGGGATTGCCACTGGCGCATATGCCTGCACAGCCAAAACAGACGATGACAACAATCCAGAGACAGACGACATACTAAGGACCCTATCCGCATGGTCTCCAGAGACTAAGTCGCCAATGATAAAACATACATTTTTAAAATACACAAAATTTGTTGAAGCAAACAGAAATGAATGAAACACCAGAACTTTCTGTCTGCTGCAAAAATGTTGTGTATTTTATTTAAATTGCATAAAAGATGAAAGGTGTCATAAGATTAACTGCTGGACAATACATTACTTGGCTCGCATACCGCTTTAACCGTGTCTTCCGCTATACGCTACCAATACTTAAAAATGACAATTATGCGCTGAAATAGACGCGATCAGTTACTTTCCAGAGATGTAGAGTGCATTACAGAGTAATTGGCGATCTCAGCTGCCGGAAATGCAATGAAATATAAACAGACGAGATGTTCTGTTTTCAAACTCATTCTCTGTGAATAATATTTAAAAGGTTAGAAAATTGAAAACGCTGGAATTGTTTCATTCTTTTTTGTGACGAATATTTGTATTTATATATAATATGTTCCTGCTAGATATATTAATAACATTTGTAAACTACTCGTACACGAAACTCTCGCTTGCTACACAATAATTCATAAGAGTGAGTAGCACTGACTGACACGGGATTTGTTTAAATGTCTGCATTGAATTTGTCCATACAAAACCATTGAGCGAGTTCATATATCATTGCATTGGTGCACAGTGTATGAGAAATAACAATATGGTTTAAAATGCAAGTGTCTTAAATAATATTGTTGTAGAGTTTAACGCCATTTTTTTCAGCACACGATAAGATTTACATGGCGGCCAGCATTATTGGTGGAGGAAGTACCCGGGAAAACCCCTGGAAAGAACCACCAACCCAAGAGAAGCTACTAGCAAGCTTTCTCACATGACTACATTAGCCGAATCTTAGACTCGAACCCACGTAGACAGAGGTGAGATGTCAGTGATCTGTAACGGAGAGCGCTTTAGACCACTCGGCCACTCGGGGCCCCTTAATGTGTGTTCTGTCTGGTAGCACTTTACTAGTCCGATAAATCAGCCTCTAATATGTATTGTTAGTGACTGAATATATGTGAGTCTAATGTCAACTGTTTATTAAAATGTGCAATTTTGTTGCATGCAAATCTGTCAGTTAAGACATTTTTCAGTATTTGGTAATCGCTATACCTAGCTCGAAATTAATAATGACCATAGGACATAACGTTGATTTACAAGTCCCTAAATATAAGATTTTATCCGAATATATGTACGTATCGACAACAAGATACGTTCAGCCAACGGTAGCTCACCAGCCGCGAACAAAAACTGGTAAGTATATAAATTGCACTCTGATGTGTGCAGACAAAACTGTCTGCAAATTTGTGTATGCATTAATAAATAGACGATATAATCTCCTAAACCACCAGACAATATCTTCATAGGTGTGAAGATAATTTATTGGCCTAGGACCCTCTTTGAAGGATGATTCGGGTAAGATCCCATTATGTTGTACCATTAGGGTTTAATAGACCTGAAAAACGAAATACATATTTTGCTTGATGTTCTCTCACTCAAAGATCTCTCCAATGCACGAACTATCTTTAAAGTAGCTAACAGTATCGTCTTACTCAATATTACTCACGTCAATGAGTTTTTAGTTTTAACGGCATCGCTCTTCAGTGATATTCAAAACACAAAATGTAAATATCGAGCATAAATTACCAACATGAAGGAAAAAAGTGGCAAGAGAAACAGCAAAATAATCAGGAAGAAATATGTTTTATATAGGCGCAATAATTATGAATTCAAATAAACCAAATTATACATCTTATGCAACTAAATTTCACAAATCTCAATGCCAACATCATTTAATGGCATCGTGGAAATCTAAAACAAGAATGAAAATGCTGTTGGACGGATTTTAGTATGATCCAGCTAAATTCAATTGGTAAATTCCAACAAATGACAATGAAAAGATCAACTCAGAATTATGAGCTACTTAACTTGAATGTGTTTGTGTGTGTATGTCTGTGTGTGTTTGATATTTATTTGTGATGTAACGGTAATAATTTTTCAGTCATATCGCTACGATGTCTGCAGTGAGGCAGTTTATAGTGATATCTTGCACTGGGCATCATGCAGCAGACATGTAGCATCATATTCCACTCATTCACATTAGCCTGACACCAGGCCGACCAGTCCTAACACTAACCTCGTAATGCTGAGCTCCAAGCGAGGCAGCTGTTAGTACCATTTTTGAAAGTCTTTGGTATTTCTCGGCCGAGATCAAACCCACGACCTCCCGATTCCACGGCGAACGCTCCAACCTCTAGACCACCGGAGCGGTACTTTTAATGTCCATGGGAAGTGAGTGAAGATCAAATGTCACACTGGTTCTCAAGTTAATATAACCCAGCAATTGGTAAAATAAAATGAGAAGTCTGAAAAACTTGAATGTTACTTTAGTGGCAATAGTGAATCACATGCAGCAGCAGGGAGGCAGAGCTCGCTACTTTTTCACAAGGTCCATTTTGGTAAACGGACAATTTCGAGCATGGAAAAACGCATAAAAAACAGATTTTCCCCTGCATTTTCCAAATGATTTTACGGTGTCAGCTATTGTTCTTTTTAAACATGACATCATCGTACATAACCAGATTGTTACAAGACCCGTCAAGATCATCCACGGACGGTGCTTCATGGATGTCAGCGATAAATTCAATAACATCCTCCCCGAGTGGCCCAGTGGTCTAAAGCGCTGTCCTTTACGAATCACTGCCATCTCACCTCTGTCTGCGTTGGTTCAAGTCTAAGATTCGGCCAATGTGGGTATGTGAGAAAGCCTACAAGTAGCTTCTCGTGGGTCAGTGGTTCTTTCCGAGGTTTTCCGGGTTCTTCCTCCACCATTAATACTGGCCGCCATGTATAGCCTATCATGTGTTGAAAAATGGCGTTAAACCATTAAAAACTGCAATCAAGCATCCTCGTCACTTATCGTCGCTGCGCGTTTGTTCATGTCTCTAACACTTCATAGCGTCTCTGGTCATCTACGGACGGATCCACCAAACGCAATTTATCCCATTTGAGCCACTTTATTATTAAATTAAGCAGCAATTGCGTTTTAACACTTTCAGGTAGACCTATTATGATCATCCTTATTGAATTTGGTAGCGCAGAATGACGTTTAACCGGTGCGCGTTTTTTTTGTCGTTTACAAATCAATTAATCCATGTTGTATAATATAATAAATAATATTGATTTATATTGCGTAAAATGCAGGGCGCGTACCCTTACAAGTGCAATAACATCTATTACAAGTAAAAATAACTTATCAGAACTTACGAACAAATGTAAATAATGTGGTACAAATAAATTTAAATTTATCCTCAGTAATAAGTCAATGCTAAAACAAACGGAGGTGATATTCGCCCAGTTAACGAAGTTACCAGGAACCTCATGCAAAAAATACACAGGAGAGAAACATCTTCCGAGATAGATAACCGCTCCGGTGGCCTAGTGGTTAGAGCGGTCGCTTCGGAAGCGAGAGTTCGTTGGTTCGATCCCCGGCCTAGTCATACCAACGACTTACCAAAGTGGTACTACAGCTGCCTCGCTTGGCGTTCAGCATTAAGACGTTAGTGTTAGGACTGGTTGACCTGGTGTCAGGCTAATGTGACTGGGTGGTACATCAAGTTACATGTCTGCAGCATGATACTCCAGTGCTAAACATCACTATAAGCTGCCTCACTGCAGACATCGTAGCGATATGACTGCAAAATTGTTAAAGCTACGTTTAAAATCCTAATCAAAGAAACAAACAAAGAAATAGTCTGATATGTATACACACAGACACACACACACACACACACACTCTGGCCCTGGTACCCCGCTTGATATTAGACTTGACAATGAAAACCAACCAATACCTGGTGAATTTTTTCAACAAACGCTATTGACCAACCTAGTCATGCTCATGGTGTAATTTGTTTCTCTATAAAATGATCTTCAGTAGCGGCATATCGCGGATGTAAAATTAGTTAATGCGCTAAATTCAATAAAAAATACATCCTTCAAAGAAGCATTAGCTAATTGGTTTGTAATATCCGCGATAACTAGAATTAGGTGTTGGTAATGAATTTATGGAGTCAATATAATATTCCCCAAGAGGATACTGGAAAGGTAGATCAGCCATTAGCAAACTCGCTGAATGAGCAGATGTCCAACGTTCTGCTGTTAAAAATTGGTTAGCACGACAGGGAATATGGCAAATATATATACCATCGCCTAAACAATTCAGTACTCACATTTTGACCTCAACGTTCCAAATGAAGTTCGTCAGGCGGGTATTTTGTTTTTAGCACATGATACTATCAAAATTAGAAGACGCCAATTAAAGCACAAATACGCGTTGACTGTCGTTGATGTTGCAAGAAGAAACAAGAACGCAGACCCGTTATCAGCAAAGACAGCAACTGAAGTAGTTTCTTCGTTTAAAAGAATTTATCGAATGATGATCTACGATGGCCACATCTTATACAAGTTGATCCTGGCAGAGAATTTCACGGCGTAGTATCATCGCTGAAGAAAAAACACAATTTCAAAATCAGACGAGGACATACTGAAATTCATCGTGATCAGGCAAGTGTTGAACGATTTAATCGAACATTTGCTGAGCGGTTATTTGTATATACATACGCGAGGAAAATACTTCAAGATAAAACATCTCGCGAGTGGGCTGCAAGATTACCAGTTGTGATAGCTGAACTAAATAATGAACTATCTCGAACAATTTGCATGAGATCTGTTAAAGCGATCACACATGTGTAAATTCATATACAACGACGTGATTTGTGCCAGTGCTGGATAATGTGACTATAAGATATGTAAATGAACCTCGTGAACTTGAGAGTGGGAGAACGAAAGCGACTAATCGTATCTGGAGTATCACATCAGACAAAATATATATCGTGGTTACATCTACTGGTAGGCCCGCAATTTACAATTACATACAACTGCTCCTCAATGGACACAATTAAAAGTAATACCCGAGGATACACAATTACCGCCGCGATCACTTAACTAGCTCCTCTACTCCGATTACACTCAACACAGATCAACAACGTATTTTCTCGTGTATCTCCCTACGGTCAATCGTCTTGGATAATTTTTCAGATTCTGCCACAACATTACACAATTACAGCTTGCACAGTGATTATTTTGCTGCAGTTTTAGCGTAATAATAAATTCAACATCAGTATCAGTCATGTTTATTATTAATTTTGTTTATAACCAGCTAATTTGTTTCTTATTGCGCTTTCATCGGTTACACCATCATCATAATTTATGTGTCGTCGATTACAACTCTTCGTAGTTGTCTCAATGTTCTAACTCGAGACACTGCTAGATAAACTAAGTTTGACTTTTCGATAAGATTATCGATAATCCAAACTCGGGTATCAGAAACAATTAGCCCCTGAGAAGAATGGATCGTCATTGGGTATCCTAAAATCCACGGGGATTTATTCATACTTAACGCATCCTCGACCAAATTAATATCAACTGCGACAATATCATTCAGCACCATCTTGTATATCTCAGTCTGTCCTATATATCAACATCTATATTTTGTTGCCGTGTATCAGTTGGTCTATAAGTAAGCGGCACCGGTAAATCTCAAAATATTTCTTATGTTTTTCAAATAACTGCCGCTGAAATGCATCACGAACTATCTTTATACTTGCTACTATTAAATCGTCTGGTTTCCAAGTTTGCAGAAAATATTTCATAGGAGTTTCTTTTATTACTGTGCGTAATGCCCTACACTGATTATGATTTGGATCCAACCTAAAATAATTTTTTAAGCTGTTTTAATTTATATTTAAAATTTAAAATTTATAATTTAAAATCTATATCGATTTTTTTGGTGATATTCAACAAGTATCTGTAGCCAAACTTGTACAGATTTGTCAGTAAACGGCAGTGGTTGGCCATGATCTCGGAACAGGATCACAACCGTATGTTTGGATAACAACCAATCAAGAAACATTGTAATGCATGCGACGAGACTTAACATATATCATTCCAAATAATAATTCCAGGGACATATGTATCGCCCATCCAATCAGGGCCCGTGCATCATCGTTGTATCGAAAATAGCTATGATAAGTCCACGAATTAACTTCTCTACGCATCCTCATATCTTGCACGTCTGTGTGTTGGTGTTAAAACAATCAGGTCATCAAAACGACATTTAAATAATTTGATTACCCGAGTTGTCTTACCAGAACCACCAGGACCGTTCAGATACAGTTTTGTACCTGGATACTGGATCATGCACAGAGTCAGCAGATGATAGTTCTGATATTTGATTGTTATACTGTGTATCTGCGATTTTGACATTCGCGGATGGTTCATAATCGTGTAATACGTCTTGTGTTATTCTCCACGATCTCCGTCATGCAGCATTGTTGATAAACCTAGTTAACAGCGCTGAGTATTTTGGGTATTTTTTCTTCAATATAAAAAGAGTCCGTTGCAACCATGACAGCAGTGTCGTGAAATATATTTATCATTGATAATACAGTTATAGACAAATAAGCGAGCATCGAAGATCTTAATGTATATATTGAGGTGATTCGAAATTGACATAATTAACAACAGTACCTAATCGTGTTCCGTCAGTTAAATACGTACGTTCTCAACTGAACAATATCGTTCTCGCTGTTGCATCGGCGATTATAAAATCATATTCGGTGGTATCCGTGATCAGTCGTGTATGATATTGTTGATGATTATATGCGTCACCTTGATTAAATTTACAGTTTATTGTTCTGCCAAGATCTTTTGCTATTATTTCACTGTTGTTGATTTAAATCTTGAGAATATTAGGAGCGTCTCTGATAACATAATCCCCGGGACACCAGGACATTTTCCCCTGACCTCGCTAATAACTCATCGAGGTTGATTATTTGGGGGTGTAGCTAACCAAACTTCGATTTGACGTTGATACGATATAATTGCCTCAACATTGATGCATCGAGTATATATCGCAATACATCTATTGGTGCCCGGTATTTTTCTGAAAACCAAACACTAACTAGATAAAGATCTTTTACAAACTCGAATATATAATACAAGCAAACCGGTCAGGGTAAAATCCGGTAATGGTACATTAGTTGTCACTCTGGTCAGTGGTCATCTCATGTGTAGAATGTCAAAAGTTTTTAATGTACTAGGAACACTCTCAATGCCCTAGAAAATTTCACTTATAACACGCTGCCATATCCACCGATATTATGTTGTCACTGTAATACTTGGTATTCCACAATTCACCGTGTCCGTAATTAATACAATTAAGCTGAACATTTTTGAGAAATTCAAATCATGTTGGCTTCCACGACCTTTGTCTCTTGCAAAATTCGCAGCAACTGACGGAATTGTAAAGCAATTACTCAATATTGCTCAGTATTTTTGTTGAAAATATCTACGCGCGCCTTTTTTTCCTCATTACGAGATTCATTACGATATAATTCACCGTTATATTGTACATATTGATCGTACTTTCTCTCGTAGAACTTTTAAATAACTATACGGATACAAAATCGTTTTTAAATATCAGGTAAATGAAACCAAATATGTTTTGTTGTAAAATTGTACTGCACGATCCCACGAAATTATTGTTACCGAGGTGGTCCACGCTGGTCAATTATTTTCAACTATATTTATTGGATCGCTTCTATTTGTGCTATAATATTTCGAATCATTAACAACCTCTCTGGCTATTGCTGTTACTACTATTGGGATTTTTATCTTTTTTTGTTTCTAATCTAGAAACATCATTTATTGTAGCTCCTGTATCTTTGACCCATTGAGCCGAATAGTTTATTTTTTCACGTCGTATATGCGTTAAATTGTTTCCACGCGTCGCATTTGTAAAGTGCTCAAATACTTGTTCAGCTACTCATTTCAGTTTCGACTCTGTTAAAGTTGAAAATCTCATTGGTGCTAGTTTGTTGGTATGCGTTTTATTAATCAAACAGATTCCATAAATGTCAGCAGTTTCCGGATATCCTTTTTTTATAATACTTCTCATTAATACGAACTAGCGCTCCTAACGATCTGGTATTCTTGCTAACAATGATATATTCCTTTTGCTGAGACTACACAGGATTGCACTTGTCAATTATTTACCATTGTTTTCATCGAATCTAGCAAACAATTGTTAGATGAAATACCGCTTAGTATCATTAAAATTAATACCGAGAAAAATTTGTGATGCTCGTTGATAATTCATTTTAGCATTGGAGTTTTTAACTTTGCACGTGGACCAGATGTATCCTGCATCGTCCTAATAAAAGTAACTTTTTGCTTTTCTTAAAATACTTTTGTGTACATTGAATCTCCATTTTCTTGATTTTATCCGGGGTAGCCTGGACACGTAATCAAGATCAAGGAACTTTTCTGCGCGTCCCAAAAGTTGTTTCAGTAATCTACCCTATTCTTAAAACAAATTTATATTCAATTAAACATATCTATAATATTGAATATTAGGATCATGCAAAATTATTGCAAGTGGAAGATAATTGTTCTCAAGGGTTTGTAGGAGAATATTGCTTTGCTCACGGACACCATATTCGGCGAGGTAGTAACTGACCTGTAACTTGTATTATATGCAACAAAGCTGTACGAGGGAAAACGCAATTATGTGGCGAATGCGGCGGTAAGAGATATCGAGAATAGTCTTTATACCACGCGAGAAAACATAATTTTATTTTATCTGAATAGGATTATTTTACACGCAGTTATCACAATAAATTTCAAACAAAAAAAATAATTTGTTTTGGATAATGGACAACGTCTTCATTAACTACGAAGAAGCGCGTGATGGGATCATCAAGCACTGCAAACGAAAAATAAAATTCTTTTTGGCTTATTTGAGGGTTGAAATTAATGGTAAAACTTATATGCTCACTGGATCATTTACGAGTGTTTTAACGGTGTAATTGGCGAAAATCTTGTTATCAATCATATTAGTTCAAATAACCTGGACAAATGTGTATCCAATTAAAGAGAGATTATTCAAATAGCAAATTCCCGAGATGGAAAATACAGGATTTTTTTTTATAAACAAATACGACGACCTATTATCGCTTTCATCGATGAAACGAAAACCGAGTCTCCTTCGATGTCTTTGGCGGCTAAGTACTGTGATGTATATTGAAGATTAATAGGATATTCCGCTGATGGCATGATCAACTCACCATACTCGCGTAAATACTCTGCAAGAGTTTAATTGCTGTATGCTTTTTAAATTTGTTGTTGTCTTGACTTGACACTCATTTAAACAAATGATTTCTTTATAGTATAGTGACCCCCGAATCAGTTGATGTCATGTTACGTGAACTTAACACACTCATCGTGAAAAATATAATAACCGACAAATTACCCTCCGTGACGTACCGGGTATTTAGTCCTGTTTATATCACACATGAATATAAAGACATCGAAGGCAGACAAGACAATATGGCAGACCAAGACACACAAATGAATATCGAATAATGAAAACCATTGAATAAGAAAGGATTTGCGCAATTATTACGACAAAGATGAAGTCAGAGATTTTGTACCACTGTCGCGCATAAATAAAAAAATCTTTGATGAAATATATAGCAAATTTCAAGATGGAAAAAGAAAAATAAAGACTTGAGCGAGAACTAGCAAAACTGATGATCGAAATAGAATACATTGAGACGTCAGAGTAGTTGTTTTATCATAACTTTCATGACATTAGAATCATTAATATTGATTAAGGTGTCGCAGTGTTAATTTCAGGTCTTTATTTATTTCGTTTGCTTTCTTAATTTCTTCGGTTAATGTTCCATTCTCTTATGGTATTTTATTCTACACGTCAGCTAACTGTAAATGTTCGCCGTGGATGTGTATATAGTAAGCAGCATTTTTTTTTATTCGTTAACTCGGCAATATTTTCCTCTAATTGGTAGTGCGTGTGTTTTAGTTCGTTAATTTTATTTTTTGTGCTTTATTGTTGGCTGTTAGTTGATTTCTTATTTTGTGGCGGCGCTGATCTCGTTCATTATTTTAAATTTCATTTTTTGCTGCAGCCGCTGAGTAAGATCATTACCGCGTATAACTCCTGTTAACCCAGTAGGATGATTTTTGTGTACGTCCGCACGTTTGTAGATACTATACAAACTGGTTAGTCTAATATTGTGTTTTGCTGCTATTTCTAATGGGTTTTCAGTAATTGTTTCTGTCGATGTCAGACATATTTGTAGTTTTGTTATGCATATAATACGCGCATATTGTCAGGTAATCATGACGGTAATTATGTAGCGGGTAATCATAGAGTAACCATGGTGATAAACATGGCAGTAATTATATTGATAAGTTATCTGTCAAACCCTGTAAAAAAAATACATCACATGGCAACAACGAAGGTTGTTTTGGATCAGTTGAAACAATCAGGTCATTATTATTACCGTCATTATTACTATATAATTACCGCCATGGTTATCAATATGATTGCTCTATGAATACCTATCGACGCATATATAAGTTTATACTCGTTAATTCCCTGAGGGTATCTAGTAAATTTATATCTTGGTAGGTTAGTTTAAAATCTTTTCTTAACAAGAATGGGTTATGACACCACAAAAATACAGATTAATAGGCTCTTGTACAATGCGAAATCCAGGCTGCACTTGTGGAGTAAACGAATATAAATTATATCCCTGATGTGCCTCCTTTGTTATCTTAATGCTTGCTTGATAGTTGCCATCAATTACATCGCATACAAGGTTGACCGCGATCGTCGAAGTTATGTTTACGATTCCCTGTTGCATATGTCTACCACCACCGTATGGCTCGTTAATGAATCTGAAAACTGTTGCCCGTCGTAGTGTTTTCTCCACTCGGCGAGTGTCTTATAAAAAAGCACGTCAGTGATACCGTTGACTGATCTTTCTAGTTCGCCTAGTTTATAAAGGGATACTTAAAATTGTGTAGATCTTCTGTTATCGAGTACTTGGTAAGGATATTTTGTTTATTTATGTTGTCTGAATTATTTATCATTTGTATGAGCTTATCGATGAATATGTTTGACATCAAATTGTATTTGATTTAATACTTCTATTTGCCTTATCATCTCATTTCGTTGCAATGGCAAATCAAAAAGATACTCCGTAAAATACCGACTTAAAAATTATTGTTGTTGTTTGTATATTTCATTATAGTTATAAAAATTAATGGTTAAAACCGTCACTAACACCAGCCGTATTTAGTCTATTTCCTCTTTTAAACTCAGACGCTTCATCATCAGCTCTGAATACAAGTTTACTGACATATATTTCTCTTGTTGTGAATGAGTTCAAAATTGGGGATCTATTGATACGAACGATTGTCTGAAGTAAAATCTGACGGTTTTGGTTCAGGTATATGTGATTTGTGGAGGATGGGCGGGAGCAGCATCAGGCTATCCTAGGACTGATCTGATCGATGACTGATAGATATCAACCACGTAATCGAGAGGGTTTATTTCTATCGCGGCGGACAACGTTGGTTCATGAACCGTTTTTGCTGTCTAGATTCCTGGCCTTTGACAGATTTAATTCTCCGTGCAAATTCGTCATTGATTTGTTCGATTTCATAAACTCCCGTGGGTATTCCAATGACCTGCAGTCAGGTGTTCCATCTGGTTTTATTTTTGTATTTGCAAACATCAGCTAATTATTCGATTGTAAACCACCAAATGATTTTGATCTGATATTAGGCCAACATTAGTATACTCGTATTTGTGGCACCGCTATTTCCTTTACCGGAATCGCGGTTTCAAAACTAATATTGAATTCAGGGACTTTTTAATTTACTACTATCGTGGTTTTTCGTGTGGGATGTGTTCAATATTATTAGCTCGGTTATTTAAGTCATTTACTTCATCGTATATTTTAATCATTGTGGCAAATTCAGAATCTGATATTACAAGATCGTTGAAGCTTGATGATATTATCGATGACAATTTAGAATATGCGGCCGTGACTGTGTTTAATTACACCTGATAATCATTTATGTTTACACTTGTATACGTGGAGATCTTTCTCGCAATAATACTAAAAATTCATGCAACCGTCCTAAATATGCAAATCGTAAACACTTATGTTGCCACTACCAACGATGACACTCCTGTGGCACCAACAAGGTCGGACACAGAATGAACCATAACACAAGTGATTACCACGCGTCTACGAAGTTTTTTACTTTGTATATTCGTCCACGATGTTCTTTAACGATAATAGAACTTCACGCACATGATTGTATCTGAACCTTTAAATAAAATACTAATTCAACATAGCATGTAACTGACGTCGTTGCCAAACTTGCATCTGACAGCGTCTATATCAGCGGAACATATTTCCATTAACATGCTGACGCTTATAACTCCCATGGATGTACTCGATAACACATTAAACTATGCCAGTGAAAGCACTGTTAAACTGAGAAGAAAAATACTTTGGTGGGTGCGGTGTATCCGATAATATTAATTTTGACCCGTCTAGGTAAAATACTCCCACCGCATTGCACATACAAGATTATTTAGCGACGCGACGAGGCCATACTTGACATTGACGTCGATAATATTCATAATTGGCATAAACGCGGCAATAACTTATCACAAAAATTATCTTCGAAATTGTTTAGTTTGATCAAATTACGAAAAGTATTAACGAACGAGGTTACGTGTTCAGTGTACTCGGTTCACAGCTTGGATAGTTTATCATCGATATCATGTACGTACTTTTTGTCGCGGCGTAATTGTTCCCGTTTGGAGATTTTAACTCGATTATGTTGTTCTTGTTCATTGCGAGACTTCCTGTCATTGTTTTTACCGTTAGGTTTAAGCAGCGTTGCAATTTCGTTCCCGATATCCGCGTTAGAGATACTTGAATCTCTGATTTTGCTTCTGTCGATGAACTCTAGAATGGTATCCGTGATAGCAGCAAGAACTCGTCGGAGTATATCATGCAACTGAATATTATCTGTTTTAACGCGCTATATCGGTCTTAAAAAAACAACAACCTCACATTGGCAGGGCATTAGTGTTTGTGTTGGCAACGTTGTATACCACACTAACGCATTAATCGGTGCAAGATGATTGATAAATTTCGCGATGGAACTAACCCGTATGACTCAAAATAAATAATTCCACGTGGATCTATCTCGTATGCTACCCAGTGAGTTCCAATCCCAGTGCGTTTATCAGGATTAATATTACCTATTTCGGGATTTGTTGGTTGTTGCTGAAGTTTTTATTTTTTGTTGCCTGGCAGCATCAAGTAAATCAAAATTTTATAAAGGCGTTAACTCACTAGTTTTTAACAAAGTGTTCCTGGAAGTCTCATAACTTTTACTCGATGAGTTCTCGGAAGTCTTATAAGCCCTTTCCCGTTGTTTGTTTATAATGCCATGCCAATTCAGTAGAATTATAAATAAAACTCAATAGTGAAGCCCTTGAAAATTTATGGCCACTATCAATAACTAAGTAGGATGATCATATTGTAACCAGCGATTGTATAAACAATGTCTGTTTTTGCTAGTCGCCCACGGGGGTTTCAATAATTAAATAAACACACTGGGATCAAATCAAATCAAATCAAATCATAACATATGGTAAATAAACTAAAAGTGTCATTATGCCTATTTGTTCATTGCTAATCGTTTGTAACAATCGGAGTTTATTGATAGCTGTACAAATATAGTTGACAGATTTAAGCTGTGGACAGTATAGGGCTTCATTTGTGAGGTACATAGTGTGATGTGTTCGATGTGTTAATTGTCTAACATTATATTTACTGTATATGTACGTACAAGAGCATTTTATAAAATTGTGAAATAAACACAAATTAATAAATGTTTTCATTAATTTATTTCAACCATTATTAAATATACAGTACATTACATTTAAAGCTAGCATATATTTGTATACGGTGTGATGATATCGTAAAATAGAAAATGCGCATGATTCAATTATCCGGAAAACTTGTTATTCCTGACATAATCACTGGGAACGAATATATGGCCTGATTAACGAATCTCCACTGTATATATATATATATATATATATATATATATATATATATATATATATATATATATATATATATATATATATATATATATATGAAAGCTGATAGTGGACTTGATGAAGAGATGGATTTAAACTGGCATCAGATTAAAGGAAGAGGATCAACCTTATGATTTGTTCACCTCATACAACTCATTAATATTTTGCCATATTCATTCATAAGGCACGTACTGATTCTTTTTGGTGCCTTGTCACAGGAAAATATTCATAATAGCTCTTTCCTGTATAAAATGAATGTAAAAAAGATGGGTTGGTGGTAGTGTTGTTTCCGGATAAAAGCCACCAGTTGCATAAAGTAATAACCTTAATCCTTCAGTCAGAACTGTACAAGCATCATTTCAACAAAAATCATTATTTAGTTTTTATTTGTATCCTTAATGTAATAGTATTATCATTTTTCTGCAATAGATCATCGTCAAATGAAAATTTGCCACAAACATGTTAAGCGAGACCTAAGGATATATTAGTTATTATAGGAGCGGAAGGCACGCTCTCTGCATTTAACTGCGGGGAGGCTGGGAGTGTGTTTGTGTAATATGATTGGGTGTTATCTCGAAGAAACGTTATTTACTAGGAAAGATTAGTTTCTACCTCGAATACATTACCCAGTCATAATACCTTAAGAGATTAAGATTGATCAAAAGGCGAAGGGAGGTACATCTACTTACCCAGGAGATAAAATCTCCGATCTCCTAAGGTATGGGGAACAACATCTAAGTAGCAAGACGGAAGGAGACTCCATCTGTCGGAGCGCGGCTTTAAGAGGTAAAAACCTTTCTCGCACATCCAACGAAGGTCGTGATGATGCCTTGTCTTAAGAAGCTGTCTATCGACATGGAAACGTTACCTGTTGATCATTATATATACGTCCTACCCGATCTAATTCGGCCCTTCGTGATGGTAAGTCCCGAAGATAAAAATCCGGGATAGTAGACCCCGATCCCGTCCCACTGCCCGAATGACGTTGGTTAGCTAGGCTGGTGACAATTACCCTAACCTCATGAGCTGAAATGCGTAACACATTCATTGAGTCAGCGTCATTTCACTGTATGCTGAGCGAATAAACCCTTTGATCCAGGATAAGATAGTATGAGCTGATATATCGTCTTGACCTGATTTAAGAGGTAAACAGACGTGGTCTCCCTCTATCCATCAGCTCTGTTCGACTAAGGTACCATTTTAAAGATCAGACAGATTCTTGTAAGTGTCCTTCAATTGAAGACAGTTTTCATGAGAAAAGTTTAGTTACCCGTGAAAGGGAGACGGTTCTTGGTGATGCAAAAAGAGACTGTCATGAGTAACACTGATCCATCTTGTCGGACTTACTGTTAATTATGTTGTGCAGGCCCAAGGCAACAAGCGATGAGCGCGGTATCCGAAGCAATAAATGTGCGTTGACTGAAAGCGTGGGGCTTAAAGCGGTTGCCTCGTTCGCCTTATCCTAGTGCCTGGCCTGTTTTGTTGTAAATTGTGTGTGTGTGTGTGTGTGTGTGTGTGTGTGTGTTGTTTGTGTTACGTGAGAGAGAGAGAGAGAGAGAGAGAGAGAGAGAGAGAGAGAGAGTTTGTTTGTTTGATTAGGATTTTTAACGTAGCTTTAACAATTTTTCAGTTATATCGCTACGATGTCTGCAGTGAGGTAGTTTATAGTGATGTCTAGCACTGAGACATCATGCCGCAGACATGTAGCATGATGTCTCACCCAGTCACATTATCCTGACACCAGGCCGACCAGTCCTAACACTAACCTCTTTATGCTGAGCGTCAAGCGAGGCAGCTGTTAGTACCATTTTTGTAAGTCTTTGGTATGACTCGGCCGGGAATCGAACCGACGACCTCCCGCTTCCGGGGCGGACGCTCTAACCACTAGGCCACTGGAGCGGTTGAAGAGAGAGAGAGAGAGAGAGAGAGAGAGAGAGAGAGAGAGAGAGAGAGAGAGAGAGAAGAAACAATTAGTTAATTTGGGAGAGATGATTGCTGCTTTGTCCAGTTCATTTGCAGCATTAGCAGTATATATTTAAGTCCAAAAACCAAGACCACGCCTATTTTATTCTAATTTCTAAAACCAAATTTATCATACAGAGATGCTTTACTTTGCTTATGCTATTTTTGACAATAGATACAATTTTGTGAGAGGTAGATATAACATAAGGCTTGAAAAATAGCCCATTAATTTTAATTTGAAAATTGCAAATATTTGAGTTATCATATTCATGAAATAGCTGTAGAGAAATTCTATAAAGCGTATTAAATCATAAACGTTCCCCACGAAATAGAAGAAAACTGTTTATCAAATGAAACAAAATAGTAAAGCTGTATTTTCATCATTGATACACGCTTAAAATGTGGTGTAAAGAAACAACGACAATGGTTTCGACTAATTATATCTTTTTGAACACACTGAAAATCCGCTAGAGAAGACACCTTGATGTA
The DNA here is from genome assembly GCA_030141615.1 of Unio pictorum. Classification (NCBI taxonomy): domain Eukaryota; kingdom Metazoa; phylum Mollusca; class Bivalvia; order Unionida; family Unionidae; genus Unio; species Unio pictorum. Next base: position 5,608,757 of record JARLTB010000021.1, read on the forward strand.
TTTACCTAACAAAGCCACATTTACAAAGCAAGAGAGTTCTTAAGTTGTGCCTTTGAACATTGTTGCTGAATATATAAAATTCAACCCAAAACGTTTCTCATGTTATGAAGTTATCTGACAAAGTTTCTGTTTAAATACATTTTACCAAAATTCATTCGCAACAAAAGTTAAATTACTATACAGTTATTAATTAATGCCTCGAAATGACTACAATTGTTTGTGATATTGCAATTACAAGTTTGGAATCACGTGCTAATATGAACAATTCTGCTTGGTTACTGCAGCTTTCACTTCTTTGAGGAAGGGATAGGTATCAAAGAGTGATTACATATCTAGAAATCAACCACAACCCGCTATTATTGCAATAGGTACGAATATTTTAAACTCAAAAGACATAAATGTTTATGTTATGCTCATTTAAATTCTCTAGTTCTCATTATTCAGTGTGTAAATGATTATATAACCAATTGTAAAAGTATATTTTACAGTAGTGTTCGAGCCAAATAATATTGCCATTTAAATTAAGTAAACACTCTATCTTATTTACTAATTTAGCACATACAAAACTATGTAAACTTAAATAAATATAAAACAGTTTATGAATTTACTTTCTTAATAATCAATAAATACACTTATTACTGTATTTTTGTCATATGGTGTTAATTGAAGGGTAATTTATCCTAGAATTTTTCTCATCAAAGCAACGTAGCATTAATGTTACCTTTAAGTGTTCATCAAAAGGAAGCACACTGTATTATGGATATCTATAAAAAATGCATGGCCTTGAAGACAACAATAGAACTGATAATATTATGGAACATAGCAATGCTTAGAAATGTAGTTTTGGTAACTTTAAGAATTATTCAAGTGAACGGGCATCAGGACGACCAGAAAGGAGTGCAAAAGGCATATCAAAGGAAGGAATGCAAGAGTCATATCACAGGAAGGAGTGCAAGAGGCATACCAAAGGAAGGAGTGCAAGAGGCATATTACAGGAAGGAAAACAAGAGGCATATCACAGGAAGGAGTGCAAGAGGTATATCACAGGAAGGAGTGCAAAAGGCATATCACGGGAAGGAGTGGCAAATCACAGGTAGGAGTGCAGGAGCATGTAATCACAGGCATATTGCAACTGGTTTGTCTTAGGGTGTTTTGTGACGTCAGCTCTATTCAGCTTTTCTTGTACTTAAAAACATAACAAAGCCAAAGAAAAAAATGCCATACTCATTTGGTATATATGTAAAGCAGGTAAAAGCGTAAGATGTAAGAATATATATATATATATATATATATATATATATATATATATATATATATATATATATATATATATATATACTACACAGCTTACTTTGTGCACTTTGTTGCAGAAGCAGCAGGTTTAGACGCTGACCTCTAGGATTCAAATTATATCCTCCTGCCCCGACATACAGGAGATTGTTTATTAACTATGATATTATTGAGTGTTTAAATAAATAGTTTTATTTTGTTTTCCTACGTTAATGACGAATATAATTCATGGTGTAGTACTAAAATGATGTTCATTTGTAAAGTAGAAAAGAAAATTGTGTTTTTATTATTTACCAAATGTGCTCCAGAATCTAAGTTTAGATGATTAAACTTTGTCCTTGGCACATCACACTCACCCCATTTCTTTTTGTAAATTCACCTCTCTTTCTTAGCCTGGTCATGCCGGTATACATTACTTTGGAAAGAGATACGATTGAGTAGACCTGTCGCGGTAAATTATAGTATAGTTCGTTTTAGTAAATTTGTGTGACCCTATCTGAAAACAATGCAAGTCAGATTCAGCAATGAATCATAGCGGGTTTGTTTGTTATCAATTAGGGGAAATGACTTAGGACATGCGAACGACGCCTGGTATTTCTTTTATCAAAGATTAAGTTTCAAACATGAAATGTATGGCAGTTTCTAGTTTTTGGTTCTAGAACACAAATTACCCGTTTTCAATGCTTCATGTACAACTATTGTGTGCACTAATGTCGCATGGGATGGTGGGTAATATTAAAAACATAGGGATATATCTTTCACATTAATTATTTTGCCATTACGTCTCTATTTTTCACACTTAAATAATAATAATGAAGTGTCTCTGTAACGATATTTCCATTTAATGAGTAGCTCTAAATTTGATATCGTATGATTTTCATTAACCTCACATAACGACGATGGATAAGAAATGCCAACAACTGACATGAACTACTGTGTTTTCAGAGCAAGTGATATCAGCTGGAAATAAGTTGAGGGTATATGTGATTAATATAATCACTACAGTATTATAAGTGTTTTCAGAGCAAGTTATAAGAATTTGAAATAAGATGGTATTGTGTGCGTGTGTGTGTGTGTGTGTGTGTGTGTGTGTGTGTGCGTGTGTGTGTGTGTGTGTGTGTGATTGGTATTTTTGACGTAGCTTTAAGAATTTTTCAGTCATATCGCTACGATGTCTGCAGTGTGGTAGTTTGTAGTAATGTCTAGCACAGGAGCATCATGCCGCAGACATGTAGCATGATGTCCCACCCAGTCACATTATCCTGACACCAGGCCGACCGTAGTCCTAACACTAACCTCCTAATGCTCAACGCCAAGCGAGATAGCTGTTAGTACCATTTTTCGTAAGTCTTGGGTATGACTCAACCGGGACTCGAATCCACGAACTCCCGCTTCCGAAACGGACGCTCTAACCATTAGGTCACCGGAGCGGTTGTGATTTATGTAATTACTACAATAGTACAAGTGCTTTCAGAGTAAGTGATATGAATTTGAAATAAGAGGATGGTATAGTGTAATCACTACAACAGTACAGTATGGTATTGTGTAATCACTATAACAGTACAGTATTGTATTGTGTAATCACTACAACAGTACAGGATGCTATTGTGTAATCACTACAACAGTACAGGATCAGAAGTTTTATTTCACTTTATACGGAGACCTCGCCCCTACAAATGAGATTATGATTATGCATATCAGTCATGGGGAAAAATGTTCATAAAAAGGATGAAAACATTTTGGACTAATAATAATAATAATAATAATAATAATAATAATAATAATAATAATAAATATAATTCATTCAAAATAGTATAATTGCTTTTAAAAATTGATATTACTGAAAGTAAAAATGTACAAAAAATTATATGACATGGATGATGAGATACATTATTGACAAAGACTGTTCTTGAAGTGTCTTAAAATTATAAAAATTAACAAAATTCCATTTCAATGAAATAAAATGTTGCATTGTTACATTTCCCATTATCTGGACAACACTGGGTCTCCATGTTGATTTTTAAAGACAGTTTATTTCCGTCAAGCTCAGGTTTTCTATGTATTTTCAGAACTGAGTTTATTGTGTGGACCGATAAATTGGGTTCTAGAGTCTTGTGTAGAGGTATAACCAAACTTGGTCACAAGTACGAAAATCAGCATAAAGATGAATGTTATGCCAGCAATAAGGAAAAACAGAACTTCCATACGACCATTGGCAGCAGGTTCATTTGGGTACCAGTCTGTAATAATAATAATAATGTTAATGCTGATGATGATAAAGATGATGATGAAGATCATGATGAAGATGATGATGATGATTATGAATGCACTTATATATATTGTTACGTATATTTGATATAAGTCATTTATATTTAATTGTATTGTCTGTTTGTTAGATTAAAATTTGGCATTTTAAGTTTTAAGATTCGTTCATTGAAGCGGGGGGTGACCTGTACTTTTACAGAGTAAACACCAGGTGTTGACCTCATTTCTGACCTGGTTTCAGAGTTGTAAACAAGCTTTTAAAATGATTGGTTGGTTCCAAGGACAAAATCGAGTAAAGTATAAACATCTTTCTAATTTAGTTGGGTCATACGCTGTTTAAGTGATTTCATGAACGTAAAATTGTTCTAAAATATTCTAGAAGATCGTGACCCCTTTCTTGTTTATGTAAAAAACAGGCATATAAACTATGTTTTGGAGCGAGTTATTCAGTAGAAATTGGGCTGTTAGAATATTAAGTTGTGTCTTTTTGAGTTATTATAAATTACCTTGTACTGGAAATTGTGTCAATTCGTTTGGATCAAGAGGAATTGTTTTGTTATTTATCTGGAAAAGAATTGTGCTCATAGAGATTCTTATTAACAAGAACTGACTTCATCAAGTGTCATCGTCTTTCATATTGGATACTTCGCTGGATTTCGAACTTAGAATTATTTGGACATTTTATTACCAGGACTTTTTCAATTATCTCTAGTGGATAATATTTTGAATTATTTTGGATTAATTTTGGAATTGATTCTTAAAACCGTAAGTTTATTTTCCTTTTCTGAACAACATTTGTACTCAATAAATTGTTTATTAAGTTTTACAAGCTTGTTATTTTCACTCTTTCTTTGTTACTGTTTATTCGAGCCTAAGCACGTAACAATATATATATATATATATATATATATATATATATATATATATATATATATATATATATATATATATATATATATATGTGTGTGTGTGTGTGTGTGTGTGTGTGTGTGTGTGTGTGTGTGTGCTTAACGTTTCCCCATGGTTGTAAGATGTAAACAACATAGTTACAGATGTAACTTTTTTCAACAATTTTAATTAGTAAAGAACATCTTTATGTTGCAAGAGTTCTAGGTCAGTATTATTTACATTAGACTAGGTTTAACGTTTGGAAAGCTTCAGATGCTATTACGTAAAGTAAATATGTGTATTAATAGGGTTATGCTAAAACAAATAATTAATTTATGTTATAGATCAGTCTCTGGTAATGCAGATGTGTTGTTTAGATAAATATAATTTGAGAAGAAATATTATTTTTTGGAAATATTTATTACAATTATAAAAAAGGAATTCACATTTTGAGTTGAAATAAACTACGCTGAATTTTGTGAATTCATTCAAAGACATACTAGATTGCATTATTTTGTTACATCAGGACATTCAAGGCCATGTGTTGTCATTCAGATATTTTTGACTAGTGATAAGACTTTAAGAATTATATGGGATTTAATTAAGAAAAAAAAATGTAAAAGTTTTAAATAGAAAACTGTATGTGTATTCCTCTTAAACAAGAAATTTACTGTAGAGTCTCAACAGGCTACCGTATAAGTTGGGACACGATAAAATAATTATTTCTGTTCATGTCACAGAACTTATGGTGAAATATTTTTCTCACTTTGGTTATATATTCCAAGACTTAAGAAACGAAATAAATTTGTATTGCATATGCGCTCGCCCCAATCACCGCCCGCCCACTAGTTTATGTTGTTTCTTGACGAGAAGATTGAGAAACAAATTGTCTATGTTTGTGCTCAAAGGTTTGAACATGTTATCCGACTGAAAACTGGATCAAAAAAGTCGCAAACAAGAGGGAAAAAATCAACCGATATCTTGAAGACGCCATTCATGCATGACACGGTGTTAGGTGCAAAATCACCAAGACTTACTTATATCCAGGTCTACTGTATGACAATATCTCGCAAAAAAAATCATAATTTGAAAACATATTCACTTGAGTGCAAGTGACAATCTTTTCACCAGCTCGGGTTACCAAAGTATCCTTACCATTTACCGGCAGACATCAATATTCATTCGTGTTAATTGTAACTACAGAAAGCAAGCACATAGAAGCCCTGGTGGTGAATAAACACCTACTGGCAGCGAGTTGTTAATTCCTTCTTTCTTTGAACCTACAGACAGGACATCAAAGACAAAAGGTTATTTTTATTACAAAGCAAGCCAAACTCAGAAGCCGACTTTAGTTCTATTTTTGTTTGTAAAGGATATAAATAGAAAGGTCATTTTGTTGCAAAGGAAGCCGACATCGGGAGCCGACTAAGCATTCTTTGAAGTGAGCCGATTTTGTTTATTTGCTTTTGGAGTATGCAAAGACCGCCTAGATATGAAAGCAAACTTTGGTTCCTTTTCACTTGTATTCACGGAGAGTTTGAACATAAATTGAAACAATGGAACAAATTTTAAAGTGACAAAATATAATGCTTTGTGCACGGATGTCGATGACCCAGCGTCGCCCAGAATATTTGGAGAAAATAAAATCAGGTGGTAGATTCGTGAAGGTCAAAAAAAAAATGCAAATGAATTAAAAAACGAGAGTGAAATAATAAACTGATATATTGAAGACAACTGTCATTCACATATGGTACGGTGCGAGGTTCAAAATAGACAAGAATGAATTATATCCAGGTCTACAGAATTTACAAATAAAGTCATTATTTGAAAACACATTCACTTGAATGTAAGTGTCAATCATTTCGCCAGCATGGGTTACAAAGTAGCATTTACTTACTTACCCGCAGACATCAGTCCCCCTTTGTAATAATTATTCCTGGATATGCAGGGCACATAAAAACCCTAATGGCAAATAAACACAACTGGCAGCGAGCAGTAAAATTTTCTGAACTTACTGAGGAGGCATCAAAGACAAAGTTTATTATTATTACAAAGCAAACCGACCTCAGAAGCCGATTTTGGAGCCGGATTTTGTTTAAAAAGATAATAATACAAAGGTTTTGTTTTATTGCAAAGCAAACTGACCTTGGAAGCCGACTAAAGATTATTTTAAGTGTGCTGATTTTTATTTTATTTTGTTCAATGTACAACATTACTTTAAAAATTAATTTATAGTGTCCCAAAAAATACAGTGTACCAACATATACAGTAAATACGTTATTCGTATCACTGGTCTTGTGAACATTAATAAAATCGTTCTTGTAGGTGACAAGGTTAAGTTCAACTTTCTTTACTATGAATGTCCTGATATTTAGTTCCTTTTGAGAGATTAAGATATTAAGGTGGAGTTCAAAAGATATAGCGCATACAGAAAGAAGAGAGGACTTCCATGAAATTGTTCATCATGTTTAATTCACTTAGAAAATACGAATTATTAATATTTATTCTCATTCTTTTCTTACTTTGATAATGAATTATCCAGTGGAAATTCAATACTGACTTAGAGAGTATAGAAGCGATAGCCTATTGTTGAAATAACGTTTAATATATGTGTATTGTTGCGCCATGGGCAGATGAAAATTTATATACCAACAGGTTTGGTATATCAAAATGCTTATGCCAACACTTTAAAATCTAGTTCGTTTTCATTGTGTGCATATATATATATATATATATATATATATATATATATATATATATATATATATATATATATATATATATATATATATATATATATAACTTCAGAGGCCATTACAGCAAAGTAAATTACATAAGTTATTTTCACTTTTCTTTTAAAGAATCCATCTGAAGTGCGATTAAAATTTATGAATGAAGAAATGTTGATTACCTGGCTTAGCGCGCTGCACGATGGCTGTAATGATTATTGAGTAGAATGATCCTAAACCGATTGTCATTAAAAACAGGCCTGTTATCAATCCTTGCATGTAATCTGGGAAATGGGTATAGGCAAATTCAAGACCTATAATAATAATAATAATAATAATAATAATAATAATAATAATAATAATAATAATAAATATAATAACATATTAATTATAATTCATTTTAATTTTATGCTGTTATTTATCATTAGTATTGTTATTGTCATTATTATTATTATTATTATTATTAACAAGAATCATAATAAGAGCAACAAACATAACAGAAAATGAATTAGTAACAAGTGGTCAAGTGGACGATTCTATTTGTAAACATTTAGGATAATCCAGAATCACCTATCCATTCTGTCTCTTCCATTTTCATTAGAAATTTTTCGATTCTATGCTTCATCCAGACATTCGCGTGACTCTAAGAGATCTATCCTTAGAGAGCAAGTCTGATCAATCATTCATTCATGTATTGATTCATCTTTTCTTCACATGTGAAAATTGGACATATTCAATATCGCAGTCTTTTTGGGAGATGAAAATCAGCCCTATACAACCTATACATTAGTGTTGATCTCACAGAGGCGGCTCGAGTCAGGTTACTTTACTCTGTCTTCGCCAATCAGTTTGACACTTTTGAAAGTCAGAATAAAGTATTATGACACCTAACAGTTTGCACAAAGACATAATGAAAGAGAAATAGGAAACTTATTATCTAAACATATCAACAAATTATAAGAGGCAGAACAATTGGTGAGTCTTGCTAACCTGTTATACTGGTCCAGACCTCACTCAGTCCAAGCAAGGCGAATACTGGCACTTGATGAAATACAGATATGCTTGACGCATTGTAAGAAATATTTGTGTTTTCCTGTACGAATTGTCCATGCTGCTTTCGAAATATTTCCAAACCACCAGCATAACATAGCGCTAAAACAGCTAAAAACATGCCGATTCCTGAAATGGAAGAAACTGACAATACCATAATGCAAATAGGTAGCTAAACACCCTGACAGGATTATATTTTATATTTTTGGAGTTGATTTGCTGTATTCCAGCATGTACTGTCATAATCTTTGTCCAACACCTATTTCAGAATATTTCAGCAAAGCCCAGTATTTCATAATTTTAGAAAAAATATTGTTGACTGTTGTATTATATATATATATATAATTTCTATTGTGGTACACACCAAAGAAATATGGTGTTAGCTTAAACTACATGTCTACGTGATTGTTTGCAACTCAACATGAAACAAAATCTTGTGAATCAGTGGATCACAAATGGTTAATATCATCTAAATTGTTTTAGTACACTAGTTTTCCCACTGTTTACAGAAATGCACGGATTGATCACATACTTCTGTATATTTGTTAAAATGAGGGAATCTGTAACAGTTTACAAACAGGGAATGCAGTTCTAAGGTAGTGTGCCATTTGAGGGTTAAGGGTATAACAATTTCTTAATCTCATTGCTAGCAACTTTTGTGGTGTTCACCTTTCAAGTCAAGGTTCTTAAAAGTCTTATTTATACCAATATATGTCCTCATATAAATAACATTTCAAATGCTCATGGGGTGAAGATCTTTGCAAGTTTTGGGCAGCGTTTAATAGCTTTTATTATCAAAGTTATTCTTCCATTTCATCATTAACTTTGCTGAAATTGGACTTATGCATAAAGCCATTGCAGTAGTTTCTACAATATGCAGATTTTTCTTTCTTTTAAATAGATCCAATAATGAGGTAGTGTACCCTGAATCATTCTATATATGCTGAGCAGGATGAATAAACAAGAGATCTACTCGCCTATTCGCTGTAAGTAGCTTGGACCTTTGCCACATCTGATCAGCAAGGGGTATATGGTGGTGTCCATCAGTGGTATACACAAAACAACCATGACTGCATTGAAGTAAATTAGGAAGGCTGGAGGAATATTAAAACCATCAATACTTAGGTCCAATTCTGCACTTTGAAGAAACAGGGAAGTTGACATCTAAGAAGTAGAATGAGAATAAATGTTAGGCATACAGAGACATGTTCACTGCAATTTCAAGTGATAAGAAAACTTGGTAAGACTAAACAAGGATGAATACCATGTGAGCATACTATCCATCAGGTCAGACACCACTTCTACTACTCTTTTGTTCTAACCTCTGATGTCTATATAATTATATGCATTTTAGAAGGGTAGTCCCATAGATATTTTGTATGCTTCTTTCATCATTTCATTCAACCAAAGAAAAGAAACTCAGCATATTGTGTGCACAAGGCTACCACATTTAGGAACATATACTGATGCATGCATGATGTTCATGCCCGTCTTCCAATTTGTAATATTTAACTCGTGAGAAACATAAGGGCCATTTTAACAGTCCAAATTAAACCACACTCATTTATTTTGTATTGCACATAACCCACTCACACGCACAGACCAATCATCATTATTTAACACGCACAGACCAATCATCATTATTTAACAATAAATGATCGCTTACTTGTGCATAGCTCATCCAGTATACCGTAATGAAGCCATATATGGGTAGACTTTTAAGTACGCTTTTGACATCATATATGGTGGAAGTTTCAAACTGGCTCACTTCAAACTGGTCTCTGTCGCTCCTCCGCATTTTCCAACACATTGCAATTGCTTTTTTCAGGACACTTTCTGGAAATAATTGTTCTACCATTCATTCCACAAACATTTCAGTTAAAGGAAACAATCTAAAATGTATACTTATTATTATGCCTTATTTTTTGTCAGGAACACATCTGAGTCTTTTTACTTAATAATATTATTTCCTGCTGACATTTTTAACTAATTACTAGCATGTGATGAGGTCGACAGTTGATTACTCGGATTTTATCAAAGTAATTTTTTATGCAGGAACTTAAAGGAATAACTGTTACAGTTTACCCGTTGGCAACATCCGTCATATTTAATGTGCAAAATAATATTAAGTCAACTTACAATGACTTACCGTCAAGTTGGTATTACTAGCTTTATATTTACTTGCTTGCCAGAATTTTAAACTAAAGGTACAAGTATCATTAATGCTTCCACACCTAGTAAAGAGAGCTATGGGTGAAAAATATCTTAATTTATGTGTAGCGTGAAATGATATCTACCTTCCAAGTATTAACTGAATACTGTCAACTCTTTCTTGTACAGAGTAATTAAAATCGTTGGTTACAGCAGTATTTATTATACTGGTCTGCGCTCCAAAAGTCTATAAGCACACCTCTATATTTTACAAAAAAACGACTTTCAGTGGGAAGTCAGTAATTTTCCAACTTTATAAATTCACTACCTCCAATTATCTTGGTCTATTCTAAGTTTTGTAAATGGACTGCATTTTATTCCATGTGTTTGTAAACAGTCAGTTAATATTTGACATGGAATTTGTTCACACAAATTGATGGTGGTAGTCCGTTCCCAGTCTGATTTCCAATGTTCTTTTGGTCAAGCTTTGTTTATATCAACTTTTCACACCCACCACACCATACCCCAATTCCCGAAAACATATCACAAATGTGCAACCGTAGATACATTGTTTGATTAAATGTTCAAACACTGTAATCATATAGGCCTTCATATACCCCAACACTCAACTCTGATACCATATGACAGGATTGTTATTCAGGATTCATGGTCATCTGACATAAGATCTATATAATAATAGTCACGGTTATTATTTTCCATTTTTTAAAAGATGTAAATACGTAAAAAGCAAAAGAAAAACAACAAATTTATTAATATATGAATTATATTTTGTTAAAAATATAACTGTAACCATCATCAACTCTTCTCTTAGAATTATAGACGAGATGTGTTATCTTCAGAAGAAACATCAGTGACAATGAACAAAGTTGATCAATGAGCTTTGGCCAGCAAAAATGGCTCCACACATTATGGGGCAATGTAAAACAGCTCAAGAAAGAAACATACACCAAAACAAAATGTTGAGCTGACGGAACCCGTTGATTTAACGACCGAAACTGGCAGTATCAGGATTAGCTGATCATGGATGGTTATTGTTGGAAGTGAAATGCTTATATAAACACTCACACAGATAACATATAATCTGGTATTTAACTCGTATCATGTAAAACATAATAGTATTTATGTGTACCCCATATGTGACACTGACAAACCACAAGTCACTAGAGTGATCTATCCCAAAGCGTTCTACGATATGAAAGTGCAACTTCATATGTTCAAACAAAGAACATAATTATGGCAGTTGTAATACATCAAGGTGTATGATCTTCAGAACCTAGACTTTCCAAGTGGTTTACTACGATGATTTTGTCTTTTGTTAACATTAGATCAGTCAAGTTTATGTAACAGCAAATATAGCCCTCTTTTCAGTAGATAATGCACTTTTTCACTCAAAAAGAGACACTTTACAGGTTACCTAAATGCTTCACTTACCAGAAGGAGGGACATGCTTGTATGTTCTTTGTCCTACTCGGAGTATGACAAGTCCAACAACCAATATCAACAAGGACATAAGGTAACCCCAGCAAAACTGACTTGTTTCTTGTTGAAGGTACACCACACTGGCTGATGCAATGGATCCAATATTTCTGGCCCAATAATACCTTAACATATTCAAAGAACATTGTTCATAACCTCTAATATATCATTAAACAAGAATCTGTGCCTTATGTCAATGTATTTAGACCATCTATGTACAATTAGCACATATTCTAATGTATATAACTAAATTTAGTCCTAGTTTTATTTCCATTTCAGGCATATGGAAAATGTAACTCTTTTTAAAGAATGGTAGACATAAAGTTAATAAAGAATTTAAACACAATATGAGTCACGAATCATATAATAATTATGCTGATGATGTCTTCATTACATAAGCCATGTGTGCAGTTTCGACAACCTTTAGTTACATTTATGCCATGGCAGATCAATATCGATTGATTTTACTTCTCAATAATAAGTGTCAGAATTTTTTTAAAAATAGGATTGCTATGACACATACCAGCGTATACACACTTACTGCATCAGTAATGGGTCAAGTAATTGTTTATACCATTTTACACCAGAGAAGATTGTAACTTGAATGGAAAATGAATTTCCTACCAGTGGCAGAAGGTCTGAACTGCTCTTGGTCCCATGTGGGAAATGTGCTGGGCGCCAAAAGGAATGATATTGGCTTGAATTCCACCTGATCCAATTGTGATGACTACTAAGCTTGTAAGAAACAGTGTTTTTCTTACATCCTACACGCGAAAGAAGGCAATAATAATTCAAATAAATGGCATATTCGTGAAAGAAATATGGATGAATGAAATGACTATACATTTTAGATGGAATGATCAGTTAACCATCACAAAGATTTGAATAAGGAAAAAGGCAAATACTAATAAATTTTAAGCTTTTTAATTTCATTCCATTCATCTATGAACTTTTAACAATCCATTAACATTTAAAGCATGAAGATCATACCCTTACTATATAATACAATTAGACATATAATTTGTGTTATCTTAGTATCAATGTTATCCACAAATTTAAAATTACACCGTACCTCTCTGTCATATCCAAACCATTGCTTGAAATCACCGGCAGAGAAGAAGAGAAGAATTTTACCTTTAAAAGAAGAGACAATGATTGCAAGTCGAATGTATAACCGTAATCGAAATTGTACATCTCTGATGCTGAGACGAGCTGCCTACTTAACCAAAGATTCAATGAAAATTTAATTTAAATTTAATTTAATTATGGATGCAGACAAAGTTTAATATGTATAGCTGATTCCTTTGATTATGTGGCTAAATATATATTCAATTTTGGCCAAACACAAATAGATTTACGCTTTTCACGATGACCGAGAATCAGTAATGTCTCTTTGCAGTCTCTTGAAACCTTCACGTGGTCTGCATTTAAACTGGTTTGACAATTATATAGGTATCAAACATTTTCAATAATGAAATGTCTTTTTATTTTAAGCAAATGAATTGTTTTAAAATTCCTACCGGAGACTCTTTTGAACCAAATGAATCCAGACCTATGACACTGGCCATGGTTAATAGGAATTAACTTTGGTTGTATATGTTGATGAAATTTTAACTGAGATATAATAGACTCTATAAATACGTAAGCAGACGAAATTGGATATATGATGGCACGGAGGCCTAACGTTATCTGAGAGATTATATGGGGATGTAGTTTTTAGACCTAAAATTTTCCTGTTGATCTTTTCTATGCTTAGCGAAATAACAATTATAGAAATAATCATTGGCATTAAATTTATCTTGTCGGATTTATTAAAATGGTTTAAAGATTTAGACAGTATCGCAACGAACTCATTAAACTACCAAATTTGTTTAGTAAACTCAAACTCATGATTCAAAATTGCTTAATTTACCAGCATGATATTGAATTTACAGTAGATAGAGACGATTCTCCCTCCCATGACTGCAACGGAAATGATATCCAAGTCCTGGTAACAACACGTTTCTTTGAAATTTTTAATGCTTTCTGAAGAAACATTTTCCTTTCAATAAGTTAAAAAGACAAGTATTGTGAAAAGAATAGCGATAATGTTTTCTGTTCTGCATTCAATGCCGAGAATTATGTACATAAAATACAGAAGGGGGTGGGGGAGTCGGGTGGTAGCAATTACCAAAATAGACTATCTTGTTTAAATTCCTTCATAAAATTCTTTATGGTATTTTAATTCGCCAAAAGTGTCCTTGATTGCAATTATCTGCGGTATAGTTAATTTAGCAAAAAGAATGGTACATAAAAGTGTTGCCACCGAAGTATATATATATATATATATATATATATATATATATATATATATATATATATATATATATATATATATATATATAAAATGCAAAAAAAAATCGCGTTTACCTATTACAAATATGAATCCAGACCCGAGTATGGTTTTATAGCGTCCGCACAAGGAGTCCGCAACATAACCGCCAATCAAAGGAGTAACCATGTACACAGTCCCTGGAGGTAAAATTCATTACATGTACATTAAATAAATCATATGTATTCAGTTCAGTTTCATGTTTTACGGCACAGTAGTGAGTCACCGATACAATCAAAGAGCGTGATTTTAAACTACATTTTCGTGTGGATGAACTGTTTGTATTTGAACATGTTACCAACTGATTATGTGCTCTTCTCGAAAATAATTTTATAAAACATTGCAAACAATTCTACGACAATGGTAACAATTAGGCAAGGACTACGTCAATCTACCCAAATGCCTAAAGTTATAAAAGCAAACGGAAGAGTTTACCTTGTTTTAAGGATATACAGGTTGGAGAATTTGAGAAGTATTGTCTCAAGACGTCTGATTATGTGAAATCTATGTATTCGTTGGGAAAGATAACCTCTGTTACAGACACGTAATCCTTAACTTCTGCATACATTTAGAATCTTGTTTTTGCTAGATGACCAATATAGTTTTCTTCAGAACTCATGAAATTTCTTAGGTAAAATTCTCGTATCATTTATTTTAAAAAACACGCTTCCCACCCCCTCACAAATAGCGGAAGTGACGTCATTTGAGACACTACACACCGGCATTGTTGATAATGAATTATGGAGAACTCGTCCCATAGAGAACAGGTAGAAGGATCCTATATAATAATTGTGAGATGTCGCCACATGGTTGTTAAGGCTTTATTTATTGTTGTCTTTCTCTAACTTAATAACTTATTAAAATTAAAAAATTTGTAACTTTTCAAGTTTTCCATTTGATCATCTCAGCTTCTGTACTTAACGAAACAGAACATATATCTGTCCCTTTTGCTCTGCTCTTCAAAATTATTTGAAATATTTTAATTGGGGAAAAAAGAACATGATGTGAAGTTTTATATATGAAAGAGCTCCAACCTAATAATGAATGATACTTGAACTCGATAAAAAAAACAGCATTGAGGCATACTCGGGAAATACTGTCGCTACTGAGTTCAACATCGTTTAGTCTATTTCTTCTTATTTGTTAGTGTTTTCGTAATTTTATTAGTTCTTAATAAAGCAAACTATTTAAAGCTGAACGACAAGTTTAAAAAATATTTCACTACTAAATTGCCGATGCAAAATAATAATGTTTACGTCATTTCATTATATATAACTACACCATGATCACACGTACTAACGGGATTTTGTTACCTTAAATACATATTTGAACTGCTCGACGTACCTGGGTTCGGACATAATGAGAAAATCATCTTTAACAACAATTTTAAATTTCACGTTTAAATCCTGTACAAAACTGAATAATATTTCACATGGTCCGAATCAGAAGTTTGGAGAATCAGCCAGATAGCCCAAGTGGCCGTTACGGATCACTGCCATCTCACCTCTGTCTACGCGGGTTCGAGTCTCAGATTCGGCCTATGGGGTATGTGAAAAAGCGTGCCAGTAGCTTCTCGTGGGTCGGTGTGTTTTCCGGGGTTTTTCTCGGGTTCTTCCTCCATCATTAATACTAGCCGCCATTTATAGCCTATCGTGTGCTGGAAAAAATGACGTTAAATCCTACAACAACAACAACAACATTACCGAAGTAGAATATACCATTAACATCCAACCTTACATGATAGATTCGTGGGACAAAGATGAACAGGACTCGTCAGATTTTGACAAAAATGGCGCTGATCTTGGGTCTTTAGAGAAACATTCAAACTCGAAATGTCTCTGGCACAACCTGGTGTGTTGAGTTACCATAAAGAATTCACTCTTTAATTTGATCGCCCATACAGCTCTCCTTTTAGGGTCCTTTGGGAATGTGAAAAAATTAATCTTCTGTCTAGAACTTATATTATTCACACATCTGTTTTGGGGGGTGGCAGGCACCATACAGATCCCAGCCCCCATTTTCTTAAACAAAGGAACAAAGTTTTCATGCGTTGGTGTGTTCCTCCCGATATATAGTTTGGTGGTTTTTTAAATATCTTTTTTTCTCCTCTTTCTAACATTTCCGTTTATGTAGTTAAAATTTGAGGGGTATTGTATCTTTAGTGTTTCCTGGGTTGATCATTCGAGTAGGTTTTATTCATATAATCTCAAAATTCATTACCCTGTTCATTTTGTCGACCTTGGCAAGAGATAACCTGTACGCTATTTATGTTGGTACTATAGGCATTTGAGATATATTTTTTTAAAAAAATAAAAAAAAAAAATTATGTACATTTTTTTATTTTTAGTTTTGAACGAAGTACGGTGTAGTATCTTTGTTTAGGGGAGGAAGGGAGGGAAAGAAATTGATTTATAACTTGTATTTTTTTCCGAGTCGTTCTTCGCATTGTCTATTTATTTCATATTGAATTCGACTGTGCTCGAGTGGAGGTCCATACATTTTTAAAAAAAATAAATTGTACTTCTTATTTATTTATTTATTTATTTATTTATTTATTTATTTAGTAATACTTTTAAAGATTTTCCGAAATTGTTTAAGGTACCCTTTCATATGGGTTCTTTGTACAGTGCGGGAGCTGCCCAGCGGTGAAATAGAAGAAGAAGAACGTATTCTATATGTTCCAAGTTTTTCTTTTCTTCCTAAAAGATTAATTCGTTAGGCAGAGAGAGAGAGAGAGAGAGAGAGAGAGAGAGAGAGAGAGAGAGAGAGATTAAAAATAACGTAGATTTCCAAGTGTTTGTTTAAATGTAATGGAAAAGTCGCTGATATTAATTGATTCTGTTAATTTTGGGCGAATGGATTCAGCTTATCATCATTCATTTGTAGCTTAGTACACCGCATCCATGACTTAAAATCAGAACACTTCTCTGTGCTTTAGATGGTGAAACCATCTTCATTTGGACAGCTGGATTTATACATTTGAGTGTTGCATCCACTTATATACATATCTCCAACTGCACAAGCGGATTTACGAAATGATACTTCACTTGAGGTTGAAATTTGAATTGGTAAACAAAGTCATTATTCACTGACTAATCGGTCATGTGTTATCGTGTCATATCTTTCTACATAATACATTATGTAAAATCAATTACAAGTAGCTTCTCGTGAGTCGGTGGTTCTTCCTGGGGGGTTTCCCGGGTTCTTCCTCTACCAATATATACTGGCCGCCATGTATAGCCTATCGTGCTGAAACTGGCGTTTAACCCTACAACGACCATAACAACATTCCCGAAGTAGAATATATTATTCACATCCAACCTTACAGGATAAATTCGTGGGATAAAGATAAACAGGACTCGTCAAATTCTGACAATGGCGCTACTCTTGAGTCTTTAGAGAAACATTCAAGCTCGAAATGTCTCTGGCACAAAGTGGTGTGTTGAGTTAGCATAAAACCATCTCTCTTTAATTTGATTGCTCATATAGCTCGCCTTTTAGATTCCTTTAGAAATGTGAGAAAAAAAAACCCTATAATCTTCTGTCTGGAACTTCTGTTATTTACACATCTTTTATGGGGGGTGGGGGGTGGAGCGGTGGGGTGGCGGGCACCAGACAGATCCCCGCTCCCATTTTCGAAAACAAAGAAACAAAATTTTCATGCGTTGGTATGTTACTCCCGATATGTAGTTTGGTGTTTTTTAATATATTTTTTCTCACCTATCTAAATTTTTGTTTATGTAGTTAAACTGTGATGGGGTATTGTATCCTTAGTGTTTCTATAGGGTTGATCATTCGAGTAGGTTTTATTCATCTAATCTCAAAATTATTTCCCTAGTTCATTTTGTCGACCTTGGCTAGAGGTCACCTGTACCTCATGTATGTTATTAGTGTCGGTGCTATATGTATGTGATATATAAGATTTTTGTCACAATTTTTTTGTATATTCATTTATTTGATTTTTAATTTTGAAAGATGTACGATGTACTATCTTTGTTTAGGGAAAAAAAAGAAACTTTTGTTTTTACGGCTTGTATTTTTTTCCGTGTCGTTCATCGCATTGTCTATTTATTTCATAATGAGTTCGACCGTGCTCAAGTGGGGATCCACACATTTTTTAAAATTTAAATTCTACTTCTCCATACACGAGTCTTTTCTAATTTATTAGTCCTTTTAAAGATTTTCTTAAATTGTTTAAGGTACCCTTTCATATGGGTTCTCTGTGCAATTCGGGAGCTGCACAGCGGTGGTATAGAAGAAGAATAAAGTATTCAATATGTTCCTTATTTTTGTTTTTCTTCCTAAAAGATTAATTTGCAAGGCATATTTAGAGACAGTTAACTTGTATATTTGATTCACACAATTTTTTGGGGGGGTGGGTGGGTGGGGGTGGCACCAGATGTTCAGCCCCCCCCCCCAATAAAAAAAGTAAAAGTTTTTATGTGTATGTGTGTATCCCCAGGTATGTTGTTTGTTTGTTTTTTATTCTTCATTTAACGCCCCATTTAATTTTTCCCCATCACACAATTTAGAGCTGCGTACTGAACCATGTTGTTTCTACTTGACACTTCGTTGCACAAACTGAATATGACTTGTATACAACGAATCGTCTCAAATGACGTCACATCCTGTGTATTTGGAAGGGAGCTAACAAATTCGCGGCAGTGTCTTTCCGTGTGATCTCGCAAAACAGGACAGTATTCTTTTATAAAATTGAAGTGCATATACATAAGATGCAGATAAACAAATAATTGGTATAGATTAAATACACAAACTACTAAATATCAGTAGTTAATGGGGGCACTCTAGCGTCAAGGGAAAATCCAGTCAAAAACAGCTTGGGCTAATCTAGCGTCAAGGGAAATTTAACATGGTTGGCCTATCTAGCGTCAATGGGAATTGAACATGGGAACTATTTGGGCCTATCTAGCGTCAAGGGAAACTGAACATGGTGGGCCTATCTAGCGTCAAGGGGAATTGAACATGGGAACTATTTGGGTCTATCTAGCGTCAAGGGAAATGGAACATGGGGAATATGATTTGTATTTGTATAGAGGACTGTCTAGCGGCAAGGGGGAAAATGGAGGCAAAGAAAGCTAATATCTTTTCGAGGCATATGAGTGGCCATGAAAAGGGCCTTTGGATACTTCTTCTTCTTTTATTTTCTGCCGTTGTTCCACCACCTTTTGATTTTACCAATGATCCCCCTATGATCCAAAAACTTACATTATCCGTATCATCACCAAAACACGCGGACGTGATGGAAAACACCCCTTACGATCCAAAAACTTATATTATCCCTATCATCACCAAAACACGCGGACTTAAAAGAAAACACGCACTCACTTTTTTACTTTACTCACATAAATTATAAATTTAACAAGTTTTTTTGAAAAATACGTTGTGCTTATAGACGAACTTCAAACAAAAGTAAAAAGAGACAGTGATTATAGACTCACTTCTATTTTTTCTAACTTCCTCACATACCATAAGCAAATTGAATGATTAATTTTTTTCGAGAATATTGGGTAGCCCTGAAAAGGGCTGTTTTGTGTGTGTGTGTGTGTGTGTGTGTGTGTGTGTGTGTGCGTGCGTGTGTGTACGAGGAGAGATGACAATCTTTTATCGTCTAAGATTGCGTCCTCGTCTGGCAACAGGATAGGGCCTGCTTCTTCGGAAAGAGAAAGAGAACTCTTTCGTGTCCACACGGCAGTCGACAAAACTTCTGTCTGGGTCCTGTTGCTGTTGTTGCTGCTGTTGCTGCTGCTGTTCTCTCTGCTCTCTCTGCTGCTTCTGAAGTCTATACTTCTCAGTCCATTCTTCTTTGTCTTTTTGAATTTCCTCTCTGAAGAGTTCTTGTATGAGGTTTTCCGTTACTTGTAGCATTCTAACATTCTCTATCTCTTCAGGCTTTGGCGTCAGATTGTGTCTGATGCAGAGTGACGTAAGCTTCGTTCAGCTTAGCTAGTCTTGAGCACATCTTCGTAGGAGGATGAGTCAAACAATGGATGGCCAGACTGGATGATGATGATGAATTATGGTTTTAAGTGAAACCGGCCACAAAGGGTCATTTGTTCATTATTTTACACTACCAATTAATATGGTAGTGATTTAGATTTTCCCGTGAGGAAGGAATGGTGCCACATCCCCACGGGCGTTTATGCATACATAGTATGCTATTTAATTTGGTCGTCATGCCGCACCCCTATAAGGAGCTATCGACATGAATGAAAGACCTAGGTGAGTGGGAATAGAACAACCACGCACTCAACCCTATCAACCAATCGGAGGATGCAGAGCTAGAGGTGCAATGGCACCGAATGATGACTAGTGAAAAATGGTTTCCACTTCTAGTCATTTGCTGGTTTATTTTATTTAATATGAATTAAGGTCGCATGCGCAACTATGTGCTTTCGCGACCAGTTAATGCCCGAGGGTCGGGCTATTTGATTGGTCGGGACCAAAGGTAACTTTGACTACACTAGGCTGTGTTGTCGCAGTCTCCCCGGCACCCGCGTTAAATGGCAGTCTCGCCTTAGAGTAAAATGTCGGGTCACGGCAAAGCAGGAAGGCAGAACAAATACCAATGTTGTGTAAGCCACCTGTGCAATTATATCAAATCCATATAGTCATAGAATTTTTCATCTTTCCTAACAATAAATATTTCTAGTACATAGTGTACATGTTGTAGGTCCTTAACAAATTTAATTGCTAAAATGTCTTAGCGACATAAATAAGTGTAGTCACTGTTAGGTATTTTAGCTTGTTAATTTTGAGCGGTGGTCAAAATTGATCAAGTTAGATTTCGAGAAAGAGATTGTTTGAAAAGGGTTCTCGTACCAAATTAGAACCCTAGGGAGAAAAATAAAATAAAATAAAATAAAATTTAAAAAATTAAAACAAATTAAAAATTAAAAATATTTAAAAATATATATATATATATATATATATATATATATATATATATATATATATATATATAAATAAATTTAAAAAAAGAAAAGTAAAAAAAAAAAAAATTAAAAATTAAAAAAAAAATTAGAGTTTGGTGTTATTTCATTTCTTCCTTCTTTTTCTCTTCCTTTCCCTTTTTTCTTTCCCACTTTCTTCCTACTACCTTCTTCCCTCTTTCTTTCTTTTTCCTTCTTCCATCCTTCTTTTCCCTTTCCTTTTACTTTTTCTTGTCGGTTTGTTGGTGTTATGTTTCCTTGAGCTATCACTATTTGATCCCGGTGTTCTCATCACACTTATCTTGCCACTTGCCGGTTGACTGGTTTTACTGTACCTACATTGTGCCACTACTTAGTGTAATGTTCTCTTTTTTTCCCCCTTCTCCTTCTTCCCTTTCTCCCGTTTCTTCCTTTTTTCCTCGCATTACAATGTTTATATTATCCCCCCTTTCCCTTCCTTTCCCCTTTTCTATTTTATTTTATATATTTATTTTAGGGTAATGTTAAGTTGTTCTGCTTTTTTAAGCTAGCGGTATTACTATCCGCTCTGGCCCCTTTAACCGATATGGCCTCGTTAATTATTTATCTATTTTGATAGTTATAATTTTTTTTTTTTTTTTGGTCCGTTTATTTAAGGCATTGTTACGTGGGTCTGTTTTTTGAGCTAGCGATGTTATTATCTGCTCTGACCCCTTGATTGATAAATATTAACTCTTTGGCTATGTTTATGTTTATTTACTTATTTGATGGTTTTGATATTTATATTTTGTTGTTTTATGTCTATTGATTTTAGGTAATTAAGTATATTTATATAGGTAGCATTTACGTTTTTGTTATACCTTTTATCTAGAATTTGGGGAAATGATGTAACTGAGTCAAGTTTTCTTTGTTGTAGTTGGAAGACGGTACGTTGTCGATGGTATTTGTGACATATATTGAATACATGTTCCAATGTTTCAGTTTCTGGACAGTGTGGACATTTATCCGGCGTGGGTCCTGTACTTATATGTTTCATAAAGCTGCCATTTAGTAGTGTTTTACCTGTTCTGATTCTGTTGATTATTTTAATATCAATGGCTGCAAGGCTTTTTGGTAAACGTTGGGTTCTAGTGACCTCTTTTTGTAGTTGGTATAGATGTCTACCCTTTGTGGAGTTTTCCCATTGTTGTTGCCATTTATTATTAATTCTGTCCCTGACTTGACTATATAGTTCCTGAGTGTTGTACTGTACGGGTTCAATTTGGTCTTTCTTCAGACTGCTTTTTGCTGCTTTGTCTGCTTTTTCATTTCCAGGCAAATTGATGTGAGATGGCACCCACAAGAAGTGTATGGTTTGGTGTGATTTATCTGCTTCCCTGATGGTCAGCATAGTGTCCTCTAGAAGATTTTGTCTACTTTTGGAATTACCTGTCTCAATACTTTCAAGTACACTAAGTGAGTCTGTTATGATTACGTACTGTTTTTGATTTTGTGTTACTATCCATTTTAGGGCTCGGTTGATGGCCCAGAATTCCGCGGTATATATGGAACAGTCATCCGGTAGTCTTGTCGTAAATGTGATCTGATGTTCTGGGATCACTACCGCTGCAGCCGTTCTATGTAGTTCTTTAGATTTTGAGCCGTCAGTATAGATTTTTACATATCCATCATAGTTGTTGTTGATGAGGCTTTGTACTTGTGTTAATGTGATATTGGGGTTGTCGCGCTTATGTACCAGTTGGAGTGCTGTTAGGTTGATGTTAGGTTGGTTATTTCTCCAAGGTGTGGGGTCCTTGATAAGTAGTTGTTCTGCTTGGAGTTCTATTTGATTGAGTTCTTTGCAGAGTGTGTGTATTTTGTTAGCTGCTGGAGGATGTGGTACCAGTCTTGAGCTAAAGGTGGTTTGACATTTACTTATTATGTTTCTGGTGGGATTAATCTCCTTATGTATTGAGATTCTACAGGCGTATCTAAGTATGTGTTCTTCTCTTCTCAGTTGTAATGGTGGTTCACATGCGAGGATTTGTAGTTCTTCCAGGGAAGTGTTCGGTAATGCACCAGTGCAAAGTCTAAGTGCTCTATATTGGATGCTATCTAGTTGTCTAAGTGTTTCCTTGTTGGCTGAGGAATAGATCTGGGAGCCATAGTCTATCTTACTTCGAATTAAAGATTTGTAGATCATTAGCATAGTTTGCTGATCAGCTCTCCATGTAGTACCTTTGATGTTTTTAAGTATGTTTAGATCTTTTTGACATTTTTGAATAGTTTGTTGTATGTGTGATTTCCAATTGATTGTTTCATTTAGTAGCATTCCCAGGAAGTGGGTCTCCTTTTGGAATTGGATGGGCTGATTCTGCATATATAGTTTAGGGTATTTAGGTTGTTTATTAGTTGGGGAGAAGAGCATGGAAACTGTTTTTATTTGGGATATTTTGAAACCCCAGTTGTTGGCCCATGTGCCGATGATGTCTAGTCCTTTCTGAATTTGAGTGATGTTCTTTTGACTATTCGGGTTTCCTGCTTTCCAGATACTACTGTCATCAGCAAATTGTGACAGATTTGCTGGTGTTGGAGTAAGGCAGCGGAGGTGGTTCAAGCGCGGACGTGATGGAAAACACCCCTCTACGGTTTAGGGTTTGGAAACGTTGGGATAGTTTGATGTGAGGGATAGAAAGAAAAGTCAGAGAGCATCTATATGAATAAAAATGTAAAACAAACGACAGACGCATTGGTTTCAAAACACAACATTTTTATTCAAATAACAAAACAACTCACAAAACAATTTTTATGAAATAACAACATTTTTTCAAATAGCAAACATTTTTTTCTTCCATAACACTAATACATTATCTTTGACATGGTTGACAACGTTGCGAATTAAATTGAGATTTCCACTGTTGGAAGTCATTGGGCCATTGATGTACACTACGTTTCCTAGCTAAAGACAACAGATAGCCATAATGGTCACAAAACCATCGATCTACTTTGTCATCGTTTCGAGACGAATGACGATCAAAATAAGTCACTAAATGTTCTAAAGAATATCCAAGACTGCGATGATGCAGATAATAGACACAATATTGTCCGCACACCATATAATCTGTGCCTTGTAATGTCACATTATTGAATCGTGTCGTCTGGGCATTTCTTCTCATAAAGTCAATGATATCATCTTCCTTCGAAAGGTGGTAATCCATACGAATCAAAATACTCCACACAACCCTCTTGAGGAAAGTAGACAGCTACCCAGTGAGTTCCTGGAAGATGACTGTCATCTGTGTTGATGACATAAGCTTGATTCTCCTGAAGTTTGCGATGAGGTAGTTCATCTTTAGCACACACGACAGGATTCCAAGAAGCAGTGTACGAACTACGGTTTAAAAGATAATAAAGTTCCCAGGTATCCATTTTTTGTTGTGTAGCCTTGTTTTTTTTCCCTCTCTTCACAGATGATGATAAGTCATCAATTCGATCCAGACTTTTTGCTTGAAAAGGTCTGTCAAGTAACTGTTGGTTTGCTTCGTCTCCTTACTCTGTGCCAAGAGAGCTTCGATGCGATCAATTTCTCGAGCAAACAATGGAGGAGAGGAATGATCACGTAAGCCTTTATACCATTGATGTAACACGGCTTCTTCTGAGATGAGACTCCAAGCTTCGTTCAGATAATCGTCCAATTTTTCTTCTTGACTCATCATCATACATATATCGTGTTGAATTTGACTGGGATGATCGATTTGACATCCATAACAATCTTTTTTAATCATTTCCCTCGTTTTATCTTCCAAGTGTTTGGCAAAACAGGTGACTAACTGTTGTTCCTGTTATGGCCATCTGGACTGCATGATCACTACTTCTTCTTTTTGGTCTTGGTTGTCTGCTTTCTCTGTAACCTCCCATTCCATTTCCATGGATTCTCCACTATTCAAAGAGGGACAAGAGTTTTCCATAGTGTCTAATAGTCCAGAATGACTTCTCTCAAACTGTTGATTTCTATGGCATTATCGAATTCAGCATACAGAATGACATTCACCGTTTCGGTAAGAGGTCCTGCAAACTGAAGTTCCACACGCAGTTGCCCCGATTTTATAGGGTAGAAATGTCCCTCGTCGCTGCCTTGGTCTGGAGTGAAATGAAAAGCCCACAAAGTGTAACCTCCTGCATAATCGTCGTAGGAAATACCGTGGCTGGTGTTGGTTCCTAACTGTCCTGTGGCTTCGTACAGTTACAAGTATGACCTCAAGAAAGTCTTTTGGGCAAATCGGGTTCGAAAGGTCTGGTACACAAAGTTTTGCCATCGCGACTGACTTCGATTTTGGATACATTGCAGTGCTTAAACTGGAAAAGATTGTATTTGTAGGTACCATTGAAGGCTGCATTGCTGACGATACCGATGAATAAACGTTTGGGTAACTGTCCTTAGAACAGATGATCTTTGATCTTAGATCGGAGTCCAGTGGCAATGGTGAAAGATTTTACTTCCACGCGTCGTATCGGATACTTGGCTGTCGTTCTGCTCAAAGTGTGACTGATATCATTTCCCACTTTAGGTAACACTTCCACACGATGCACGTATAACCTGGCTTCTTGGATAATGGTTTTACAGTGGTTGAGAGCAGGATTACCATCAGGTTCAGTAGCCATCAAATGGAAAGCAGCACTGCTACGATTTAGTCTCAAGCGAATATCCACCCCGTTCAGCAAATACTTCTCTTGAAACCACATGTCCAAAAGCAAACGATCGAACAGTTCTAAACTACGTCCTAGGTGAATTTTCTTTCGACGCTCGTTAAAACCCACATTGTGAGGATCGCCAGGATTATCATTGTCTGCTGCTACGGACAAGGCTGTGTCGTCAAACTTATTTGCTGTGTCAGGTTTCCATACCACGCAAGCATCTAAATGAGTATTCTTGGCTTTTTTTCCGTACGTCAAGAGATTTTCGAGGTACGCTCGGTAAGGGTAAGTATCCATGCTACTGTTGACCAGTTTGTTATTCATGTACAAATCCACATCGCTGAACAAGGAATGCATGAAATTGTTGACGGGAGCTACTAGGGTATCGGCTTGCAGCAGGGCGCCGTCCGTTTTGGTCACTTTCACTTTCAAATACAAGTAACTGTTGTTGAGATCGATGTAATCTTCGGGTTGTCCTTTGATTTCAAACTCGATGGGAGCTGAATCCATCAAAGAGGAGACGGGATGAAATTCAACCCATTGGGCTTCTTGCATGGTCATCATCGTGGGTGGCATGGCAAAGAGATCTAGTTCCGACTTGGAACAGGCACAAGATTCTTGGTGCATCATTTTTTTTCTCTCAGTCTCTATGTGTTTTTACTTTTAATAATCAAAAATGTCTAAGTCTCGAACGGTTCTTTTTTTCTTCGTCTTTCTAACTTTAGAGGTACGGAGACTTTTGAAAGGGTGCCTTCGTCGTCGCCTTCTACCTTGTCCTTGCTGTGTCGTTAGAGAAGCAGGAATGCCAGACTCGGTACCGTTCAGGGCATTTATAGGACTTTCTCGTCGACCCAAACTCTCTTTACCCGTTTGAAGCAAGACATTTTTGCCTGCTCTCTAAAAAGCTTCTTTGGGGTTTTGTTTGTCAATGAGAACATTTTGAAGAAAATCTTTGCCGTGAGTCAATGCGGCATCTTTTAAGGCGTGCAATCCTCGTGTCACCATCGGTTTCAAAACAGGGAACACAGAACGAAAGGCTGATTTAAACATATCTCCTAAACCATGTCCTCGTTGTCGAGTGACTCCTTGGTACACAGGATACATCACTTTTTCAGTTGTTTGAGAATCATTTTCGAAAATGGAGTTTCACTGTGACTTTCCCTTTGGTAAATTGAATATTTTGTCCTAGTTCTCCTTTAATAGTAATGTTGACACTGTCGAAATACGACTTACTGACAGGCAAATAATGAGGATGTACAAATTCACGGTGAACGTGATAGGTATTTCCACCTTCCTCGTCAGCGGCGACGGTAGAATCCACTTTGAAAGGAATGACACGCAGTAACGGTACAGAGGTGTGTCCTACCACATTGTACTCCACCACATCGGAGTAAACAAACATCAAGTTGAGTCCTTGGTTCATTTCTACAGGGAATTTAAAATATTTCGCAACATTCGAGTTACTGTCTATGAGTTGTGTTTTTTTCATTTCTCTTCTTGAGCAACTCGGTGTCTCCACCTAAAATAGCATACAATTCAGGACAAAAGGTAATGCCTATCATTTTATCCTCTGAAAATTTGATCATGAGACGACGAGCCACTTGATAGTGCTCAAAGGTAACACTTTTTTTGGAGGGTAGTTTGTCCATGGCTTTACCAAACACAGCATTGAACCTGGTAGCAAGTGTAGTCACTAAATGTTGACCACTAAAATAATATCCTGGAGGAATGCTGATCACATGAGTGGACAGGGTTTTAGTTTTAGGTCCATCTGATTTCTTTGTGTCAATGCCAGTGATGGCTCGTGCGTCTAAGGCATCTTGCAATTGCTCGTCAAACACTTCTACTGTAAAAGTGTTTTGATTTTCGACGATGTTTTTGATTTGTGTCGGGTGTATCATTTCCACTAAAGCCACTTCCCAATGAGCATCTTCATCAAAATGCATGGATTGAGGTAATTTAGCCGTGTAACAGCACAACGTGTTCTTAGGAAACACCTCCATGGAACTGTCACTGGGTAACGTTAAGTAAAATTGGTTAATAGTGTTGTTCATAATTCCAATGTTTTTCTGTCCGAGGAGTCACGCGAGGTTAAAGGAGTGTCTAAAAGATGATTGTGATTGGAAGGGTGACTGTCAGGAGAATGACGAACGTTGGACGCAAGGCTCCCAATATTGTTACTGTTGTTCCCGTTGTAAGAGTATTTCAGGGAAGGATTGTGAAGAAGATAACCGATGCAACTGCTGAGTAAAATAGTCCACAATTGTTTGTCTCCTTGTTGCAACCTCAAATTAGCAATGGCTGCACCGATGACACAATACACCACAAAGATTTGACAGAAAAAGACGATTTGCGTTTTAGGGACACGTTTTCCACACCACACCCACAAGGGTTGCTTTTGTAAATCTTGCAGAGAAGAACTGGGTGAAGGAGTAGTCACTGTGGTCGCTGAAGCTGTATTGAAGGGCATGATGGTCACTTCTTTTTATAGTCGATGACTTGCGAAGCGTCAATTCAAGAATCAAAACTAGGAGGATATCCTTTCCAACGCACTTTAACTTCTTTGACACGACGTTTTCCTACTGTACGGGTTCTTTGTTCGAGAATACTTTCAATGTCGTACACGTCGTCTTCTTTTTTGGTGACACGTTGTAACTCAAGCAAGTAAAACGTTCCTTTTAATACTTCTCCGTTCATGTCTTCCAATTTATAGACGGCAGGATGACGATCACGCACTCGTCCAGTAACACGAAACAATTCGGTGGTCCAGTTGGGTAAGTAGCCTTTGTCGAAAGTGCGTTTGGTTTTACCAATGCGTACCCAATCTCCCGGGGTTAACACTTCTCCACCTTTCTTGGGGACAGCCATCGTACGGGACGTACCAAACAGACGCTCAAAAACAGTCACTTCGTTGTCAGGTGTAACATCTTGTGGGGCACGTCCAATACTTCTATGGTAAGATTGGTTGTAGGCTTGGACTAAGTGCGGTAAGACGTCGATGTATTTGAGAGTGTGTTGATGCGTAAAATATTTCCGTATGCGTTCTTTCAAGGTACGTTGAAAACGTTCCACGATACTGGCTTTGGTTTCAGGATTTTCGGTGGTGAAAAAATGAATGTCACGTTTCTTTAATTCTCATTGGAAAGCTTGGTTCAGAAATTCGGTGCCTTTGTCGGTTTGCCATCGAAGAGGGTGACGACCACTTTCTTTCAACACCAGTTGCAAAGCTCGTACTAACTATCCGCTCGATTTGGATGTCAATGGTACGACCCAGGCAAATTTAGAAAAGACGTCGATGACACAAAACAAATATTTGTAGCCGCGATTCTAGGTGGCTAAATGAGAGACATCGGCTAAATCGGCTTGCCATTGATGATCGATACCTTCCACTTGAGTGCGACTTCTGTGAAATTTTCGTCGAATGGGTTTGTGTAAAGTGTACGTCGCTTGTTCTTGTAACCATCGTTGTACTGCAGGTAAACGGAGCTTTTTCAGGCGAGTTTTTGCAGCACGATACAATTTCTGAATACCTCCGTAACCTGCAGGGTGAGCTGGATCGTAATAAATGCTGGCTAATACCTTCTCCATGGTTTTGTTAATAAGTGACCCACTCTTCGAGGATATTGCTTTGGGTGGGACGAAATCGGGGTTGTTTGGAAACGGTTTTACATGTCCGATGTGCCACATGAGTCGACGTCGAGGGTACTGGTGGTGGTGGCGGAGGTAATGGGATAGCTTCTTTGGTCTTCTTTTCTTTTCTCACTTCTGGTTTCCTTTCTTTCTTTTTCACTTCTGTTGAAGGAGGAGTGGCCATTGTCTTTTTAACCCAAGTTTTGAGTTCTTCTCGTTGGGGAGTGGGGGAAGTGGTCAATAAGGAAGTGGTAATCTTACTCGGAATGGGAGTGGCAGTGGGTGTTTGAAAGATATCATGGGGTTCTTCTTCCTTGGGTAATGGTGGGGTGACGTCTGTCCTAGCCGCTGTAGATGGTGAGGGTGACGCACTATTCATTTGAGCCTTCAAATCGGACACAGTGGGTAGAGCTGTTTGTTCCACAGCTTTTCGATGAAAGAGTTGTAGTCGTTGCAAAAGTTGACCGTACTTTTGCGATTTTTCGGTTTCGGACAAATCGTGGCGATGCATCAAGGATTGCAATTCGTTTTGTAATTGGGACATCTCGGTTAAATCAGGATTGGGTGGTAAATGGGGGGTACGTTGTTCTTGCCAACGATGGTATTCCATCCATCGTTTGTAAGGAATTAAAGTCAGTTTTCGTCCTTCCATGGGCTTCCAAAGGTTACGTCTGAGATCGTGGTGCTCCATGGATCCCTTTTATCTTCTGGAAAGATCAACTTTGGGATATCCCTCGTGCCAGCCCTTGTACCAAACCTGGCAATAAACCCATGCCGGCTTTCGCTAATCCTCCCAAGATAGGAAAAAGAAAGGGAAAAAATCCTCCGCGTTGCACCAACATCTTTTTCTTTTGACGAATGGATATTTTCTTTTGAACCATTTGACGAAGAACGTGTCGATGTTTGGCTAAGCATTTTTTCTGGTGTGGAGACAAAGGTATCGTGCCTTTCAAGACATTCAAACAACATTCGCACACGGTATCGACGACATCTTTGGAAGCCGTTTTAATGATTTGTTTTCGCATGAGTGGAGAGGCTTTGGATAGGACGGACAACACGTCTCCGTGTTTGACTAAACGAGGAGGTAGTCCTTTCCTTTTCTTTCCCTTGTGGAGTGAATAAGAATGTTTATTGCGAGGTGACATCTTTGCTTGTTCGTTTCACAATACCACTGGTGTCAATGACTTGGTACACACTCTCTTTTATCTACTTTTTTGGGAACTAACGCTTCGTCAAAAAGGTAGCAATGTGTTTCCCAAAATTGCCTCCTTTTTGGTGACTCTTCTTTTTCTTTAAAAGACTTCGTCTTTGGAGGGGATGACGTCTATGTTTGGTTTTTAAGCCTTTTGTAGGATAACGAGATTGTCTTTTTCCTTTTCCTTTTTGGACAGTAGAACGACGAGGGATGTTGTGTGTACGTTTTTGAGGAGGCATCCTTGAGTGTTCAGCAGTGGTACAGAAAATACTAATTCCCGTTGTTGTCCTCAAGTCATATTTTTATACTGGAATGCGACGCCACTGATTATCTTTGCGTCGTATCAACTTCATGACAGGTAACACACGTCGTGAAGGGGTTCGTAACGGACTCAATCCTGACAGTTCGTTTTTGGACAAATCTAGTAAACTCTTTAACATGCCAGATCTTTCTTGGACATTGACTTTAGGGACAGGTACTTTGTGAGCAGCAGCTACTGCCGCTAATGTGGACGAGGGTGTCACCGGTGGAGGAGACGTTTTGGGAGACGCAGATTTCCAATGTTTCATCAAATTAGGAAAAACGGGTGTCAAATTGGATTTGGCTGGCATCACCCGCAACGGAGAAGTGGAAGCACCTGAGGCTACTGGCAACGCGGACCCTACCAAACGTCCTTGTAGATCTTCTCTTGCAGGTCGTGGTTGACGAAGATAAGGTTGCGTCCTGGCCGAAGTGCCTTTTTTTGCGGGTGGCCACTTTTTCTGTGGACTTTTCTTTTTCTGTGTTTTGGTCTTGGCACCATTGTTCTTTTTCTTAGGTGTTCGTTTGGCTTTCTTTTTCTTGGGGTGAACTTTGGGATCCCATTTTAAAAGGGAACGAATGATGACACCTCCTAAAGAACCACTACCTCCAGGTTTCAATATGATTTGCTTTTTGATTTGAGTGTCGATGCGAGGATCGGCCAGTTGCGTCAAGGCTACTTTGTTTCTGTCAAAAAAGCGTTTGGCTTGATGTGGAATGTGAATGATGCCATGCAGTATTTGACGTGCTGTCACCGTAAACCATCGTAAGACTTCTTTGAGACTGGCTTCTAAGATCACGTATTTGTGGATTTTTTTTTTCGCGACTGATGCAATACAAGGCACGAATCAATTTGATGGGAAGATGAGACTGAAGGGACGTTATGTTGACAATGTATGAGACAAGGTCAAAGTGACTAAGGTTTTTATAGATTGTTTTAGTGCTTCATAGTGTTATGACGACAACGAGGACGTATACACGACAGGTCCTCCGTCTTGACACCAGTCGTGAAACAAATCGGTACGAAATCGCAAATAATCGGGGTGGGTGGGTTTTAAATCCACGAGGAAATAGGCGTGTGGCGTTTGAGTGGCATCATCGTGCGTATGAGTCAGCCAAGGTATTCCTAACTGTTTGGCTAAGACTTGCACTTGTGATTTATCTCGAGGACTTTTAAACAAGACCACGTAATGAGCATTGAGACTAATGGTACGATGGGCTTTACTTTGTTGAAATAAATTTTGTGTAATGTAAATAACACTGGCATTACGATGATGCCCTTTACGCGTAAACCACAGTTTAATTTCTTCTTCGTCTTCTCCTAACATGTCGTCAAAAATAACCCAATGAGTTTGACTAGGGTCAGACACGATCCCCTCGTCTTCTCTAGGAATACCTTCTACAAACACAATGGAATCACCTTGACTTTTTTGTAAAAGGCTGTATGCCGATTGCCACTCTTTGTAACACCACACGATGCGTTGAGGTGGACGATCGATCAAATGATGTTTATGTTCGATCAAACGTTTGACAAATTCGGTTTTGCCTGAACCGCTCGGTGCAGCAATTAACATGTTAAAAGGATGACGAAGATACAAGGCTTTCCAACTAGCATGATCTAAGAGTTCGTCAATGACTTTGAATGTCGAGGAGGAAGGAGTAGAAATAGCAGAGTTAGCCATAGTCGTGTAGGGTATGACACAAAAACAGACAAGACAAGAGGTTTTTATACTTTTTTCAAGACACGTTTATTTGAATGCACCACGAAAGACAAATATACATAAAAGCCAAATGGATAAATACAGGAATAAAATACACATGGAAACGATCAAAGTGGCAAATAATCAAGTCACTGTACAACATTGTTTCGGTAACGAAGGTGTCCTAGAGGTAGTGTGTAATGTTCTTATAGTCTCTACATGGGGTACAGTCACATAGGTGTCTTCTCGGAAGGGTCTTTGTGGGGGGAATGTCCATGACAGTTCTGTTTTGAACAGAGGGATTGTCCTCAGTGACAGATTCTTTTTCTTCTTCTTCTGGTACTGTCACTAACACAGGTTTAAAAGTGACTTTTTTCACTCGACCATGTATTTTACGAACACAACGCTTGGGCATAATGGGATACTTCATTTGTCCAAGCCTCAAAATCCCAACTTTTCCAGTCACGTACATCTGTCCAAATGAGGGTGTAAATCATAAGCTACACAAACATCTTCGTACACCACTTCCGTACGTAAAAGTTGACGAATCTTTTTTTCCTGTAGAGGTCGAGACGTATCCAGATGAAAGCGTAAGGCTTTTAACAGAATGAGTCTCTCGTGGACATTTAAAGGAGTCACCATACTGTCTTTTTTGTAGGTAGTGATCGTAAAGTGTCCACAAGAAATCAACAGGTAAACGAAATCCCAGAAAGCAAGTCACTAAAACACACACTACACGTCTACCCCAATTCATGGGGTATAGTTCTTGCAATAAGTATTCGTAATCCTTCACCGTGTGAATCTTCTCATTGATATCCTTCCACGGAATCTGTTTGATCACAAGTGATAAAGGTTGTGGCATGGTCGTTCTCTTTTATACATTTTTTTTGTCGAAGACTATCAGTGTATATTCTGCACAGAATAAAATCTGCTCCAAAAGCGAAAGTGATTAATATAACGTGTAATTTCGTCCCACTGCCATTCAGGGTAACGGTCAAGAAGGATCAAAACATCTTCAGATGTAAACGTACCAAATTCGAAACAGTGGAAAAAATACCCTTGATCCAGAGAAATTTGACACTTTGGTTAATTTTGTCACTTTCCTCTTGTGAATTTCACGACACAAAAGATCTACAGTCACCCATTGAGATTTTTCTTTAGCAAGGCTCTTCCAAACGTCCTTGTAGATCTTCTCTTGCAATTCGTGTGGTAATCCTTGAATATTATGTTTTAGAGAGGGCTTATATACTGATCTAGGTTTGTTACACGACATGAAGCAGTAGTGTTACTTCCAATCACTAGGTCCTACTAAAGGTAGGTATTGACAATTCGGAGACCATCGAGCATGTTCCTGGTAAGCGGAATCTTTCTGTTCCCACAACTAAATGGATACACCACAACTGAAACACTTGACTTTATCCCCTTCGCCCAAGTAGAAAAATCCGGCTCTGGCTAATTCTTCAGGAGTTGGTCCATGCAGATATTTTGGCCATTTATCTTTGAAGGTTTGGAATCGACTTTTAAAGTGACAATATTCAGGCAAACTCGTCGGGAACGAATATTCGACTCTCCTCACTTCCTTTCGATGCAGGTACGGTGAAATTCCTAGGAGTCCACGATACCGTGTGGCACCGCATTCGCGTCCCTCAGGTTTGACACGCACAGCATCACTTTCCATGGTAGATATAGGGGTAGTAGTCATAGCAACGTTCCCACTATATCCTGCTGAATCGCTGTGGTCACAGAGTCTGATTCACTGCAATCGTAAGGTTTAGCATCGCACTCCACTTGAGAATTCCCAAATTTGAATGATGCCTGTTTAAATGGATTCATCTTCTTTCGCTTGGTCGTTGTAGTGACAAATCGAAGTATTGGTCTTGAACGATGTCCCTTTTTATATGCTGCCCAATTTCGACGTGACCGTACGGTAGAGTGAAGTGATTGGGAAGTCGTACTCTTTTTTGGTACACGATTTGATAGACTTTTCCCAAAGGTCGGCTAACGATTTGGTGTGTGGGTAAACGGACAATCTTGTGCGGTTCGTGGGAGGTCACTTTAAACGTTTCATCCTGTCTCGACTGTAAGGCTTCTTGTAGCACGTCAAAGTTCACCACTCGACTGGTGCGATAATTGAGAGTCAATCCTTTCACTTTACAATCGGTGTGCATTGCTCCTTGGGGGTTTCGGTATTCGTAGCCGTAATTTTTAGGACCGCCACTTGCAAAACATAGAATCTTGTCGTCGGGATGTTCGTCGGTCCAGGCTCCTAAACGGTCTCCTTCGATGACAGGGTTACACTGGTTCGGTCGGTGAATGTAGATGCAACTGTCCGTGTCAAAATACAACACACGATCTCCTAACAGTTCTAACACTTCGTACAATTTTAAGCAAGCGTGGGCAGTCACGTAAGCCGCAATGATGACATTTCCAAATTTGTCGGCTTCTACAAAGTCTAGTTCT
The DNA here is from genome assembly GCA_030141615.1 of Unio pictorum. NCBI lineage: Eukaryota > Metazoa > Mollusca > Bivalvia > Unionida > Unionidae > Unio > Unio pictorum. Next base: position 5,643,886 of record JARLTB010000021.1, read on the forward strand.
TCTTCGTAATTGACTAAGATCAAGTCCTCACGAATGACGTCCACGTGTTTCATGACTTTGGTTTTATCGTGAATCATCTGGAAGGAGCGAGACGGTTCGGACAAATACTCTGTCTTGGGTAAAGACGGCCGTTGTGCCATTTTACCCCACAAGCAATTGAGCATCACTTTGGCAAACGACCGCATTCCTTCGTTTTTCTCGATGTGGTCTAAAGTGATGCCTTCCTGCTCCCGATATTTTTCTTTGAATATCTTTTGGTCTTCGGGAGTGTGACACCAGGAAAGATAGCCACTAACTTCTTGCTTTTGCTTTAAAAAGACATCCACGTATTCTGCAAAAATACCTTTCTGTGTCTCGTCGCCCTTGCGGTATTGTTATGTCTTGGGAAAGTGGTAAATTTCGTACACTTCTAACAGTCGGTGTCCCAGGTCCAGAGCTTTAAACAATTCCACGCTCACTCACGTTCCTGTCAAGGCGCGTTCTTCCTGGCTGTGCTGACAAGGTTGATCTTGGTTGCACATTTCGGCACATGTGCGACACAAAGGAAACATCAGTTTTCCTTGGCAATGGTGAGTTAAAACGGGATGATACAAGTCTGTGCGAGGCAAGACTTTGCGCTTGATCAATCCTTCGTACTGACGTATGTGGTCCAAGTCAATGTGTTCTGTCATCAATTCTGGATGCCCTACGGGAAAGTGACAATATTTGCACACGTAAGGATACAGCGAACATACGTCCAAGTATTTGATTTCTTCTCCTTTCTCTTCGTCCGCTTGGTACAGCAAACAAGTGGCATTCGTTCGTCCTCCGTACAAACTATCCCGGGGGTTCAGGGGGTCCACCAACTTGTAACTTTCTACGATGCGTTTGAACTCAGAATCGGTTTTCAAACGCTGATCGTACTCGTGTTCCCACATTTACACTACCTGGTATCCTTGCTGTTCTAACTTCAAACGTCGCTGACACGTGGTCTGGTACAAGTCTTCCATAGTTCGTTGTAAAAAATGATTTTTGGTGTCTCGTTGAGGGTAGCACATGGGACATCCGTGAAATAAGCATCCGTTAAACTCGTACACGATCTGAGGATTTTCTAAGTCCCAGCCATCTACCGAATACGTTCCAATGGTCTTTTCGCCTCCTCCGTTGCGAGCGTGTTGGATCCATTTGTCTTCCTTGTCGCACAAATAATGGAGCCAGCGTAGGGCTTTGACCGAGTATTGACGTTTGACAAAGTTTGTCGTTTGAGGACTGATGACAGCTAGAGTATTTTCAGGCATAAAGCGTTTTCGATACACTAAGGAACCTGCTTTGGCGATGGTACAAGCTTCTTTCAAAGGATCGATCCCTCCGTACTCCATGAACAATTCTCGAAATTTTCCACAGCAACGTCGTAAAATGTCCACGTCAGATCGACAGTACTTTAACATTTCTTCTTGAAAGTCAAAGGGGTCCGAGGCGTGAGTCTAGTACCAAGCATGGAAAGCTTCTCGTTGTTCAGTGCGCATGTTATCGGGGTCGTAGTCGTCAGCCTCAGGCAAATGGGGTAGAACGGCATGTTGATTGGCTTCGGTATTAAAAAAGTGTGGAAAATACCCTTTGGCCATTTCTGTCATTCCAAACGTTTTAGGCATGCGACTCAAAGGCATGACCAAGTAACACATTGAATCTTTAAATTATACTTGTTCTAATTGCATAGAAATGATTTTGGCTCCGTTCAAAGTGACTTGAGGTCGTTCGGTACTTTGCTCTGCATAGTATCTGAGCAGAAATTGCCCATCGTATCCCGAGAAATTGTGAGCCATGACTGTGGCATGGTGATGACAATCTCCGTAACGTTCGATGTCTTCTGGACTCCACGTTTCGTCGATGGGGTTTAGGATCCATTGGGCAAAATCGGCTAGCGTGTTTGGCCCTCGAAAGATTTTTTAACGTCCTCCAGGAATCTTGCTTCAGTGAGGGCAATGACTAAAGATGGGCTCTTGGATACACTGCTCGCACGCTCGATGAGCCACGCAGAAATTGGGAATGTGAATACCGGTCTCTTGCATGCATTCGAAATCAAAAAAGATAAAATTTCCTTTCTTCTGGGTATCTTCTGGTTGGGGTTGGTATTTTTGAATGAAGCATTCGTGATCCAAATCCACAATTTGGTGACCAATGTGACATCGTTTCTTACCTCGACAAACGTGAAACTTGGCACTATTGGTACATATGCCTTGTCCACAAGTAGTGCACAATCTCAGGAGTTGACAAGCATTTTTATGCTGTGAACCTTGCATCTTCAAATGTTGTTGGTAACAGGTAGGACTGACAAAAGTGCGCTGACAAACAGGGCAATGCACTCTTTCTTTTCCTTTGTCCAGACAAGGTTGAGAGGCCAAACATCCCTCACATTTTGATCCACAATGCTTGTGTTGTTCTCGATTGTTATAACCATAGTCACATTTTTCACAGTAGTAACTGTATCCCAGGAATCCAATGATACTGGTAATGGTATCAAAATGCTCATCGTGATGATAGACGTGAATGTATTTTCCGTCTTTGAAATTGTGGCCTCGAAACAAAAGAGGTCCAGGCACTTCTTGAGGGTGTACTTTCAAGGTGTAACGTGGAGCCAAGACGTCTTGCAATTTTTGCATTTCTGGAATGCCGCAAGGGGCGTCTTTGGATATCCCCGCTTGCTGTAACAGGAGTTCTGCTTCACTTCTTTGTTTGGCTCGGTCCGATTGTTGAATAGTTTTCCAGGCTCTTTTCCATTCTGCCGTGTCGTTCTTGTTGGCATACGTTCGTCCCACGACGACAGCACGGGCTAAACACATCTGATCTTGAGGATTGTTGATTCGGACGAGGCTTAGTTTGGTGTTGCGAAGGTTGTCGATCAATAATACTTTTTTGCGTCCTGTCCCCTGGGGAAGACACACGTGGGTCATGAACAGTGTGGCTTTTCCATCGGTGATGTGAAACCTGTCGTTGGATTGTTGCACATGTTGAATTTTGTCGATGACTTTGGAAGGTGTTAATTGTGATGGGCTAGTAAACTCGATCCAAACGGGAGACTTCAAATTATCGTGATGAATAGAAAGTCTCAAGCGATCGTCTTCTTTGGCTTGACATTGCTGTTTCAGTGCAGTTAACACCGGATCCCACACCTCGGTAATGAACCCTTCTGTATTCTCCAAAGGTACATTGGACTTGAAATCTTTAAACTTTACGGCATACGTGTAAGCCGTTGTTCTAAATTTTCGAGAGGAACGCTTTTCCGTTTTTCGAATGTGATAGTAATTTTCAGGCTTTATTAAGGGTAGTGCACTTTGATTGGACGTCGATTGCCTGGGTGTGGATTCGGGCTCACTCATGTCATCTTCAAAATCACTGGCATGAATTTGAGCCAAGACTTCAACTACTGTGCTAGGCGATACATTACGTTTCTGTCTCTTACTGTCTTCTCCTTTCTCCACAACATGATGCGGTCTTTTCATCTTGTCTGCAAAAACTCAAATGACTACATTTTAAAGACCATAACCCCAATATATTCATGTCCGATCCGTGCATATATAAAAGGTTAGTGTCTAACCTTTCAGTATTCATTTCACTCTCACATTGACCAAAACTATGGAAGAACCTACACAAGTTGAACTTCTCATCAGAGCTTTACGTGGGGTCATATGAAAGTTTTCTTCAGACAAGCCGACGGACTACTCTCCCTCCTTTCGAGATAAAAGTCAAGATACTTGCTATATCTGTAAGAAGAAAGGATACTGGGCTACAGAATGTTCAGATCGTGACAAAAACAGAAAAGGTACCAATAGAGACAAAAGTCAAGATACCTGTTATTATTGTAAAGAGAAAGGACATTGGTCTCCAAACTGCCCTAAGAAACAACAGGAGCAGGAGGAGAAGGGGGAAAGGAATTCTGAACAGGAGGAGGAGGAGGAAGATGTACCCTCCCCCAAGGAAGAACCCCGACACGTTCACAAAGACAAGAAAAGAAGACGAAACTAAAGTGAGAGGAAGAAGAAAAACCTGTGTCAGTAAAGAAAATGAAAAAACAGAAAGAGTGAAACAGAAGAAATCTATGAACTTTTTTAAAGTGGTATTGTGTTATGTTATGTTGTGATATTGAATTGTAACGTTTGTACTAGAATACACCAGAGAGAAAAAAACGTAACTGTCTCTTGGTTTTGATTTTATAGAATAAGAACCTACACTCACACATTCATTCATTCACACGTACATCATGGGTTATAAAAAAAAAATAAAGGACTTTTGAGTTTTCATTGAATTAGGCAATTGAAATAGTATTTCTTTACGAAATAATTGGAGTGGCCCTGAAAAGGACCGTTGGTGTTTTGTTTGTTTAAAACAAAACAAACTCAGAAACGGGACGAAATCATCTTCAGCTGTCTTAAGCCTTTGCCACGGCCAAGGCCTACTTCGGGACTGGTGGTTCCTGTCAATGATTTAGTAGAAATCGCTAACGGTGGTATGGCAGACGTAGTCACAGTGAGATTGGGTTGTTTAGCTCGAGAAGGTCTTTTTCTCTTCGGTCGTGATAAAGAAGTCTGCTACATTTGTTTCAGACTCCTTAACTCTGCTAAAATATCTAAAAGTACCGTCGTGACTGTTTGATTTTCACTATTCTCTTTCTGTCCTTGGTCTTCTTTCTTCTCTGTTGCTGCTACTGTTTATTCCTGGTGTTTCCTTCTTGCTTCTTCTTCCTGCTGTTGAAAAAGAAAAGCTTGTTCTTCTACTTTCTGTTGTTGTAAAAAATCGCTCCAATTCTTCCTTTTGTCTCTGCTTAAAATCATCGACGTGTACATAAGAAGAAGCAGAAGGCAACGAAGGTTCCGGAATAAATTCTTGTGATGTTAAAAAATCCACAATATCCCAGTTAAAATCAACTTCGTCTGGATGTAGATTTGTCATGACTTTAGTAGTCACTGCTGGCCCATGACTTGCTGTCTCTACTCCTGGCTCACCCCAATTCATCGTCTTCTTAGTGTCCAACATCATTGACAACTCTGTCGCATCGATTGACTGCGCACAGACGATAGTACCTCTATATAGAAAAGGTGACATCACAGACTGCTCTCTTTCGATTGGATGACTGTGACTGGCTTTTGTAACGCACGTTTGGATTGGTGGATACACGCAATCCGTTTCGATCTGCTCTTCCCCTATAAATAACCGCAGTACACGGCATTCGCTTCACCTGTTTCTCATCACAAGATGTGGACCAACGTAGAATCTTCTACCCTTGTTTCTACCATGCTGTTTCGGACTGATCTACCCATGTATGTCAGATCATCGTGAACTGTCATTCATATGACGGATACAGCCTTTTGGAAGAGAAGGAAAGACAAGGTTGTTTAAAGAGAGTTCTCCTCTATGGCCCACCAGTGAGGAGAAGTTTAAGGAAGAGAAGAAGATCTGTGAGATGTCCTCTGTGTTAACAAGATACTGTTAACATTACACATAACGGCCCTTTTCATGGACACTCATATGCCTCGAAAAGATATTAGCTTTCTTTGCATCCATTTTCCCCCTTGCCGCTAGACAGTCCCCTATACAAATACAAATCATAGTCCCCATGTTCCATTTCCCTTGACGCTAGATAGACCCAAATAGTTCCCATGTTCAATTCCCCTTGACGCTAGATAGGCCCACCATGTTAAATTCCCCTTGACGCTAGATTAGCCCAAGCTGTTTTTGACTGGATTTTCCCTTGACGCTAGAGTGCCCCCATTAACTACTAATATCCTTCTATCTACAATAAAATTATGCAGGTCCGGGTTTTTGTCCCCTTTAAAGTTAGCATAGAAAATTGAGAATTTTAACTAAATTAGCCAAGCCCCCCCCCCCCCAACAAAAACAACACCCCCAACAGCTGAGCTATTTCTGAAATGTGCTTATCATTAAAAACAAATTGGATTTCAATACATTTAATAACTATCAAATGAATCACGTATTAAAATAAAGTAATATCGATTGTGATTTCTAATGATGACGTCGATGATAAATTTATGGCTAATATCACATTTTAACTGGTATATTCAGTAAACTATGACCAATGCACCAAGACAAATGAATTTGAGTAGCATGAGCCAACCCCCAT
>JARLTB010000021.1:6930000-6970000 GCA_030141615.1 Unio pictorum
AGATACAACAGTTTGTATGGACTTCACTATGCTGTCGGTAATTTAAAAAAAATTAAGGTAGAAGTACATGTTTCTTTTGGATTCATACATTGTGTAGGACGTTACAGAGAACAATAACAAGGTATAAATATACTGATGGAAGAGTATATAATTTCCAAACAAACCCTTGTAAAGGCCAAAAACGGTATGATAAGTTGAATGAATATGTGATGAATCAGGACCTTGCAGCAGAGCCAACAAAGGAGGCCCAACGAAAAACCTACAATAACCTATTGAAATAGCGAGGAAACGAAAATGTTGGTCGAATACCATTTATCTTAATATACTTTCCAGACAACCCAACAGTAGTAGATCAAATCGTCAGGAAACATATGCCCATCTTGTGACGCATTGAAATTAAATACTTACAAACAATCCATTAGTAGGCAGCACTGACCGAGTAACCTCCGGGTTCATGGCAGTCGGGGCGAAGTTAGAAACAACTAGATTATCTGTATAAATACTATATAAACAAATGGTTGTTATTGCTCTGATTCGTGTAGATTTAATATGATAAGGATCTAACCCATATTACTCTTTCACGCAAACAAGGGTGATATTGATTTCTCTTTCTCCTCAACTTATAACAGCAATATACAGACAGTGTGTAAAGTTTAAGTTTTTGATCTATGAATTTACGTTTCAAAGTTTAAATCACACAGCAAGTTACAAACTATAAAAAAAAATACTTCGTGCATAGCGTAAATAGTTTGAATTATTTCTTTCCTGAATTTCACTTATTGAAGTTGTTATTTGGAGTTCAAGTTCTGAGGATAATACCAATACGTTGTTTCTATTGGATTGTACGAGCATAAGCGAATGTAACATCAAAATCGATTACTAAGTAACGTGTCAATATTTAAATGTCATCGTTGTCTGCTTTCAGGATTGAGTAAATTGAATATGAAAGTGAACACATCACAAGATTAGTTGCTACATGTTCAATTTATGCCTCATTTGCATTTGAAAAGTCTTCTTGCTGTAGCTAAAGGCTTTGAAAGAAGCTAGGCGTGATATTCACTCTATGTTTAACTTCTGTTTAAGATCAATCTGTCATTTAATTCAAACTTTCAGTTTTCGATGAGTAATGATTGTGACCATAGAAAGCGTTTTATTCTATTTAAAACAAATTAAAAAAAAGAAATCGTGCTACCTTATTTTCATTCATACAGATGTCACTTTGTGACATTTATATTGTCTGTTTGAAGTTTAATCTGTACTGTGAAAGTTGCTAAAAATTTATATTGTCTGTTTGAAGTTTAATCTGTACTGTGAAAGTTGCTAAAAATTTATATTGTCTGTTTGAAGTTTAATCTGTACTGTGAAAGTTGCTAAAAATTTATATTGTCTGTTTGAAGTTTAATCTGTACTGTGAAAGTTGCTAAAAATTTATATTGTCTGTTTGAAGTTTAATCTGTACTGTGAAAGTTGCTAAAAATTTATATTGTCTGTTTGAAGCTTAATCTGTACTGTGAAAGTTGCTAAAAATTTATATTGTCTGTTTGAAGTTTAATCTGTACTGTGAAAGTTGCTAAAAATTTATATTGTCTGTTTGAAGCTTAATCTGTACTGTGAAAGTTGCTAAAAATTTATATTGTCTGTTTGAAGTTTAATCTGTACTGTGAAAGTTGCTAAAACTGGATGTTTTTTTTTATTTCATACGATTGAAAATAAACGCGGTTTTCTTTTTTATGTGACTTTGTTAATTTGATAATCGTTAATAATCATCGAGCTATTATGCATAAATTTTACTTATGTTTAAAACTTTTTAAAAGCTATCCATGCATGATAAAGTTTCCATTTGACAATTTTGAATATAAATTGTAATGTTTTATAATGATGCACCTCTTCCACGCAAAAAAGGAATATTATATTTACACTTTTCAAGTAGGAGGAATATTATGGGGAAGCAAATTTTTACTTGTGACTTGAATGAAAATGTTAATAGATTGGAATTGTATACTAAAGCTGTATTCATATACATTTAGCATCTTCAAAGATATGACCGGTTGATTTAAAACAATAAATGATCTGGACAGCGAAAGGTGATTCATATAAATGTGACGTCACTGAGCCTGAGCTGGTCTATCGCAAATATATCAATTAGATGTTACCATAACGTTCATTTTGGAACGGTTTCAAGAATCACGGAGAACAATAAACTATTTAGAATGTAATGAAGATAAATTCCGATTATGAAGATAAATGAGGAACAAGTGATAAGGCTGTCCGATTATGCATACAAACTAGGACTTCCCGATGATGAAGATAAACGAGGAAAAAGTAATAGGGCTGTCCAATTAGAGTGCTACACAATGAACCAGCAATAAAGCTGTTCGATCATGGAGCTCTAAAAGTATAAGGCTGTCCGAGTATTTATCTTCATCCGTTGATATATTTGTTTCATCGGAGCGAGAGTAGTTTAGAATAATGGTCTCAATGGTGAAGAATTATATCTAGGTTTCTTTCGCAACTTGACGGAACAATACCGAAGATGTTCCGATTGTGCAGATAGTTGTCATTTCCGTTTACTTGAAAGATTGGCCGAGAGATTGCAACTACATCGAGCTACATTTGTAATTTGCGATATCGCGGTATTTAATCTATCAGCTACTGCAGTATCTTCTCACAGGAAAAAGTACAAATTAAAACGTTAGATCATTTTTACCACCAGTAAAGTCAGTTCTTTTTGGCTGAAAGTATCATTTGTCAAATAATACTTCATAGAATGATAACAATAATCCTCTTTAAAACGTAGATTGATCCCAAACGTCCAAAATAGACAGTGAATTGACCACATTCATCGATTTTATAATCAGAATTAAAATAGGCACACTAGATGCAAAAACATAGTTCCAGGATTTCGATTTTATCACGTATTACTACAGTACCTTTCCTTCATATTTACGCGCCAACTCATTCCATGAGGCCAGTCGTACTTTTCAAGATAAATTTAACTTTATTTGGAAAATTGTTACAAAATTTAAAAAATATATTTATTTTCAGCATCAGATCTAAAGAAAGATTACCATCAATATCGCACAAAATGTTTATTTTACCAAAGTAAGCAATGAAGAGAGTAACATGCAGCCATATATAAAATATGAGATGAACATTCTCCTGGAAACATGGAAACAGTATGGTATTTTATTTATTGTAGTGGGAGAGATAAACAGACAAGTGCAGGCTTATAAAATTCATTCTTACAATAACACAGTTTATGCCAATCCCCAACTATGGCTCAGTCGGGTTCTGTGTATACAATCTAAAATTAGCAATTTTAAGTAATATGTACTTAAGTCCTCGACATGAGAATGATTTGTGAGAATTGTTACACTTTTGTTGCATTTCTGTTTACGATGAGGCAATCCACTTGCGAACGTGCGTCGACTCTGCGGAAGTGATATTTACGGACGTAATAATGATGTCTGATCTTGAAACATTTATTTGAAAAACAGCAGTTGCTTGAAATGACTGGCTTGATAGCTTCAACTTGAAAGTATGCCAATCAAAATGTCAGGCAACATTTCTTCGATTCACAAGCGGTATGAATATGGTGTTTGGTTGTGCCTCGGCGTGTACACTTTCATTGGTGTGTGTATAGTGTTATTAATTATTTCTGGTATAGACGTTGGTATCATTGAGGAATTGAAGATGATGTTTCAAGGGATATATATACTTTTTTAACGAAATCCTTGTATACCTTGTAAAATTTTCTATAATGATTTCCCTGTAAATCATGAACAATTTCCTATAATGAAATCCCTGTGTGCCTTGTAAAACGTAATATAATGTCATTTTCAGCAAACCCCAGCGACTCGTAACATATTCTAGAATGCTTAAGCAACACAAATTCATTAAAGGTATTCAACTGATGACTTCGAATCATTAAAACCATTTATAAAACAGAAAACAGCTGACAATTTCCGATGACAGAGTGGTCGAGACAACATTATGTTATATACAAGCTATATATACCGCAATGCTGAGTTTTGTGTAAACAAATAAACTCGAAATCAGCAGAAATAAATGGCTAATTATCGCACATTTTATGTTTAAGAAATGAAACACTCTTCTTTTACATAGTATATCCTTCCTTTAGATGCAGGTCAACCGTTGTCCTCTACTTTTAACATAGTTTGAAAGAATGTAATTCGATTGTAAAGATTTTGCGTAAGCATGAAACTCTAAGACTATATTTATGACTTTTTTGAAACATGCTATAATTATTGTTAATAAAATGGGAAATTATTTTTGTTAATAAAAAAAGAATCCCCTCCACTGCATAAACAGATCATAATTAGAAGGGTTCCATGTTTTGGGAATAACGAGACGCACTTAAGCTTTAGTCTAAACCTGCCCAATACTTGAACAAAGAGATGACGCTAACACCACAACTAGGCAACACATTGTTCGCTATATCTTGCAATTTGTCCAGTTAAAGGAAAGACAACAAAAATGGCACATTTTGTGAAAATATAACCAGATCACTGAACATTTCATAAGTTATCACACAGAGGACCAACCCTCAATCGTTAATGAGAGACCCAAAAGCAAATGCTTGCTGCTTAAACGATTTAGAAATATTTATTGCTAGAAGGTTAGTTGTAGCGAAGGAATCTTGCAAGGATTTAACTTATGTCCACGGGAATCTGGTCTAGAAAATATGGAAAGGCACATGAAAATGGAAAACGAGGGAGACTCTAATAATTAATTAAATAAGGCAAATATATCTTAAAAATATGGAATGTATAGATGGGCATATATATTTTCTTTCAAATGGGAAAACTAAACAGTTCAATACGCAATATCGCCGCAAAGGCGATATCAACTGTTTTCATACATACAGTATCATTAACGCATTAACCAACATGTGACACGATAATAATTACCGACGCCGTGGTTTCACCGGGCGCGGAATCAAGCGACACGAGTGGTACTGACAGAAGGGAGTATGTAATAGTATTGAATATTTAATGTAATATGACCTGTCGATAACTCCGTCAACAAGCAGCAATAGACCGTATTTGGCTATTTCAGCAAAACCAAAATATGACTCTGATATATGTGTGTGCAGTAGTAATTTACAGCAAAATAATTTTGATGCTTCCTGAAATTTTATCGCATAAAGTAACCGCAATCTATATGGAACACCACGGCTATTTCTACGATTTAACTGACCTTGACATTGACTAAGAAGTTTCAAATTAAACAGTAGTTTGAGGCATTCGCAACTTATCGGTCAATCCTTGTTTCGTCCAAAACCGTGTTGGTCCGAACGTCAGCTATCAGCACTAATAGAGGTATGCTAATTCGATTTGCATAGGTGCTGCAGTAAGTAGATCATTGAGTCAATTTCTACCTACGCACTTTTCCTTAATAACCAGCTCACTCTGACATGCGAGGCATTTCTGGACATCGTAATGTTGCTGAAGCAGTGACGCGCGAGAGATATTTATGATCAATTTTTTTTCCAGCTGAACTATTCATAGCATTTCACCGTCACCCTAATGTAAAAGGGCAACTCTTTGCAAAACTTATACTGCATTTAGAAAGGGTGTTAGGAGATAACCAACATAAAGCCTGTTCTCTGTAGCAAATTGGGACACAAAGAACAGTGACTACGGATGGTTCGATCTCTAGCTACACCACTGTGTTGGAATAAGGAACACTATCAGTTTCATCCCGATAGATATAAACTAACGGCTAGATGTTTACTTAATTTGAGTAAAACAACTATTGTCAATGTCAGGCGCATATAGTATTCAGATTGCATGGAAGATCGGTTACTCATGTTGAAACAAAAAATTTGTAAAGTACTCAAGCATTTAGTATGATATGAGATCATGATGTTGTCATAGAAAAACAACTTGTTAACCAACTTTTTTGTCTGTCTCATCGCCAGTCAAATAACAGGTGGAGAACAATTTGTTGGTCTAGATGTTGCCAATGCAAAGAGATAATCGAATATGTATGCCACCTTCACCAATGCTCTAAGTCATGATTTACATAAATAGTTGAACGGTTGAGTTATCGGGAGCTGGAAAAAGCGGCAATACATGCTCTGTGTGTGTTAACGGCGAGAATGGTGTGTGTGTGTGTGTGTGTGTGTGTTTTATAGATATTTAACTGAAGCCAATCAACGACTTAATCATTACTACTTGTTGTCGACACTTTTAAACATAGTTTCAAGGGAGATACACAAATATGTTGCTCTATATAGTTATTATGATATTCTGACAAGATACAGTCTCCATATTCATATTCTGGATACAAAACATGTACCATCAAATTAAACCTAGATACAGAATGGTGTCAAGTATTAGCGCGATATTTTTTTGCCTGGCTCGAATTATTATCCCTTTTTATTACTCGTTTCGGTGATTTGTTTCTGAGACAGGTTTCATAATGATATTTTAATTTTATAACTTCTACAAAAAAGAATAATTGTTTCAAATGAATGTGTTATTCATTTGCTCAAACATCTCAGTCATTAACAAATATGTTTGTGTAACAAAATTAACATAATCGTTTGTTGTTGGATGTGTTCTTTTTTAAATTTTTAAATGTTATTGCTGAGGTGTCAATGCATTGGTTTCATCAGAAAGCTGAAAGAATATAATATGCTAGAGCTATTTTTACACAACACTAGAGATTTAAATACTCAATGCGCTTCCTGCTTTTACAAGGGATTGTGGTATTACATCTGTAGTAAGCTGCTTTGAAACGTCCTGGAAATAACCTGCCTACGTAGGACAATCATAGAGGCTTTCACAGCTTTCTATCGCATATTATGTTGTGATGATGCAATTTAAATTGTGATGATTTTGAAGAGTGTTTGTGGCTCCAATGAACTTAGTCTCTATAAAAGGGTAAATCGATTCATAAAATTAAAACAAAATCAGCCATTTTGAAAATAGCATGTGACAGTGAATTTTAATACATGTGTTATATTAGAACATGTTTGTCACTCATTATACATATATCCAGAAAATCGTTAAAGCTAATTCATGAACACTTTAGATTCACCTTGTCAACAAGCTGATGAACTATAAACTCAGCGATGAGAGAGAGTTGTTGCACCTTGTAAAAACAAATCATTATCATAATGTACGATACCAAAATATGTGTATGCTATAGTGGGGTGGGGTAGTGGTCAGTGAGATACAAATTTTAATTTCGGAATGCCAATCATTGTCAAGAAAGTGCCTTTATTATTTGCAAAACATATAATTATCATTACACCTGTCTGAGTGCGTGTTAAAAACAAGATTCAGAGAAATCGATAAAATCAGACTTAATATGTGAATGCTAAGCTATTAACCAACATTCAAGTTAATCAAGTTATATTTCCTCTTAGAAGAAGTTAAAATCATCATAGAAGTCCTCTTAGCACTGGTTGGTTTTAAGCCTTAGAACATGTCTGGTTAGAAGTCTGAAAGACTACAAGTGATAAAAGAGTTCCCAAGCCAGATGAATACATGTGCGAAGTATATAATTATTAAACGCATTAGAATTCTTTATTAAGACGTACCTTGACCGTCCATCTGATTGGATTCAGACCAATCAAAAATGAACTTGATGAGTTAGGTCATATGGGTTCTATTACGAGGTAGGATATTTGCAATATTTCGCCTAGGAGAAGGTGCACGTTGCGTATTTTAACTCTTATGTCTGTATATAATGCTAAGGCTGGACAATTTTCCCATTTTTAATTTTTTTGTTCTTGTAACATAAAGTTCGCAGATGTATTTTATGTTGTATTTAGATATTATTTAAAAAGAAACATTTGTTTGGATTAATCAGTGGAAATAGAAAGTGCTCATTGGACTAAACTATACCTTACTACAATTGTGATAATTGTAAAATATTCAAAAGCGGTCTAGATAATACATTTTTGATGCATTATGATGTTTGGCAGACCTGTACATTCGAGGATTTGAAACTCGTTCGTACCATTTGAATTTCGTAGACATTAACGGACCTTTCTAGGATTATTTTGAATTCTGTTCGCAATAATATGCATTCCTCTTACATTTTCGTTGTATAATTTTGATATTTACATTATTTGTTATCTTCAACTAAACTTGTTAGATTTGCGTCTTCCTGTTACCTAGTTTATAACCACAGGGTCCTAAATATTCATTTCTGAGTTCCAAATAAAATTGATAAAAATGCCTTTTACTTGTTTTCTTAAACAGTTTTAAGAGAGAGTATTTCCTCTTTCTTGCAATGCATTCCAAATCGTACCAAGATACTTTAGGAATATTTTGTTTTCTATAATCACACGTTTTCCTACATTATACAACATTTTTAGGAGCATGTATGTTCTATATATTATGTGACAGTGTTTAAATTATCATTCGAAGCGACTCTTTGAGTAGCAATCCTAAATTAGTTGCAAAAATTATATGCATTTTCATTCCATTTAAGATGATAACAGGGTTTTGTACCTAAAGTTACAGCATTCAGAATAGTGTTATTATCATATTATGTTTTCATTGAGACCTTGACTGGTAAATGATCATATTCAGTCCTCCTTTGAACTAAATCTGACGATCGTATTATTTAATCTACTAAATTCCCTCCTCAGAAAATGAATACCAAAGGTACAACATAAATGAATCAATATTTTACCAAGTTCATTCTCCTCTATATCTATCAATTTCCTAGTCTTATAAAAGTTGTCGCTCTTATAATGTGCAAAATTTAGGGATGGAACGAACTTTAAATCCTCGTTAATTATACAGTCGTCCATGCATGCAGATCTGAAAATAAAATCACAAGTCAGTAACTAGTATATTTCATTTACTGTGTCGTTTGAAATGTCATTCATATTGATTTTTATTAAGTCAATGCCATTAGAGGACCTGTCATCGTCTAGACGTGAACATGAACTGATATTATGCTAAACCTGAAATAAATGTTTGATCAGTAAGATAAAAGTGTCGTCTCTATACTCAGGGTAAACATGTTACACGCGATTCATACGTGAGTTTTGCAAGACCACTGTTTGGTCTATTGCATACATATATAGGAAAAACAGCATTTATATACATTTCCATATTTCAATCAAACCCATTACGCTATAGCATCTTACGAATGAAATGAAATCAAAACTCTACCGCTTTCATTTTAAGCCATCTATATTCCAAGAAAGTATTGTTATAGGGTTTAACGAAATTTTTCGGCACAAGATGGCGGCCAGTATAAACGGTTGAGGATGAAACCTGGAAAACTCCGGAATTAACCCGGGACCCACGACGACCTACTGGCAAGTTTTCTCACATAACCCACATTAGCCGAATCTGAGACTCGAACCCACGTATACAGCGGTAAGATGGCCGTGATTCGTAACGGTGATAGCATTAGACCGCTCTGTCACTCAATTCCGCTCTCCAGGCAAGTAGGTTGACACAACGATTATAATGTTTTAAATTATTTTGTCTTTTATGATTTTTTTAATAGTTTTGAATAAATAAATGTGTTACTTGTATTAAGAAATTACATGAATTTATATCATTACCAATATTCGACTGAAAAATATATTTCTTTTTTAAAAATTGATTTCTGACGACCACTGTCAATTGTGGTCCGTTTATGCCATTAATCTTTCTACAACACACTGTTGTCAAATATCCTATATATACACTTGGTGCTTAGCATTAGATTTGTCGAAGCAAGCCCTTGCTACGATACCATATATACTAAGCTCTGAAATGATGTGTGTGTGTGTGTGTGATATATATATATATATATATATATATATATATATATATATATATATATATATATATATATATATATATATATATATATATATATATATATATATATATATATATATATATGGATTTGTAACGTTGCTTTAACAACTTTCAAGTCATATCGTTAAGATGTCGGCATGTGGTAATTTAAAATGAGGTCAATTACTGGGGCATTATGTCGAAGACATGTAGCATGATGTTCCCTGTGTCGGTTGGGTTTTGCAATATGTTAATATGAGAATGATTTTATGGTTTGAAGACTAGCTCACGTTTTCATAAGCTTGAAACCTTCAGCTGGAACTCAACTAAAATCTACAAATGCCATACAAAATCCGATTGTAAGGTTTGTACGAAAAAATCAGCTATTTTATGAAAGAGTGACCCGGTTAGGTTAGATACTATAGACGTAGACACAGTTTGAGTGTAGACTTCATTTTATTGTTTCTTGAAGTTATTTTCGCTTCAAATGAAACAAAATATCTCTGACGCACATGAAATATAAATAAAGGCATGCAATGAATGACAGATTGAGATATTGCAACTTTAAAAATATGTAGACCATATCCTACGCTCCCAGAAGTCCTATCCCGCCAAAGAAAACGAACAGATACTAGGAATTCAAGTAAAATTGAATGTAAAGAATACGTGGTTTTAATATCCGTTATGATGAGTGCTGTAACTTTAACCTAACAGTTAATGGATTCATTAATTAGCTATAACAACTGAAAATGGAACGCTAATTAGACGGACGTTGGACCTGATGATGAAGTGACTTCGCAAGTGATTACCGGTAAGACTAGAGAAGATCAATTGAATAATTATCTCAGAATTGACAATCTTAGGTTGCATAAAAGGCAACCAACGGTTTCATTTCTGATTCATCTTTTTCATAATCAATACAATTTTATCTCAAGACTCAGATATTTTGTTCCGGCATCAGATTCAATAAAAATTCAAACCAATACAGACTGTCATAATGTCAGTCTGGCTGATTGCAAATGGGACACGTGTGTTTTATACAATTATACGGTTAGGGCCGTGGTGATTGTGGGACACCCGATCAAAAGGCGGATTCATAAACTCCAGTTCCAAACTGGGTAGTAAAACGTTTCTCCAAACAGGAGACCACGAAAATATAGCGACGGTATATTTAGAGCAATGGGCATCAATTTTGAAAAATGTCATAAAATAGTAGAATGATGCAAAAAAAGTTACGATTAGCTACTTGTAGTAATCCTAATAATTAAATAATGTTTGCAGAGGCCAATTTCCATGACCTATTAAAATTTGAAAACTGTTAAAGTAGTTTCAATCAAGATTCAAAAGGTCGCAAGGAGAATAAGTTGTAATTATGAAATTTATTGTTACAGAAATTATTCGATGATTCAAATTATGTCGTTACGTATACGTATTACGTAGTTTTTGAACAATGCAAAATTCACTATCTTCGACACAGCCCAAATAGTACGTTTTATGCTCACCGATTTAGTAAGGCGAATAATCTCTGTCTCCCGAAACGAAATTGCATGATGCATTTAAAGGATTTACTGTTCTTAAATTTCATGTGTTTTCAATTAACTTTGTATTATTTTGTTTTAATTACAATATTAAATGGCACGATAAGAATGTATATTCATTTCGTCGGTAAATGTCCAGTGCATTTTTTCATATCTAAAATAAAGAATCAACTCTGAAAGGTATTGCGACGATTATTTCATCATTAATTTTTTAAGCATATTCAAAAGAATTTTGTATTTAACCATTGAATTAGTTTATGAGTTAGAATTGAGAACAATGTTTTGCAGGGTTCACATTACCAGACGTTACACTTTACTTAATTTACCGTCTTTCCTCGCGTATAAGTCAAACAACATAGTTGATTAATTCTAACAGGCTGCATAGACCGATATGTGTCATCGCTTTGTGTGATGACATATCTGAGTCTAATCAACCTGTAGTTAGATAAAATCTTATACGTGAGTATAAACGGGAGATCATTATTTCTACTGCAATTAAGACGTTCAATGACACTGAAGCCATATCTGAATGTTACATATGAAAATAAAACATACATCTGGTTCAGTTCTCCGTCTATATAGTGGTTTCATGTACAATATTTATTTCTTTAAGTCCTGCAAAATAATATCTTCGTCAAAGAACGCGTAATAATGCTGTTACGTGCTTAGGCTCGAATAAACAGTAACATAGAAAAAGTGAAAATAACAAGCTTGTACAAACTTAATAAATAATTTATTGAGCACAAATATTTTTCAGAAAAGAAAAATAAACTTACGGTTTTAAGAATCAATTCCTAAAATTAATAAAAAATAATTCAAAATATTATCAACTAGAGAAATTGCAAAAGCCCTGGTAATAAAATGTCCAAATAATTCTAAGTTCGAATCTCAGCGAATTATCCAATATGAAAGACGATGTCACTTGATGAAGTTAGTTCGTGTTAATAAAAATCTATGAGCATAATTCTTTTCCAGATAAATAAAAAAAATAATTCCTCTTGATCCAAACGAATTGACATAATTTCTGATACAAGGTAATAACTCAAAACGACACAACTTAATATTTTAAAAGCTCAATTTCTTCTACTGAATAGCTCCCTCCAAAACATAGTTTATATACCTGTTTTTACGTAAACAAGAAAGCGGTCACGATCTTCTAGAATCTCTTGGAACAAATTTACATTCAAGAAATCACGTAAACACCGTATGACCCAACTAAAAATAGAAAAACGTTTATATAAAGCTCCATAATATCCTTGGAACCAGCCAATCATTTTAAAAGCTTGTTTACAACTCTGAAGCCAGCTCAGAAATGAGGTCAACACCTTGTGTTTGTTCTGTAAAGTACAGGTCACACACACACCCAATGAATGAATCTTCAAACTTAAAATGCCAAATTTGAATCTAACAAACAAAATATAAAAATAAATATAAATTACTTATATCAAATATACGTAACAATACCTCTCCGCAAATAATTTGGAGCCTTGACGGAAGTTCAAATAAAACCAGTGAAGCATGTCTCTTAGGCGCCAGCTTAAAGTGCTCGAAGAAAAGAAAACAAAAATGATACCGCGAAGGTAAGAGCATACATACATACGTGCGTGCGTGCGTGCGTGCGTGCGTACGTACGTACGTACGTACACACACACACACACACACACACACACACACACACACACACACACACACACACACATACATACATACATACATACATACATACATACATACATACATACATACATACATACATACATACATACATATATACATACATACATACATACATAATAAATTTCAGGGAAAACACAGCACTCATTTTCAGAATGAAAATAGATACTGTGCTTTTTAGTTAACCTTTGTGTACTTAAAATTGTCAAACGTACCTCTGTTATTATTTACTTTTATTACTGCTGTCGGACCTGTCATTGTATCAGCAAGTCGACTTCCTCCTAATTCGTTTTCCATCTCCTGGTTCTTCTACTTGATTATACCTTATTAGAGTTACTTCCTCTTGACGTTGACAGCTAGCTTAGCCTTTGACGTATCAGCAAGTCTATATGCACGGCCGGATCGATGGAGTTGGGGCGGGGAGGGGGAGGGGTTTTATATCATACCGTTAAAATAAGCATATAGCAAATATACTGATACTTCATTCAATCAAAGATCGTTTCGATGACCTAAGTGGTTTGAGCGTCCGTCTCAATTGCAGTAGGTCGCGGGTGCAAACCCCGTGCGAGTCATACCAAATCTTATGAAAATGGTGCTAACAGCTGTCTCGGTAAGCGCTCACCATTAAGAGGTTAGTGTTAGGACTGGTCGGCCTGGTGTCAGAATAATGTGACAAGACGGGACATTATGCTACGATGCTACATGTATGTGAAATATAGTCTAGTAACAACAATAATACCTTTCTTGTTTTTTTTTTACATACCTAAATTCACTAAGAAACCAGAGACAGAGATAGAGAGACAGAGACAGAGAGACAGACAGACAGAGACAGAGACAGACAGACAGAGACAGAGAGAGACAGATACAGAGCAGACAGAGACAGAGAGAGTCTTCGGTCGCTTGCATTGTTAAAAACGCGGAATAATGACATAGATCAACTGCAAACATATTATAATATTTTAAATACCTCTTGTTGGTTCATTATTTCGCGTAGCATTCCACGTTAATTTCCATGAGACGGTAGGTGAATGGCTCAAGAGTTAATGTGAATGGCGTAGCTAACAAAGTGTTTGTAGTGCTCTACTTTAATTATTAAACCATCTTTCATGTTTCTATCATAAGTGGGTATTATATTAATTAATCACTCTGAAGAACAATAGAAATAATAAAAGAAAACATTCATGTTATCAATATGCGAAGGTGATTGTAAATTTCCAGAAAACGGCATAGAACTACATTTTGTAGCGAACACACTCGGGGATGTGTGGAGTTCATACACTAGGTCAATACACAGCTGCCTGTAATAAAATGAACTCCGTTCAAATGGCCAAATATATATATTTATATGTGATATAAATAAAATAGATGTTGTTTATTTGACTGAAAAAAAGAATTATATAATAGTTTTAATATAATCCCCATCTTCACGCTTTTCCCAACAAATCTGGTCCTTCAGACCTAATCCCCTTTTTCACGCTTTTCCCAACAAATCTGGTCCTTCAGACCTAATCCCCTTTTACACGCTTTTCCCAACAAATCTGGTCCTTCAGACCTAATCCCCTTTTTCACGCTTTTCCCAACAAACCCCAACCTTAACACATAGTCTCCGTTTTCACGCTCTTCCCAACATATCTGGACTTTAAGACCTAATCTTCCTATTTTTAATTCCTTTACCAACAAATGCCAATTTTAAGCAACATCCCACCTGGAAGAAGTAATTGTGTCATACTATTTTGACTGAAGACAGAATCCAAGTATACACACACAATTTTAATTTTCACGATGCTGAACTTTTATTTATTAAAGAACATTTTTGTTATATCATTAACTAAAATCATCGCTCTAAAAATATTACAATTTTGTGATTGAAATAAAGTTCAAAATTGACATTAAATTCAAAAGTACTAATATATTTCTTTGATTTTTTTATAGACAACCGTCAGCTAAGAATATAACTTTTTACAAAATATTATATTATGACTCTATTAGAACTAGGCCATAACGTCGAATTTAAATGTTAAACTTCCTTCAAATTGCAAACAGTTCTGACTGAAAACGTGCATGTCGTTGAATGTGGTTTTGAGAAAACTGAACGCTCTGATTTTTGGTGTAAATTATGACTGAATTAAATATCAACTATATATATATATATATATATATATATATATATATATATATATATATATATATATATATATATATATATATATATATATATATATATATATATATATGTACTTAAAGCAGCATTATTTCGTTTACAGATAGGCCGTCTTGAAAGAACTCAAATGATTGATCAACATAAGCAACGAGAGTAAACTCTTACCTCTAAGCCCATACATGATATGGTTTCGATATTTACCAACACATTCCTGGAATTTATTGACAAAATTGTTTCTAACGAGATTTATACATTAGTAAGAACGTTTGGTTTGTTTCTGACAGAAAAGAGAATCAGACACATGCAATGCATTCTAAAGGCAATTCTTCTATATACATGTATCACCATTAATCACATCTAAAAATATATAATTTTAACATATCTTACTATCATTAAAACCATTGGATCTTAACGTAAGGAAAAGACTTGATTTATGATCCAACTGGACACTGATTACAACAGTGACTAATTATTCTTTTAATTTTGAAACCATTCTTCACTTGCTTACAATATGACTTGTTCTAACACGTATCATTGGTAGACGATTCTAATAATCGAGTTCATTCCTTCCTGACGTATCCAATATAGTGTTAGATGATGTTGCTATTTCACGTCAGTAAATTGTTATTGTTACATCTTCTTTTGACATTATTGAAGGGAATGATTGCATTTCCAATAAAACGCTAAAAAAATATCGCGGATGACATTTCACAGCCCTTGCAAAAGTATATGAAAAACTATTAGTTCGAGTACCGCACAATATAGTGTTATACAGGTCATTTCATTATGTAATTTATTAAACGGTACAATTACAAATCTGTTTAGATCTTAATAATGAAGTGTGTGTGTGTGTGTGTATGTGTGTGTGTGTGTGATATTTATTTTAACGTAGCTTCAACAATTTGCCAGTCATATTGCTCTGATGTCTGCAGTGTGGCAGTTTATAGTGATGTATAATACTCGGGCATCATGTCACAGTCAAGTAACATGATGTCCCACCCAGCCACATTATCCTGACACCAGGCTAACCAGTCCTAACACTAGCCTCTTAATGTTGAGCGCCTAGCGAGGCAGCTGCTTGTGCCAATTGTATTAGTCTCTGGTCTGACGCAGCCGGGGTTCGAACTTGCGACCTCCCGCTTTAACGTTCAAGGCCAACAGAGCAGTCTGAAGATAAAGAGATGGTATGTGCAATTTTCTGAGATATTTCAAAAGCGTTTGATAAAAAAAATGGCCGGGAGATGTAATTAATAAGCTTTGCTAAACATTAGGTAGGATGTAAATGTACCTATTTCAGAAATAAGATACATTCAAATATACCCAAGCTCTTCCTACCTCAGAAATATAATCCAATAAAGCATCCACTCTCATTACAAAGTGACTTACCATGTTAACGACCACTGGTGGGTAAGCTACCAGTCAGAAGTAAATTTGGACAAGAGCCTGAAGGGATAAAAAAAAAAATTCTATATAACGACAACACAATTTCATATGGTATATTTATTATTTTAAAAGTAAGTGATGACTGCAAAATAACAAAATGCAAAAAAAAAAAAAAATTAAAAATGAAATAAATTCAGCACAGTGGTGATATAATTTAGGGCGTAGCGTTGAAAAGTCTGATAATTATTAAATTACAGGTGTGTGGTAACCTTTAGAGTAAAAGAATCAAATTATGTGTCATATCTCCAGAAACAGCAATGATCTTTTTTCTCCTTTTATTTTTTAAAATTGTATTGATATATTTAGCATAAAATATAAAATAAAAACATTCTAAGCATTTTTATTGAAATTTTGTTGTCAGCAATTCAAACAGAAATGATTACAGACAGAATAGTGTTCCAAATGAGAGCGCTCCGGTCGTCTAGTGGTTATATCGTCCGTCTTGGATACGGGTTCGCCGGTTCGAATCCCGGGCGAGTCATACTAAATACTTATAAAATGGTATTAACAGCTGTCTCGATATGCACTCAGCATTAAGAGGCTTGTGTTGGGACTGGTCGGCCTGGTGTTAGAATAATGTGACTGGGTGGGACATTATGATACATGTCTGCGACACCAAGCAGCAGAGAGGGTGGACAGACCAAAACTATTTCAAGCAAACCGAAACTATTTCAAGCAAACCGAAACCATTTCAAGCAAACCGAAACCAATTCAGGTAGACAAAAATAAGAGAAATGGTTTCGGTTTGTTACGCTACAGACCCGGCACCGATGTCGCTGCGGAGATGAATTGTTATGACAAAACTCTTTACGATTTCAACCAAATATTTGATCAAGTCCGACACGATATCTTGATCTCGGGTCGTGCAAATTTATCGTTACAAATCCATGTGGGATTGACTGAGCGTGACTAAAGAAATTTCTAAAGAAATTATAATCCATATCACCGCCGCTCCAACTCCATTAAATACCGCAAGAATATTACAGTTTTCCCTGATCACTTTTGGTATTTGTGTATACTTCTGAGTAACATATATCACATCGGTACTTTTATGACTACCTCTGGAAAATATCCTGGCAGGGTTTGCTTGTCTATCTAACATCACATCATCATATACGTCTAAATTGTTAATACTTCTATCACGACAATCAATACTTGGTGCTTCCTCGATATCGGTTATAAACTCAATAATATCCTCATCGATTTCTGATTTTGCTTTATCATTAAAATCCTTTAACACCTCGTAACATCGCTGATCGTCTACACTCGGGGCTATTAAATACAATTTGTCCCATTTCATCCATCTCATTATCAAATTAAGTAGCAGTTGCGTCTTGCCACTTCCAGATGGTCCGATTATAATCATGCGAATAGAATTTGGTTGCGCTGCATGATGCTTAACTTGTTCTGGTGTTTTTGTCGCCGAAAAATCAATTACATTCATGTTATTATTAAATTATGGATCTATATTGTGTGAAATGTAGAACGCGTACTAGCACAAATGACTTGACGACGATTACAACTAAAAATAACAGATCAGCACTTGCTGGTAAGTGTGTACAATGTGGTACAAACAAATTTAGATTTGCTTCTATGAAATTTGGAGATGTTTAAAAAAAAACGATAAGGTGATATTGCAGGCAAGTTAGTAAAACTCCCAGGAACACCATGGGAAAAATATCCGGGGGAAAAACATCTTCCAGGATATAGTTATTGTGGACCCGGGACCAGGCTCGATATCAGACTCGATGATCAAAACCAACCCCGACCCGGTGAAAACCCAATAAACGCCATTTATAAGGCGTGTCATGATCATGATGTTGCTTATAAAAGCAGTAATCTGCAACATAGACATATCGCAGATGTGAAATTAATTCATGCGTTGAATTCTATCACTGATAAATCCTTCAAAGAAAAATATATCGTCGCTGCGTATCCTAGCTTCGATGGGGATTTATCAGCACGCAATGCATCTTCTACGACATTGATATCAACCAACACAATATCATTTAACACTAAAATCTGCTTCTCTGTCAGGCCTGGAATATCAACTTTGATATTTTGTCTTCGTGTATCCTTGGGTCTATAACACAGCGGCACTGGAAGTGTTGCAATTTTTTCTTAATGCGTGTTAAATAACTTCATCTGAAGTGTATCTCTGACTATCTTTCTACTTGCCATTATCAAATCATTTGGTCTCCACGCTTCCCAGAAATCATTTAATGGGATTTCCGAAATTATTTTACGTGCTATTTCACACTGAATTCTATCCGGTTGTAATCTGATTAGTTTCTTGAACTCGCGTAATTGTTCATCAAGTGTTCTATGATCAGTACTAATTTCTTCATAATAGTCTACAAAATTCTTTAGTCAATCATGTGGAGACAAACCGACAAATGGTGGTGGTTGACCATGATATCCACACATTATCACTTTTGTATTCGCTAGCAATAACCAATCTAGAAACTTTTGTAATACATCTAACGACACCATGCATATCTCATCCCAAATAATGATTTCAGGAATATATTTTTCGCCAATTCGATCAGGAGTCCATTCATCAACTTTCCATCGAAAGAAACTATGATAAGTGCAAGCATTAATTCCTCATTGTTTCATCTCTCTTGCAAGTCTGTGTATTGGTGTTAGCACAATCATGTTTGATTTCACTCGAAATATTTCAATCGCACGAGTCGTCTTTCCTGACCCACCACAGCCGTTTAAATAACTGGTTTTATATCTACATATTGGATCGGAACACGACGGTGCATTAGATTGTTCTGATATCTGATTATTTTTCAAGTAATTGTTTTCAATTGTAGCATCTGCTGATTTAGAATAATCACGCAGTATTTCCTTTTTAATCCTCCATGATCCCCAACTCTCGTCTGAATTAGTGAATTCAGCTACTGCTTCTTTATGTTTTACGTCTATATAAAATGAATCAGTGGCTACTCTAACTGCGGATTCAGGAAATCTATTTATCATCGAAAGTAACTTAATAGAAGCATAAGCCAGCATAGATGACCTTAAGAACGTATATTGAGGATTTTCTCCAACTGTTTAAGTAACAATTGTACCTAATCTGGTTCCATCGGATAAGAAAGCGTCTTTACGATCGACGTATATACCACTAGATGTTACATCTGCGACTATAAAGTCGTATTCAGCATCATCTATAATCAACCGCGAAGAATATCGTTTGTGGTCGTATTTTCCACCTTGTGTGAATTTACCAATTATTCTTCTACATAAATCTTTTGCGTGTTTATTTCTGACTTCAAAGATTTCGTTTGACCATTTCACGATATATTCTTCGTCGAGATTGGGGAATTGTTTTTTGTTTTCGCTGATTATACTATCTAGACTATCGGGTTGTGGTAACCAGACTTCAGTTTGTTTCCGATATGATATAATTGCTTCACTGATAATCAGCGATATCAGCATTTTAGAATCAATCATATACCGTAATAACACTATTGGCATCCAGTGTTTTTCAGAGATGTGTCTACCAAACCAATCATTACAACACGGATGAAGTCCTTTAGCCAATTCAAATGATACCACACGAGCGAATCCGGTTAAATCAAAATCGGGCAGTGGTCCATTAATTGCAACACTGGTCATCTCATGTGTGAGATGTCCAAATCTTTTGAAGTACTCAGAGCACTCTCCGTACCCAAGAAAACTCCCTGGATAACACGCAATCATATCAACCGAAATAATACTTTAAGGGTCGTATTTTGTATTAAATAATCCACCGTGGTTATATTTCACACAGCTTGATTCGATATCTGAGAGAAATTCTGTTCTTGTTCGTTTCCATAGATTTCTCTTTCTCGTGAAATGAGCTGCAACTGACGGTATTGTAAAAAAGTTTGTTAATAATTGTTCGTCATAATCCGTTGAAAAACCAGTAGCTAGTTTTTTCATCTCGTTGTGGAGGGCTTCAGTACGATATAATTCGCCATTGGGTTTTACAAATCGATCGAATTTACCATCTTCGTCTTCAAAACTGTGAAGTAACCACACTGACACAGGATCGTTTTTACATAACTCGTAAATAAAATTAAATAAATTTCCCGTGTAATATTTTATTGTTTTATCCCGCGGCAATATTGTTATTGAGGAGGTCCAAGCGTGTGCATTATGGTAAATAATTGTGATTGGAGATCCTCTCGATTTATATTTCGAGTCGTATATTATCTCGCCTGTTCCTGTCTCTACGGATATTGGGAATTTTAGTATCGGCTCTAAGGCGGCCACATTTTGAATTTTTGCTCCTCTCTCCTTCACTGCTAATCACCATTCATTTATTTTTTGCGTCTTACATCCGTCAGTTTGTTTCCACGCAACGCATTTGTGAAACGTTCTTTTATTCGTGCTGCTACACAATTCAACGACGAATATTTCATTGGTTTTAGTTTTTCAATACTCGGTTTATCATTTATCGGATAGATCCGATAAACAACCGCGGTCACGGGATAGGATCTCTCGTAATACAGTTTGTCAATTCCAGTCAGAATTTCTGGTTTGGAATCCTGACTCATAGGGACAGTTCTTTTATCTTTCAGGATGGGTTCAAATGTGTCGCGTATAATCCAATGTAAATAACACCTGAGGGGTCCCAAATGGGGTTTTTCATATATATCTCTAGGCACAATAAGATGTGAATACACCTTATTGCGAACGGAGTTCATCATCATATATAACTTGCATAATAACTCTAGGCGCAATAAGATGTGAATACACGTTAATGTGAACGGAGTTCATCGTCATATATAACTTGCATAATATCTCTAGGCGCAATAAGATGTGAATACACCTTAATGTGAACAGAGTTCATACAAAAAACGGGTCAAAATCGACCCCCAATTATTTTGTTTTTGAAAAAAAAATATATTAGAAATATAATATATTATATAAATGATTTCTGAAAATATCAATGAGATTATAACCGAAATTTTAAATTTGAAAAATCAAGGAATTCAATTGTCAGATAAATTAGATTGTGGTCACATTTTTCTGATTTTTAAGATATTGAAGATAATGCTCGAAGTAATAAATACGTGCTGCCAAAATCGTACTCTTTTATCAATCGAATTCAACTTGCGATTTATGACTCATTCGCATATGAAAATGACATAAGCAATTTCGTCCCGTTATTCACTGTTGTCGAAAAAATAAGAAAAGAATTGGGGCAACAATATGAAATCAAACGCACAATTAATTCGAAGATCAAAACAATATCCGACAAACTGAGAATTCTCCTTTGATCACCTCCATGGATTGACCTGTATAATACCCATACCTGTTTGTAAGTATACAATAGACAGGTATGCGCATACTCACATAGAATGAATTTGTATAGACGATTTTTTTTGCACGGTAATTTAATCAATGATGACTTTGTCAATGGTTTATCACTATGCGGAAGTAATGTAGTGAATTGGGGTGGGAGAAGTAATCTACGGATTTTTCACTGGTGACTTCGTCACTACATTTAGATCGTATATTATATTTATGATGGTAGGTGAAGCACTGACAACTAAATTAGCACGACAACGATTATCTTCGATTAAAAAATTTATTCCAGTTCGTGATTCCGTTCGAAATATGCTCCAAACGAGACAGGACCTACAAACCGACTTTACAACCACTAAAAAAGCAATATGGGGAGATATCCCTAAGGACAAACAAAGGAAAAGACCGGCCCTTTTTCCTGTGCTTGAAAAAAAAACCAGAAGAAACTGAACAAACACAAAAATCTTTAAAAACACTTCCTGGTGATATAGCAACCGCTGTACAACTTCAACAACAACAGGGTGAAGAAGAAGAAGAAGAAGAAGAAGAAGAAGAAGAAGAAGAAGAAGAAGAAGAAGAAGAAGAAGAAGAAGAAGAAGAAGAAGAAGAAGAAGAAGAAGAAGAAAAAGAAGAAGAAGAAGAAGAAGAGGGTGATACTGTTGAAGAAAAAAAGGAAAAATTCAGAGAGAGAGAGAGAGAGAGAGAGAGAGAGAGAGAGAGGGAGGGGGTGGAATACACACCTCAATAGATATTTCCGAAAGAAGTTATATAAATTTAAAGATTACAAGGATGATGAATAAGCTAAATTTGCTGTTGATTCATTTACAAAAAAGATAAGGGACAAATATATAAACAATTGATTTGAAAAATCCATAAAAGGCTTTAACACCTGGAAAAATAAAGTATATTTGGCAAAATACGATGGAATTAGAATCACAAATGATGATAATAATTATAATTCGTATTTGGATAAAATAAAAAGAATAAAGAATGGTCAACCACTATATGATCGAAACAAAGATAATGATGATTCACAGGGTGCAACTGGTTATAGTAATAGTAGTGGGAAGGGATTTTCCCAGAGTGGAACTCCAAGGGTATCAGGTAGTGGTACAGTTTGTTGTCCTAGTAATATTCTCGGGGATATATCACGATTAGAAGTTCTCGTAGGAGGGAAACGAGCCGGAAATAACTCACCGGAAGTAATTAATGAGGCAACTGATATCTGCAGACGACTATTTGAGGGTGGTATCATGGATATTGATGTATACTGAGAGTTTATTGATGAGTTATCCGAAAATCCTACGGATTTTTACGGTTACTATAGTGATTAAATCACCACATTAGATAAATAGCATTTAAATAAGATGACCATACACTACAACCACACCAAACCAACTATGGTCTATGTAGTAAACTCACGATTGCCTGTTTATAGAGCGTACTATGGAGATGGTCTCGGCAATACCATTGCAGGGTTATTTGCAAGAATGGCTCCCAAAATAGCACCAATCGCAAAACAATTATCAATGAAAGCTGTTGATGTTTTTCGTGATAAGGGTATTAGCGCTGTTGGTGATGTTGCCGGGAGGGCATTTTCCGCGGCTAAAAAAAACTAGTATCGTTAGTTCGGCGGCGAAGGAAACCGATGGGACCAATACCATCTACGGAAATTATGTCTGCAAGTATTAGTAAAATAATAAATAACGCAGTGGATTAAAAAATAGCATCACTGAGCAGCGTCCAGGATAATATTACTGCAAATATGATAGCGGGAAGTGGCTTAAAATCGCTAGCGAGATCACGATTTAGATCTAGAAATATATAATAATATGTTCAAATCGTCCCCTGACACAGCGTTTGATTTAGATGCCCCAGTGCGTAAAGATGATTCTGTACTTAATTATCAGTATTTTTCCTATAATGCAATACAACCGAATCTTCGATCAAGAATCGAACTTCAAGTCCAGGATACCAGCAAATTCTTTCTACCCTCTGAAGCGTTTATCGAAGTAGAAGGAGAAATTGTAACAAATGATCACGATCATAATGATCCGCCATATGCAGATGACCAAAATATCAAAGTCGGCTTTGTCAATAATGGTATCATGGCGCTATTTAACAGTGCTAGATACATGATTGATGGAAAGGAGATTAAATCCATAGAACATGATGTTGATATTGCCTCAACAATAGTGGGGTTAGCAAGATACTCTGATGATTATACAAGATCGGCAGGTCCATCTATGATGTTCTCTAAAGATATTATTGATAACGCTGATCACAATAAGTATCTTGAATTGCTGACACCGTAAGCTACTGCAGTTAATCCACAACCAGATGATGGTGAACATGAAGCCAGACCAGCTGGTGTTACCTTTGATATTGTAAAAGATGATAGTACTCATTACAACCTAGGGTTTACAACACGCTTATCAATGTTGAAAGGACCGCGTAGACTATTCTCATGTGCGATTCCACTACATCATATATTTGGATTCTGCAGAAATGTTAGAAAAGTTGTCTATGGAGCGAAGCATACAGTAGCCTTAGTGCGAAAAGGTGATGATAATGATGCAATCTGGCATGGTGCTGGTGTTGATGATGGCAAGTTGAATATAACAAAACTAGTACTGTGGATGCCAGTAATGACTCCATCAATCACCATAGAGCAAAAATTACTATCATTTATGAGTACAGGCAGCAAATCATTACTAAGTTGGCTAACAACTACCACGAATATCGTGGAGAGTAATATGAATGGTATATCTGGCATCAAAACAAGGTATTTCAGCTCCGCGGTATATATTTGTTACGTTACAGGATAAGGCGCGATTGGGTTCACAATTACGCAGCCATATGATATTTGATCGACTCGATGTTAATGAAGTCTCACTGCGTGTAAACGGTCAACATGAACCAGCCAAGGATATTTTACTTGATTACAATCAAAACCAAATAGCACGCGCGTATCATCGTTTGCTATCATTTATGGGACGCGATAATAATGTAGATACCGGTCTGCAAATATCACAATGGGATTTTAAAAACGTATATCCCATCTACTACTTTTCATTGGAACATCTTGACTTAATCTGACAATCCGTCGTTGAAATATACTTTCGAACTCGTGTAACCAATGCTCCTGCTTGTGGTTACAGGGCAGTTGCTGTAATTCTCAGTGACAAATCAATGCTACTCGAAGGTGTTGGTGGAAGAATGAAAGTAGTTGATGCACCAGTGGAAAATATGTAATATTTTTAAAATATATGTAATATTTTAAAAATATATGTAATATTTTAAAAATATGTAATTGTTACAATTAGATCAATCTGTTATTAAATAAAATTTCATACAGTGTTGTTAGTGTTACGTTGACTCCTGGTCAACTCAAGAAATTGCAATCGGAATCAGCTAAAAAAATGTGGAATCACAATTTCGCTGAAGCACAATCAGATGTCTGGCTGTCAGAATAAACTATCACTGACAGCTCGTCAAAAAAAAACCACTCTGATAATGCTATCAAGAATAAAAAAAACGTGTTCAGGTCGCTCTCTCTCTCTCTCTCTCTCTATCTCTCTCTCTCTCTGCAGCCGCGATAAAAAAACATGATAAAATCAGGTGGTATATTCCCGTTGTTAGCTGCGATTCCAGCATTAATTTCAGCAGCGGCCCCAGCGGTGGCGAAAACGGCAGCGTTAGGAGCCGTTGGTACCGTGGCAGGGATGGCACTAAAGAAAGCAACTGGAAGCAGGTATAAAAAAAGAAACGAGGAAAGGGTCTAAGTCTACCATGAACTCCGTATTCATGGTACAAAGGAAGCGTCCTGAGAATACCAGGAACAATTTAATAACTCCGATATCTTCGATATTGCCTATGGTTCCACTGTCAAATTTTGACTTACTCGCTGCCGCTAAAAAACTAGCAATAAAAAACTTCAGAGGTGTCTTTATGCGAGATCAATTACCACAACAACCAAAAAACGCTGAAACCGGTATCATTAATCTTTATAACAGCAGCGGACCTGGAACTCATTGGGTTGCATACGCGATTGATCCGCGTGCAATTGTTTATTTTGATTCATATGGACTAGCGCTGCCTAAAGAATTTATGCGTTATATACAACAATTAAAAACTCCTCGCTGGTATTCCACGCTACCAACACAACAACAAAATGACCCACCAATATGCGGCATAGAAGTATAAAATGTCCTTTACGATATTTCATCATCAAGGAAACCACCTCATCGGGTCGTAAATGAATATACGAGTAATCACTTTTTAGAGAGAAAGTAATATAGAATAAACATGATTGATATTTAGAGAAGTTTATTCGAACAAGTGAAAAAACTAACAGCGTGGTTTTATAAACCTGTTTCTGCTAACATATTACCAAAACCCATAATTGAAAATTCCAATCTTAAAATGGCTGACATAGTAAAGAAACTCCCAATAAAACATTTCAGAGGTATATTCAGGGAAAATCAATTACCAACACGACCAAAAATCTTTGAAACCGGTATACTTGCTATCGGTTTTAGCAATAAATCTAGAGTATATTAGGTGGGTTACGTGATACATCCACAATGTGTCATTTATTTTGACCCGCATGGATTTCCTCCTTATAAAGAAGGAGGATTTCTTGAGTATATATCCAAGTTCGATTCTTCAGTTCCTGTTTGGTTTTCAGAGTTATCCATGCTGGGCTTACTTGAAAATTCGTGTGGACAAGAAATCCTTGAAATGTTAATGGCGGTTTCAGCATCATCTGAATCGCCTTATAAAGTCGTCTACGAATAATGAATTACTTAAAGAGACGAATGTAATATAAACATGATCGATATTTGGGGGAGATCTTTATCAAGCCTGAGAAAACCCACCGCGTAAATATCTGCAACCGGTGATGTTAAAGAAAATAATCGAAGATGAAATAGCTGAAATGTTGAACTTAGCAAGTGTTGATCCCAATGAAATAGTTGTATTTCAAGATCGTCAGGGTAAATTGAAAACGAGTAATATTTGCCTGGATGATAATTTAGTTAAACAACGCGGTGTAACGGAAAATGCTATTGCGGTATTTTCCGATCAGGGTAAACTCAAACCAGATGTTCTCATTTCAACTATTGTGGATAGAATTAACAATTTAGAACTATTAGAAAAACTACGCGATATAACTAAATTCGATCAGTTTTCTGAATTACAAAGAAATATAATTGACAATATTGACAAACCTCTATTAGATTTCCTTGGAAATCCACCAGTTACCACACCGAAACTCACGGAGATAAAAACCTCCATGGATAATTTGTCAAAGTTGCGATCCGAGTATGACGCTCATGTATCTCAATTTACTACGTTACGTAAAAACTTTATCAGGACCGATGACTCTATTGATAAATGTTTTGGTAAAAAAAATTCAAAACCCGATAATGTTAAAATAGATTTCACTGGTATTATCACGAAACTCGATGAAATAACAGCTATTAATCGGCGAATAGAAGTTGTTCGCGAAGATATTAAAACGATCAACGATGGCATTAGGGATGATCTACCGAGGATGATAGAAAAACTTGAAAAAATAAAAATCCCTCACGAACAAAAAATATCATAAATAACGTGTACGCGATCCAACATGGATCAATTACGTGGACACCTTCAAACAACAAATTAGATATCACCGCGGCTGTCAAAGGTATTTATCGATTAAAACTAGTATCACCGACTCAATTTATTATTTCATCAACGAGTTCATCTGGGGCCAACAATATGATATCAATGATCATCGACAAGGGAATAATTGAACGATTCGTAATAGCATCCACTTATAATAATTTGGCTAGGGTTTCAGTAACATGGCATGTGGAATTCGTAGCGGATTTAAGTAAACAACTAAATTAAAATCTATTGTAATAAATAAAATGTCATCACAGCAGTATCGCTATGATCAGGTCAGAGAATTTCAAACTAAAATCGAAACCCTCACTGAGGAGTATCAAGTAAATATTTTTAAAAAATGCCGACGAAGAATCACCGCAGTTGATGTTACCGTGTACTCGGTATCAGGTGTAATCACCGGAGCCGGTATAATACTATCCTCTGTGTCAATGATTGCCTCGATAGCTGTTCCAATTTGTATATCAGCGGCGACAACAATCGCGGAAATTATTTCAATTACAAGATAAAAATATCATCATGCAGCCAGCGTAAACTGCAAGATTACGTAGTTAAGTTCCATATTGTGTCAACCGCATACTCCCAATTATCCTCGATGATATCATCCTCCCTCGATGGTACATTAATATCCGATAATGAGTTTTCAGCAATGGAACGTGTTCATGATTCCGCGATGTTAAAATTAGAAAAACAACACGAATATAATAACAATGGCGACATCGCAAGAACTACTTCAACGAATAGCAGAAAATATCACACCGGTAAAAACCAGCATGATCTCAATAACCTCAACGAATCCTGAATTCAGTGTGAATTTCCCTACTGCGATTCCAGTGAAGGAGATAGCACTAGCAAACTTACGAGCGTATCACAGTTGGCCAAATATTAGATCAAAATCATTCGGTGGTCAACAACCAAATAATTCCCTGGTGTTTGCGACAAAGAATAAATCCGATGGTACTCCTGACTGGAACGTTGTTTCATTATCATCTGGGTCCTACCAAATCGAACAAATCAATAACGAATTGCAACGCAGAATAAAATCCATTACTAGAAAAGAAGAATCGAAAATCGCTATAACGGTTCACGAGCCGACGTTATCATCTGCCATTGAGATAAACTCACCCAGTTATGTAGTAGATATCTATTAGAGTTCTATAAGAACCGTGTTAGGATGATCTGAAAATCCACCTCCACCTGAACCACAAAAATCTGATTATGTTACGGATAAACAATCATACCGTGAAATAATCACATCATATAAAGAACACTTCTTCGATATAAAAAAAAGTCATCACAGCCGGGTAGTTATTTTAATTTTATTGATCAGGATTTCGCCTTTTGGAGATTTAAGGTTGGACAGACTCCAGAATCAATTACATATATAAATATATATCATAACAGAATTATTGAATATTTTCAAGAGATTAATCAAGAACTCAGTCAACAACTACAACGACTACAACAGGCTTTCAATGAGTCTAATCGGAGTGAAATCATTAAACGAATTGATTAAATAAACTTGTATCCGACATGGAATATATCAACCAGCGAGTAATTCAAGTAATAACAACATTAATTACTGTAAACGAAATTTCCTAACTGTATACAATATAACAGAAGCTGATCTACCGAATTTCAAGTTTGCTGGGTATAACGCAAACGAACTAAAAAAAACTCCGTTAATGATTTTATCAATGAAAAATTTACTCATGGAGACAACAACACAAGGGTTCAACTATCCTCAAATATAATAATGACCCAGACGGATACGGGCGGCATATCGCTCCTCAATATATCCTCGGTGATTGCATTGAATTTAGTATGTGATGTTATCGAAGGTAGTTACCAAATAAATCTTGAAAGATCGAATCAAGCCCAACAGGGGTATATTCTATATTCATTTGCACCAACATCTCTTCTAGGGGTTTTAATCATTGAGGATCCAACTAATCCAGTCTGTTTGTGAAATCCTAAAGGATTTTCGTCTTAAGACTTTCATCGTAAAGAGTTTTACCATAACAATTCATCTCTGCAGCGACATCGGTGCCGGGTCTGTAGCGTGACAAACTGAAATCATTTCTCTTTTTTTTTTTTGTCTACCTGAATTGGTTTCGGTTTGCTTGAAATGGTTTCAGTTTGCTTGAAATAGTTTCGGTTTGCTTGAAATAGTTTCGGTCTGTCCACCCGCACTGCTGCTCACCATGCCCCAGTGCTAGACATCACTTTGATAAGCCACACTGCAGACATTGTAGCGATATGACTAAAATAAATTAAAATTACGTTATAAATCCAAATTACACACACTTAAACACACTACGAAATTAAAATGGAGGTGTAAATAAATAACTGAAACATAATGAAAGTTTTGTTGGTCCCAGCTTCTATGGATCCATTCTTTTATTTTGTAAATGTATTCATATACTGCATTGTTTATTATAAATATTATAATTAACTCACAATAAACAGCATTATTAAATGTATTCCCCAAACATTGCATGGATAACATAATTGCAAACATAAATTCGTCAATCCAAAAACATCGTATTCTGATAAATGCGATTCTGGATAAAAACCGAAAACAAAAGCCACGTCAATCATTCATTATTCATTTAATTGTATTTGTTTTGCTTTCCTCATGATGGAGTTACAGCTGAACAGTTTTTAGCACGCTCCACTAATCAATACACCGTTTGATGGACATTTTTCATTCATATTGGAACCTTTTTGCTGTTAAATTACAGTCGTATGTCGCTCGCTATTCTAGCAGTATGCTGTATCTTTGTAGAATTGTAACTGAGTGCTCAAATTACATGCATCCAAGCTGTGACACAATCTGATTCATTTATATATTTCATTGTTAATGATATTGTCTTTTCTCCGTTTTTCTTGTGGAGTTGCAGCGATATAGTTTTTAGCACGCGCCACGTAGATACATGGTTTGATAGAATATTTTTTCATTAAAATGAAACTGGCAATATTTTTATTCTTTGTCAATCGGCGATTTACCTGAATGCACTTCTAGTGAACAATGACATCATGGACACTCACAAACATTTCATTTTGTGACGTTTTCTTCTTGTAATTGGCTAATTAGTTTGGGCTATGGAATATTTCCATTGCACCGAATTCCAATAATTAGACAGGTAATCACAAAAATCTAAGAATTCCTCAAAATGGGGAGCAATAACCAAATGCGCACACTCCAGATTTATTACAATATAATTAAAAGACAATATGAGTAGGGTCTTATCAGTGGATGCTGCGAAGGAAGAGAAGAGTGAGATGGCAGCTAAGTCAACAAAAATGATATTAATAAAGAAAGTTGGACACTTAGAGGCAGCCAAGCGAAGCCCGTTGCGACATTCTACCTAGCCGGCTCATTCGGACATAAAAATTAAGAAATAAAAAAAGAATAGATATTTAATTTTAAAAATCTTAATAAGCAAATATCTTAATATATTCGTTACAAGAAGAATCATAAAATAGTGTCATTTTCCATTTTTTTCGAGAAATGATTGCAGCTTTAATGCGACACAATGACAGTAGTCTAATGTTTCACAGTGAACAACCAACCGGTTTTCTTTGACATCATCCCACTATCTCACTTAATACGTTTCAGAAAATTACCTTTTATTTATCCCTAATTTCAGTTATTTCTACCAATCAATAATCACAACGTGTTACCTCATTGGCTATAATGCGGTATTATTTTTGACATAGCACCTCTGATTGCACGAAATAGATGCGTGACTTTTTGACATCAATAGGAAAGTTTCCATCACATGCTTACAAAATACCAGCCTTGGATGTAAATAATGACTATTTTGATCTGCTCTTAAGCTCTTGTTATAACGACATTACAAATTCATTTGACGTTACAATAATTAGATCGCATATCATCAGTAAATTCAATGTGAGCAACATATTCCGGCTACTGACACCGACAGACTACTAATTTTCTTTTCATTACAAAGTTGTATAACATTAAAAATTAAAAATGAAGGTATTTCAGTGACTATTATTGCAATATATCAGTAACACTAGTATGGCGCACATATGAACGCCATGAGTAACACTAATATGAACGCCATGCGAACTTTGAACTTCGTAATTGCTGATAGTTTCCATAATAATTCTCGTTTTGGTATATTTAAAATTGAGAGTCATATTGTAAATGAATGCGCAATGAAACAACATTTCCAGTTGGTATGGAAAGGATTGAATTCGCATTTCCGTCTAATTCAATTCTGCATTTCTGCTTCTGATGGACTGGATTTGTTGGGTCCATTCCGCATGATGAACTTATGATTAGAGCAGTGTAGGGATCAGTGTTGATAAACAAACTGCTTGTGTGTTTCTGTTCTGTCATTGACTGTTTAGGACCATAGTTTGTAAAACACCAATTCTTTTAATTGCAATTATCAAAAAGACGCATTGGAATATTATTCATTTCGTTTGATGATTTGAATGTGATTTCTATTGGAAGCGTAGCAGAATTTATTGTACATGATATGGGTGATGTAATGCGAATTTGCAAACTAAGAAATTTAACTTTATATGACATTCTAGATTCAAAAATGTAAGTATATTTATTGACATTCTTATTACCAACTAAAGAAGACAATGTTTCTCCCATGTAGCTTTTGTTCTCTTTGTTGGATGGAGTCCAGATAAAATAATAATTAAATGGGGCAAATTGCAAACCACCTGCTGTGTATCAATCCATTTAGTCAGCAGAAATAAGACTTCTTCGTCGTCTTGGCTTTTTAGCTCTGAGGCTCTTAGTTGTCAACCAAAAGCTTCCGCTGCAACTTTTTCTCCACTTTAATGTTTTGACTGACTTGCAAAATGATACGTCTCTGATAGATATGCGATAGCCGTTGGCTTCACAATTCTTTTATATGGTAATTGTATAGACCCTAAAGAGTACATGTCATAATCTTGGCCATTTTATTTGCGAAAAGTTACGAAAATTTCTCCTAAATAATAACTTAAATAATCAGAATGGTATTTTCAATACCGCGTCTCTCGCGTTTGTCGTGGAACTGTTTTCATTCAATTGTTTGCTTGTTTGGAAGTTTCTTTTTAGAATCAGCAGACTCATCCACGTTGTTAACTTTATCATATCTACTTTCGAATGGAATGGACGAAACAGTTTATTTAAAAATAAATCTAATAAAACGAAAGCTAATGTAACTACT
The DNA here is from genome assembly GCA_030141615.1 of Unio pictorum. Classification (NCBI taxonomy): domain Eukaryota; kingdom Metazoa; phylum Mollusca; class Bivalvia; order Unionida; family Unionidae; genus Unio; species Unio pictorum. The sequence continues at coordinate 6,962,783 of JARLTB010000021.1, forward strand.
ACATGAGCGTACATGGTATGTTTATAAAGTAGTTCATAACGCGATACTATTTTTAGATATACATGTCGTGCCATCTAAAGCCGTTCAGTATGGAAAAGAAACTGTGCGATTCTGACCATGTACCGTTAACAGAATAAAATAAGCATATAATAAGACGTTTTATGTTTCGTATAATTGTGCACATAAAGAACAATGTTATTTGTTATTTTAAGTTCCGAGTAAGGTAAGAAAATTGCCCATAATATAATATTATATTATTAGTATCTGTATTAAGCCAGTAGTCTTTTGGCAGTTAAATTATCTTAATTCATCAAAATTAGCATGGTTTCCCATTTCAAGTCTGAAAAAAAGAATTCTTATCTTATTCTTTTCTTATCTTATGTTATCGTCCTTTCAGCATTAAGCACAAATCATGCCGCAGAAAGGTGTATAAAAAACGCTCTTGTTCCTATTTTCTGGCTGAAATTTATTTTACAATATTTTTACCTCGTTATCTTCTTTTCGGGGAGCCGTCTTCTTCATATTACTCTAAAAGCACTCATTTGGTGAAGGATAAAGCTGCCCTCGACCAAGAGAGCGGACACAACGTCACTCTACTAGTTAGGGTACATATATAAACATTATCCCTCAGTACTGGTATTACAAAAATCTAAAACGATTAGGCCTGTTGATATTAAAGTTCTACAAAGTCAATCAATACGTTCAATTAAAAATTTAATCACATATAGATATTATTATTATTACTATTATTATTATTATTATTATTATTATTATTATTATTATTATTATTATTATTATTATTATAAACCAAGTGGCATCAATTTATTAATATATATTTAGTTGTTTGAAATTGCGTGCAAAATACACTTATCATGTGCTAGAGAGAGGCACATAATGGCATATCCGTCTGTCCGTTCCGGATAATGTATAAATTTGAATAAATAAGCATACACAATACTACGAATAAGATATATAAGATTGTTGAAATTCATTACTAGTAAATGATGATATAGAACTGGGAGAGTATCTTAATAGCAAGAAGATAGTGTAGATCCATACTCAATACAGAATTTTAAACCGTTTTTCAATTTTTTTTTCTTCTCAAAAGATCGATAGCCCCCTCCCGTTCAAAACCGTGCATTTTCCAAATTTGTCACACAAAAAAAACAATCGTCTAGTGGTATAATTATTTCTTTAAATTGTTTTTATGAAGCAAACTATCTCACCTCCATGCGACTCTTCACCAGTTGTTATCTTTCTCTAAAATTAGATAACCAAAATGTGACCTCAAACATTATTTCTTCTAAACCACAGCTCAACAGCATAACATACTGGCATATTTTCGAACAATATATTACAAAATAATGATGAATTAATTTGACTAAAGAAAACAAAATAGTCTGCGTACACTTCTCTTGCTTATATATGTTTAAGCATCATTACAACATATGAACATTTGCCCTCACATTAAACATCAAATCCTTGCATGGGAATGGTTTATATATAAGTCGACTCTATATAAATGTCTGGTATTGGGTGATGGAGCTGCCGGTGGATTAATTAGGATTGCTTAATTTGTGGTACCAACTGATTTCCGATGTGAATATGGTCATACTGAACTGAAAAGGTTACAGGTGAACAGACCTATGAAGCATCGGCGCCGCTGCAAAGAAATGCATTATACGTTTCAATAACATTCATCAGAGCTAAGCACACATAACGAGATTGGACATTTGAAAGAAACTTATTAAATAATAATTAAAAAATATTTAATTAGATAACTTTATCAAACAAATGGATTTCAGAGTTTGTTTAAAAATTACAAACAAAATACCCCCACTCTTGTACTGCAACTCAGTTTAATGTTCCGATTTATACAGAAATAGCTTCAACACTGTTAGAGCCCTAATGATAAACACCATTGAAAAATCCTGACTTATATTCAGAAGAATAAAATGTTTAAACATTACACTTTAAAAGTTTGATAATTTGAAGAGATATAACGATCAATCTGACAATTTATATTGGCTAGTAAGGTTAACATCTTCCTAATGTAAAATATTTGCTGGCACAAATTGTATCCAGGTATACCAGAGTATATAAAATCAATTGTGCAACTTTCATATCTACTTTAAAATAGTTTGAAAATTTTCCGAATGTACAATGTCCATAATCTATTAATCAATACCTTAATGCTACCAACAATATTATAGATTTTAAACATTTTTTATTTCCATTCCACAACTTTAATATTCATTATAATCAAGACTCAAGAAGCATAAACGTAAAAAAAAATTTGTTGATATTGGACATGAAGAACATATACTATACATATAGTCTTTACATTCTGACACGTAAAGTAAAAATATACGACAATGTTATTATGGGCTAAACGGCTGAATAATAGACACATTTCTGAAGCAGAAAATAATAAATATTTTTAGGAGATGAAAACGCTGGGTTGTTGTTGTTGTTGTTGTTGTTTTCTTTCTGCAGTACATCAATAGACTAACAAGATATATCAACAAACTCAAACTATTCGGTATGATGCGATATGTATTTTAGATTGTCAAGTAAAATTACACTTTCTAAATCAACGGTACAATATACTGTTCGACAAGTAACTCAAAATTGAATATTATGGGAATAAGGAAATGACTCAAAAGTATTACAATCACATTTCAACAATATTTTTCAGATTTAATAACTATACTAATACATGTTGTTGGTGGTGATGGAATAATTTTGATTCTATGTGATATGGTAATAGAAAAGGTCGATTGTTAGATTATAACAGTAAGAGTTGGTTAAGTTTATCCAGATGAAGGATAGGCCCACATCTAGGCATCTGTTTTGCGTGGTAGCTAGATTTATTATTGATGTTTTGAGAAAGAATAGTAATTACTTGCCTTAAAACTTGAGAAGTTAAAGTGTTTTATGTTGTCACCAGTTTTAGGGCTAATTATGTTTGTTTTTTTTTCTTCAAATTATTTACATCCCAGAAGATTATTTTTCCCTGGAAATACTTGTGCTCTAAGATAATTCTTTGACAAGGACAGTTATAGAGATTTACACATAATCAAACACTGAAATATTATATTCTGTGCTTCAACAAAGAAATGTTGATACATCAGTACGACGCTGACCACAGCATACGTCATCACCTTCCATTTTGGTATTAATTGGGATTCGAACTTAGATTCATTATGACTAGTCATTAATAGGACATTTATTTTTTAATTCTTAGATTATTCTTGAATTATGTTTGTATTTTATTCATAAAACCGTAAGGGGTTTTTTTCTTCTCATTTTCTCTTGTTTTCCAGAGTAAATAAAATATTTGTTAAATTTTACAAAGCTTGTTGTTTAGGGTCTTTTTATTACTTTTTTAAGAACCTAAACATTGAATACTTATCATAACCAACTATTTGAGCGGTACTACGTTAAGTATTTTGAAGCTGTTTTAATTTGCTTTTTTCTCTAATTCGTTTGTTATCTTTGTCTCTGTATTATTCATTAGAAAGTCAAAATTCATCAGACTTTACATTAATATTAGTACGTTAACAACATTCACATAAGCCCTTCCATTTTTCATCTGAGATCTTACTGTCAATATATACGGTTTTAAGAATCAAAAAGGACTGTACTAGCGTAGGGATTGGGTGGCGGACGGAGATCTTAGCCAGAGCGCAAGAGGTCTTGTGGCGCCAGACAGTTAAACATTTAATTTTCGAAAATGGCCAAAATTGTCTTTGCAAATTGGTTACTCTTGAATCATAAATATTTCTGCAGATTACTTAACGCAACCGTTTAAGAAAAATTTGCAAATAAGTCCTTCATGAATAAATTCCTAATCTATCCATCGGTGCCCCCACCCCAAACCATTAATCATCTTTCGCATCACAGCGAGTAAGCGTGATCCAAATATCGATCAATACTACCATCTGGGCACAAATAAGTAAAAACAGACGTCTATCTTCGAATCCGTCAAACAATTACTAGCAGTTAGATTTATGTCACGCTGTTTGTGGGGTATTATAATTTTGTAAACGTCTGCAGATAGTCTAGTTTTAAATAACACCGATTGTTTTAATATCGGCATTTTGATATTTGTCGTTTGTGATTTGGTTTGAATTGTTTGTGCATTCCCAGCTGTATATCGCGTTCGGAAGTGATCGAGACGTTCAAACTACTTAAAAATGTTACAATGATTGTTGCTGAAGGATTGTGTTTCTCGAGGTATCGTTATTTGCGTGCTATTTTATTAATAAATAGAAAATGTTACTCGTGGATGCCATGTGTAAGGTTGATTCAAATCGGGCTAAATTCTTCACATCTTTGTACTGTTATACTAGTATAGTACAATATTCGTTAGATTTTATTTTGGTTTAAACATGCGAAATTCTTTGCTGGATTATATTGTGTGAATACAAGAATTTAGATTCCGGGAAAGTCAACAAATATCATTAAGTTGCAGGACAACCGTTGGCAGCTTGCAGCTCTGCCCCTGAACCTTCCAGCTAATGGGAGGGGTACTAGCCGCCTCTCATGAACGTTCCCCGGCATCGGCCCTTCAGGCCTTATATTCGTGTATTCTCGTCGCCCTGGGAGCCATTTACGCCACTGGTCCTGGGAGCAATTTACGCTTCGTAGGCAAATGCAAAATAAAAGAGCAAAAACCAACAAGTTTTGTAAAATTCATCAACTAATTTATTCCCCTTAAATGCAAAGTGAAAAATTAGAAACAACGTGCATTACTGTAAACTAAATACCAAACAGTCGTATAAGTTCTATCACAACTCAAAACAATGTAGAGATTTCCAAATGAATTCCAGTGGTGTTCCGATGAATTCCAATCTTGAATTTGTTGAAGTGCAATTAACCTGGAATGAGTAGATGTGCTAATAGTCTTAATGTAACACAATGGTATAAACAACATTGTCTTTAAATGAATAATCCCATAGCAGTGGTTTATTCCAAAAGTTATTGACGAGCATTATTTCATTCCAATGAATAATTACAATAAATACGTCCTCTCAAATTTTAACTGATACACAACAACAAGACTGATTTCACTGCACATGTTAACATAGGAATAAATAATTATGATGTAAGCAACCTTTATTTAAAAAGCCACAATATTAAGACAGACTGAGGGTCAACAGTTCATTATTCAGAACATTTTAAGTTGTGAAAACTCTATTTCTTTTACGAACATTATAGTAAAGAATATGGCAAACATCAGGTAGATCAGCAATTTCCAAGGGTAAACCATTAATCACAGAAGTCACACACATTTCACTAATTCAAGTGATTAATTAATTTTATTTTTAAAACAGTACAAACGTATATAAATGGCAAAATACCATGTTTCCACTATTAAAACGGACCACGGAAAGTCGAAAAGATGTTGTATGTAAGCAACAGTGATAAAAAGAAGGGGGGTCAAAAAAGTTGCAGTGAATAGTTCTAAAACAAGAAGATGAATGCAAACAGGAATTTAAAATCAATAATGTATTTGGATTGTATAGCTAAATGATTTGGAAAATGATTTAATAATAGACAAAATAAAAACATTAAATATTTTTATAAATACTTGATCATCAAACAATATGATGCCGTTTGCAGACATAATACCAATAGAAAACATTTATGTTTAATAAATTTATTTATGTCACAAATGTTAACATTGTTACAGATTGAAGAGGCTGCAATGTAAAAATGGAATAAGATATATTACTGGGTTTTTATAATGCAAGCTAGCCTTGTCTCTATTCGAACTGAGTGCGTACAAGTCTAACAACATTAAAAACTTTCATTTTATGCTATCGAGCAATATTAAAACAAATCTTCTAACAACAGAGGGAGAAAGTTATTTCAATTTACTTAGCACTAAATAAGATGTGAATGCATTTTGTGAACTGTTGAATATGCGTTATAGTCGAAAAGTTTCATTCAGGCAACATTGTCGATATAAAAGACCTATATTGGTTTACATACGGTTTTGAAAAGATAGGTACATTAATTACAGACCAGAGAGATTGAAACCAAGCATATATATATATTTCAAGAAACAAAATAAAGAAAAACATGATTCCTCGTTTTAAAAAATCCTAAGAATTACAATTAGGTCGATTTTGTAAATTACATGGAATATACGTTCTCTGCATAACTGAAAGTAGCCATAGGTCAGATGTTGGTGAGCTGCGGGGTAGTTTAAAATTTGTGGCAAACCAGTTACCTGTGTCAACCACTCAGCGTGAGCTAGGAGTTATATTGTATCTAACATGGCTGCTTTATATAAATAAGCTGGTTGTTCACCTATTGGAAGGAGAAACGCGTGGAGTTTTCTAATTCTCCCAATCTTGATTATTGTCAACCTTTTCATAAATTAAAAAGACGCTAATGAACTAGAAAACATAGTATAATCTTATTACTGTGATTGGTGTAGGTCAGCTCAGATTATCTGGTTTGATTAGTTAAATATCTTAGATTTTCACTAATACAATTAAATGAATTTCCGCAACAACCACCTTTCAAGTTTCTTTAAATAACTCGAATCTATATGCCACGATAATAAACCGCCTTAGTCTTAATTGTCTTAATTCCCACAAAGTTTTTTTTTGTTGATCAAACATCCTTTATATGCAATCTACGGCATTTGAGAAACCTGTCACAGACTGGTGTCTCATTAACATAGTAGCAGCCATACAATCGTTATGTAGCTTATGAAAATACTTTTTACATGAGCAAACATACGATTGTAATGCTTTGGATGGGTTTCATTTTACTGATTATTAAGACAGCCACAGCCTTCCTTTGTATATCTATACACAGAGACAAACGTCCCTTTGTATAACCAATGATCCAACTTGTTTACAGTGATCCGTCTGCATTATGTTGGCCTGCATCTCTGTCATTCCTCGCATGTGCATGCCACAAAAATATAGCCTACAGATCCAATTACATTCAGACAGACTGCGCCATGGCAGCTTTTTCATAATACTAATCTGATAAGTAATCTCACTGAAACGAAATTACTACTAGTAAGAACGGTTAACAGTACGTCTATTGTATCTTACACTTGAAACTTCTACCCCCACTCCCTGCTAAAATGATTATGTAAGAGTCAGTATTCCACTTACAAAACGTGCAAAGTAATTTAGTGTACAAGCAAACAAAATTCATTGGGTTGAATTATTTGCATGGTAGCACCTT